>CAUJNA010003654.1:105000-250000 GCA_963377175.1 Effrenium voratum | reverse complement strand
AAAAGAACCTGCCGGAACTTGGAGGCAAGTCAGTTGGGAAATGTGTAGGTGCCAAGTGTGCATGTGGAAAGTGTCAAATCCTGCTTCCACATACTCTCCTGCAAATCAAGAAGAACCAAAAAAAGTCTTCGAGTTTAGAGGAACATTCGTTGGAGCTCCCTTTTTGCGTGCCAGCTAAACATTTGCGGAGAAGTATCTTCTGACCACCGAGTACCAAGATATCACTTATTGAAAATCAGTCAACAGTGCAATTCATTTGCCGCGCGGAAAGTTTGCTACTCCAGCAGCTGGGAAAACCCATCTCACTGAGTCAAACAAAACAACAACTTCCCCCGACCTGGGTGGGAAGGATATCAAAAAACAACTTTTTTAACAATAAACAAAAACGTGTTTTAGCAAAAAAAAACTTGTTTAGCCATCAAGAAAAACTTAATGCACTCAGGGCTGCATTTAGTGAGAAACGTGTGTATCAAAAGGAACACGCAGTGCACGCGCACGGACACGGTCTCATCACACGTGCTGTAGCTGCGGGGTTACTCTTTTGCGATGGTCTGGGCGCTTACACGACAAAGACGTATAGGCCGGGGTTTCCTCATGACGATCGAAACAGGCGATGATTCAATTAGGGGCAAGACATCTAAAAACAAGCGAGGGGCAAACAATCTACAAAGTAGCGGGGGGGTTGGGGGGGGCGGCAGCCCCCCCCATGATGATCGAAAAGCTGATGATTCAATTCGGGGCAAGAAATTAAAAAAAAAAAAAAAAGTAGAGGGGGGGTTGGGGGAGGGGGGGGGGCGGCAGGCCCCCCCATGATGATCGAAAAAGTGATCATTCAAATTGTGGCCAAACATCTAAAAGTATTTGGGGGGTTTGGGGGGCTGCCGATGATTCAAGTAGGGGCAAAAAATCTTAATGTGGCGGGGGACGATCGAAAAAGCGGGGGGTTGGCCCCCCATGATGATCGAAAAAGTGATGATTCGAGTAGGGGTGGCATTTCAATTGAAAGGGGGGCAAAAGGAACTGGCGATGCTGAGGATGCAGGAAGCCACGGCCAAAAACCACTGGGAAAGCAGAGGATGCAAAAAGCCAAAGCCAGAAAGCCGCCAAAAGCCACAAAGCCAAAAAGCCACCTGAGAGAAACTGGTAATGCAGAGGATGCGAAAAGCCAAAGCCGCAAAAGCTGCATAAACCCAACAAAAAGCTGCAAAAGCCAAACAGAGAGGAACTCAACAGACCAAAGGATCAAGAGACCAAAGGACCAAGGGACCAAGGGACCAGAGGACCAGGAGATGCAAGGATGAAGGGACCAAGACCAACGGAGCAGAGGCCAAAGATCAGCAGACCAAGATAACCAAAGGAGCGAGGGAGATCAAGGGCTCCAGGACCAAGGGACCAAGGGACCAGGAGACCAAGACCAGGCAGCAAGGGACCAGAGCAGCAGGTGACCAAAGGACCAAGGGACCAAAGGACCAAGGGACCAAAGGACCAAGGGACCAAAGGACCACGGGACCAGGGGTGTTCAAGGAACCAGAAAATAGAATGCCAACCAAAAGAACATAATATACAAGCAGCAGAGTGAGATTGTGGGAAGTTTTTCTTGATTGCTAAAAAAAAATGTTGTTGATGGCTGAAAGTTGTTTGTTGATTGCCAAACAAGTTTTTTTGATGGTCATTCCGACCTGGGTGCCACCTCTGGTTGCTTGTCGCGTCTAAGTTGTGCAAGAACCACGGAGACAGGAAGACACGCAGACATAGAGACACAAACATGCATACACGTCATACAAATCACTAACAGAAAACCAGAACAAGACAACAAACAACAAAACCCAAACAAGACGTGCACACACACACACAGACAAAACACACACACACAAACTGACACTCTCTTACACCCAGACACACACACACAGAAAAACACACACACACACACACACACACACACACACACACACACACACACACACACACACACACACACACACACACACACACACACACACACACACACACACACACACACACACACACACACATACAAAGATACACACACATACAAACATGAACACACGCGTACATACAACAACAAAAACAAAAACACAAACAAACAAATAAACACACAAACAAACAAACGACACAACAAACAAGCAAGCAAGCCAAAGCACACACATACATACATACAAACACACACACACACACAAACACACATAGAAGCACACACGCACAAGCACAAACACAAACACAAACAAACACACCAACCAACCAACCAACCAACGAACAAACAAACACACACACACACACATACAAACATACACACACACATACACACACAGACACATACACACACACAAGCACACACATACACAAACACACACACAGACAAAAAAACAAACAAACAAACAAACAAACAAACAAACAAGCTAGCAAGACAGCAAGCGAGCAAGCAAGCACACAAACGAACAAACAAACACACAAACAAACAAGCAAGAAAGCGAGCAAGCAAGGAAGAAAACACACAAAACAAACACACAAACAAACACACACACACACACAAAAACACACCACACTAGACCAGATCAGCCGAGACCAAGACAAGACCGCACCGTACCGCACATACATAGCAGGCGCACGCGCACAGACACACACACACACACACACACACACACACACACCCATGTTTGACTCTTGACATGGGACTTGCCAAAAGACTCCGGCTCCTTGTGCTTGCGTACGATGTCCAAGCATGCTCCCTCTCACACTTGAACAACACTGGACCGAACACTTCTCAAACATTTTCTGCGAGCTGATCCCTGTCAAAGGCCATTTCGCTCCAACGCTGCCTTTCAATGCATCTTTGTCAAGCTCCGAAACACACATGCACTGAAGCAAGCCCATCATGATGCTGCCAAGGCGCATGGAGGCCAAGAAGCATATCAAAGGCGCGTCCATCGTCCAGTGCCCTTCTCGCAAAGGGAGGAGATTTGCTTTTGCATGGGTGCAAAGGTACGTCCTCAGCACGTGTGGTGCGAAAACGGCGAGATGCGTAAATTGACTCTTGACGCACTGAACGGAGGGTGTCGCGTTTGCATTCATGATCCTCTGGGCCTTCCGAATATCTGACACCACTTGCAATACCAGAACCAGTATTGCAACCGGGCAGGCAGGGATGGGCTTGAACCGGAAACAAATGGGGGATTAATTGAGTGCACAAAGCATGCAACTGTTTCATACTGACAGTATGCGTCATCTCAGCGGCAGATTTCCACAACAGAACGAACACTCAGAAGGCAAGAAAGACTGGCAAACATTTGATGATAAATCGGCAATGCAACACATTCCTCAATGTCTTCCTATGCAAGTCAAACACAGTGGATGTTGAACAGGTATCTGTGATTTTACAATTCAATTGGCACCAACGTAGCTTTCCGATTGCGGCAATCTGAGTGTGATTCCCATGCCAAGTCAGAAGCAAACGCTGACTCCCCGTTCGAAAGCTCATCAACAGCAATCATGCTTGCCATTCTCGGCACTTGGATCCTGACGCGCCAGAGAAGCTGTAAAACAGGGCGTTCCTTGGCTGTGGGCGGATGTCGAACTCTTGGAACTGTCTCCAGCTGTCAACACAGGTGTGTAAATGCAAACCAATATCAAACATGTGCAATCTGAGAAGCGAATCCTTGCTGTGTCAAAAGGCTAGAACAAAAGATGGACTTTGCTGTCACAAACTCTTCGGCGTGTCAAACAACAAATATCAGCGGCATTCTTCCTGAATTTCACCTCTAGCATCACGGGACCGCAGGCTGAGAGGACTCTCCACTAGCGTCACCTCTATTCCAAACCTTGTTCATTCCACACCCCGCTTCATTCCTCTGGCACATCATATCTTGTTTCTTTGAAGCCCCACAATGCACCAGACAGAAAGCCACTGCAAACTGACCTTTGCAGCCGAGCAGCACAACAGAGGCGGAGGGTAGCACGAAGCAGTACAGCACTACCAGGTGCGGTCCATCCTGGAGTCGCTTTGCATTCGCTTTGCATTGTGCATGCTCCAATGAAGACAGCCAACCTCTTGGGCAAAAAGTCTGGATGCTCGCTTGGCACATGGGGCATGTATTTTAACCTTGCCACAATACATCTATTCGATCTCATGTCTCGTTTTTTGTTGTCGGCGTTGTGGAAACCATCAAACAGGTGGACCCTGTCTTTGCCCACTATTTTGCCCCCTCAGTGCCTCTCAGATGTCCAAAACCCAAATTGTGACCATGCCCAACGATCGCTGAACTGGCAACCTTTGGAAGCTCCGGGGGAAAAGACACAGAACTTAACTTAAATGAAATCTAATCAATCAGCTCTCCTAGAAAAGTTCAAGAAGTACTGACATGTAGCATGCGCAGCTGTCATCCATGCCCTTGTAAGGACGGCTCAATCAACGACAGCTCACTTTGATCACTGTCATTTTGGGGCTGGCTTTTACAAGCTTGACCTCCTGTTTGCTGTGCCCAATTCAATGTCTTAGCCAGTCCTTGCCATACCAGTAGGATTTGCCCGTGGTGCGCTCCAGAAATTGGGCAGCAAGCCACCTGAGCTGCGCTGGCACATGTCCAATACACATGAACTAAAGACATCCCCCATGTGATCATCTTTCAACTGATCACGTGTTGCCAAGAGCAATAACAGTTGCCTTTCACGCTGCGATGTGATTGCTCCAATTGCCTTGCCAGCGTTTGGCGCTTGCAAAAGTTCCGCCCAATCTTTGTACGGTTCACGATCTCTTAGACTCCCAAGGAATAGTAAACCAATCGAAGCGAGTGGGAGACATGTCCAGCGCGACGGCTCGAGCATCGAGCGAGTGATTCGAACTTGAAGCACCTGGCTTCACTCTAGTTACTCGAACCAGGGAAAACCAGGAAGTACCAGCAGTTTGAGGGGGGGCCAAAAGGACTCTGCGTCACAAGCAGGTACAGGAACTGGCGCCCCATCTGTACCCGCAGCTTCGTCGCACAGGGTAGGTTGCACATGCCATTTGTGCCCCAAGATCCCCAAGCAAATAGGTTGGTCCCTGGGTAGATCATGGACTTGGCGCACACACACACACAAGCTATATATATATATATATGAAAGGGGACGATGCAACTCAAATCAGAAATGGCTGAGGCACGAGACGCTGAATGCCCCAATCAAACATAGCCCCTCTAGTCGGTCAAGCAGGAGCAAACATAATTGCAAAGTCGCAGTCACTTCATTGCAGATCTGTCCGATGCAAGCGCTTCCAAGCGAATTCCCTTGGCCCTTCCTCGCCAGGCCACGTGGGAAAAAGGCCGATGAGAAACGTCACCAGCAATGCAGGTAAAAAGATCATGAGCTTTGGCAGCAAGGCTACCTGGGTGGCTACTGAGTTTGCAAGACTTGCATGTTGGCACCACGCTGGGTCTCCCTGAAGAATCTCCAAAGCAATGAGTCCTCTATCCGCTCTGTCTAAGCAAATGTCAACTGTAGCAAACATACTGTATGTGAATGAAGAAACACATACTTGGCACCCTGACATCCAATTTCGAGAATATGCGAGAATGAAACAACAGTGGGTTGATGCGGCCAGTCCTCTTCCATTGGCGGGCTTGCTGAACTGTCCATTTCAGCAACCAATTGCTTTCTACTCCAACGATGTCAGTCTAATCACATTTGACCGCTGTCAACTGCATCCAAGCCACTGCGCAGGCAAACGCCCTTGGCTGGAGCTCCCTCCCGTATAAGGGTGGAGCAAGGCATTGGCTTTGCTCTGACATGTGCAAGCTGGTCACAATGGATGCTCGCTCAGCCCGTTTCACTCTACTGATTTCCAAGTCAGGCTTTGCAGCAATCTCCCCACCGTGTTAACCTCTGAGGTCGGCACAGCATTCTTTTGCCTGCAGCGGTCGACAAAACACATCAGAATGAAGCCCAGCCCAGTGAGTTTGTTTTGCAAATAGGGCCGCTGGTTCGAGCGCAAGCTGAACGCTACATGCGGTTTGCCACTCTCGCCTTACAAATGCAAAGAGAAGTGGTGCTGAGCATCAGCTCGGTGCAGCACGGGCGGTGCCGCTTGTCTGCATCTGAGCGGCTTACCACACAAACGACTCAAGCACGGTAGGTCTGTGCACGGCCTACAACCCTCGAAGGCCATAACTAGCACACCGACTCAGGATGCCATTGCCTTTTCAGCTGGGCAAGAGTCTACTTCACTAACTGCAACATAGGCGGGATATGATGTGTATATATATATATACATATACATATATATATATATATACATACATATATATATATATATACATATACACAATCCACATTCATTGTGCACACATACGGGTTCAGATCCAGCTGTGTATATATATATATATATACAGGTATACTACATGTGTTCATGAATGCATTCTGCTCCCGTGATTCCCTTTGTAATGTCAGGCCCCCTCATCAACAGGAACCCCCCCGCGATGAATCAGGGCCCTTTTGGGCTCAAAACCAAAAAAATGTGCTGTTGCCTTTTAAAGTCCTACTGCCCCGAAGGGACCAGAAGTAAGAGGACGAGGACCGAAGGGGCTTCAGAGTAATCAGGGGGGTCCTCCCAAAAATCTCAATTTTTGGGACTTGTCCAAACCTTGTCGACCTTGAAGGGGGGGGGGGAGGGGGGGTTTACTAATCAGTTGTCACCATTTCTTCTGGCTGTGCGACAACAACCCCAGTCTCGCCTATAAGCGTTCCTTCAGATCCTCTCAGAAAGGAGCCCAAGTTGTCGATGCTGATGTGGATACGCAAGACCTGCCAGATTCCACCCGTCCAAGGAGCACGGAAAAGTGCAAACAAAGACAAAGTCCGTGTTCACTTTGGAGCTGCCAAACTATCGAGGCACAACATCAAACTCATGCAGAAAACATGCAGCACGCAAGCAAATGCAATTTCCGCACAGCAACGCGCTGTTGCAAGGGACACATGTGCTGCGGATTGAAGCAATGGCTAGCGGCTAACACATGAGGCGTTCTTCCTCGGTATCAAACTCGGATGCTTCGTTGCTGATGTTCGCCTCCGAGTAGTCAGTGATTCGAGCATGTGGTTTTGTGGAGCTGGCCCAGCCTACCCTGAAGACAGCTAGCGCATGTGGCTGCAATTCTTCACAAAGACAGCTTTTCATCTGCTACATGAGGGCAAACACATTAACGCTTCAGCCATGCATTCGGGAACCACCGTCCAACCTGGCTACTATTCTTTGGCCTGGCCTAAAATATTGAGGCATATCACACATCGCACGGCAGATTGCCGGACTTGTTCAAATATGTCCTCACCCTGCACCACAAGCCAGGATTCAGCATACATCTACCTGAACTGGCACGGTGCCTGATCGTGCGAATGATTCTTGGTCCAATGATTCGATTGCTTGCCTGAAGGAGCACCGGCAGCAGCATCTCATGCCGAAATGAGAGCAGAAGCCACTGCCACCACAGGTTGCTGTCCTCGTGGAGCAACGAACCATCGGGCAGGATCTGATTGCCTCTTGAACTCCAGTACAGTTTGGATGGCACGTGGTGGAACCGGAGATATGTGCATTTTGGGCATCAGCTGTGCCTGTCTAAAACATATCTGCATGTATCAATACATATAGATATACATATCCTCCAGAAGAAGCTGACCCCGGGACCAAAAGAACCACAAAAAACAGAACACCCAAAAACCAGGTTCCTTCAGAAGCTCGCCCCCCCCCCCCCGAACACAAAACCCCCTCTAATTACTCCTGGCCCTCTCCAGCCCTGGAAAATAAACAACGCCATTTCCTTTTACTGTCCTATTGCAGAGGTCCACAAAGAAAAGGACTGGAGAGGACTAGACAGGTCCAGACTAATCCGAGGGGCCAGGGAGACCCTCCAAACTCTGCTCTTCCAAAACCTTGTCGATCTTGAGGGGGGTGCGGGGGTTATTAATCATGTTCCCCATTCATACCAACTGTTGGATAGTTTCCACAACCCCACCTCCACTCACGCATGTGATCCACCCAACTAAACTGCAGCCGAGTTGCCGAGAGGATTGACATGTAGTCGGGTGATCGAAGGAACGAATCTGCAATGAGATCCTGAGGCAAAGTATATGCCAAGGATGTGGGGCGTGCCCAGCTCCTGACTTCAAAAGGCATAAACGTGCAGACTATGACACTATGAATATAAATGTGTCATGAGGTCTAGATGAAATGCGAATTTCAGGCCCAACAGAACAGTATCTATCTACCACGCTGGGTGACAACTTATAACAAGCATGTTCATTCAGTGGAACATATGAGCCATTTGCAAGTACCGATTAGTCAAATCTAAAGAACTAAGCTAAGTTTTGAGCAGAAATAAGGCGAAGTCGCTATCAGGCCGAGGGGCGTAAAGAAGGCTGACCAGCTGGATTGGATACAGAAAGCCTTGCGACACACGATCACTTGTTTGGCGTTGCACATGCTTCCGTCACTCAAACACCGGTTTGCAATGGATTGCACTTGGGCTGCTGCAAACACACTACATGAGATTATGTTCAGACTCGTACTAGCAATCCCGACTGCATCACAGTACAAGAGTTCCGGACAACTAGTCTGGGCATGGTCAGGGTGTTGCTACACTTGTTAATCCATGCGCAAAGTGCAGCCCCTTATTCTTGCAAAGTCATGCTTCGAGGGATTGGCAAAGACTTCGCCATTGTCCAGGACGAATTGGTTCAAAACGCTAGACTAGTACAGCCATTTGGGCATCTGGTGGCTGTTTGGCCATTTGGGCTGGGCGCGGATCGGGCGTGGCCCATGCACAGTAGTCGAGAACGCACTAACAACTCTTCTCCGCTTGCAACCTGCGGCACACTTGCGCTGACACAACGGGGTTCCCTCATCCAATCTAGTTTGACTATGGTTCTGCCGCATCACCATCAAACCCCTGGAGATTCGGCAGCAATCCAGGATGCTACTGGCGGTTCCTAGCAAGCACATTCTGGTTTCTGTGATTGTCACTCTTTATATGGATTCTGCTAGCGTAACCGCCAACTACGAAACTCCCGGAAGTAGTCTCCGGCAGCAACAAGCCTGACTATGCTTTGCATGCGGTCATGCAGCATGCATGTGTCTGTGTGTGCTTCTAGCCGCATGGCAATTGTTTGAGCCCATTCGAATGATGGACACTAGCCAACTCATCTGTCACATCATGCTCGACTTCTTGACTTCAATAAATGTCAATCAGGTCAAAGCAGGATAATTTAAATTGTAATTTACGTCGTCATTTAGGCTTCTAGCACTACGAACAAATTGCAGCATATTGCAGCTCACTCAAGGCGCATGCAGGTTTTTTTGAAGACACACCAGCGGTCACGCATCAGCGCGCAAAACAATGCTACATAACGCTACTAAATGCAACGATCGCCTGCTGCTCATCGTGCACAACTGCGTCCCTGCGAGCTAGTTGCAAATCTTGGTTGACATGCGTTGAGCTATATCACTTTGGTCTGCTTCGTCTAATTACTCAGGCAGTTGGACAGTCCCTTCATGCGACTTGGATGAGAAGAGACCAACACGGACGAATGGCGCACACAAGGGCTTTGCCGATAACATCCGACTGTTCCCACCCTTGATGCGCTCCAGGCAACATGCAGTCTGCATCGTCCAAGGCATAAAAATTGTCATCCCGCTGATGCCAGCGATCTTCAGCCCGTGTGGCGCCTGCCGGGCTCTCAAACGCTGCCACGTGAATGGTCAGCTCCACGTCTGCCAACCAGTGCTTAGGGCTCAAAACGGCTCAAGGCCATGATGAGCATGGCACGCTGAAGGTTCAGTGTTTGACAAACGACTGCTGGAAATGGAGTTCAGGAAAACATGAAACACAACTAAGCATCGCAAAACAGAGACAGAGACGGAAACATATTTTTTGGACTTTGCCAAAGCTTGAAGTGGTTGACTGCCTCCATGAGCACGTTGACGGACTGTGACGGGCAGAACTCCGCCCTGGGCAGTACTCAGGCACCCCGTGAACGGCAAGTCAATGATAGAACAAACTTAGCATGTAAAAATATACGAATTTAAGCAATGTGGGAAAGGAATAAGCCTGACAACAGTCCTTTGCAAAAACCGCAGCTGGATCTGTTTCATAGCTGCGCTGAGGCCGACATTCAAGACTGCTATAATCTCAGTTGGCGATCTCTAGCATGCTGTGTGGCTGAGCATCGCCATGCGCAGGGAATAATTACCAAACATGGGATGCCCACTATGTCCCACCGGCTTCTGTCCTTGGCACATGGGAATCCATTGTTGCACTAATGCTTTCCCTATGGAGAACTCACCCCTTGCCCAAATCATGAAGTTTCTGCCAACATCGCCACCTACTACCCATGGAAGCACGGATGCCATCGCCCGCATGGACCTCCCATTTGGTTCAGGTGGCCCTTCCGGGCGCTGGCCCTGCAGCTCGCCCTGCACCAGAGAGATCAAGCTCCTCAGATCGAAGCGAGCGGAAGGTCGACTTGGTGCGATGGTTATGGACAGGCTTCTATTTGTTTGACCAAACAGACTAAAACCCAGGGGTTCCCTTTTGGGGTGAAGTCATTGTGGGGGTAGTCAAAAAGTGGAACTCTGGGTAGGGAATGAATTTCCGAGTCCGGGTATTGGGAATCACGCGGTTTTGGGGATTCCCTTAGACAAAGGAAACCATAGGGCATAGCTTATGGGGGTCATTTCATTTGTCATTGCCTGCCTATCGAACCTGCAAGCAATTGATTCAAGACGTGAGCCCCTTCTGTAACGCCCATCCAGCAACACACCTCATCTGCACAGGCGGGCAAGTCTCTCCGTCGACCGTGTTTAAATCTTCTCAATGTCTTTCAATGGTAGCAGAACTATTAGTTGTCCATGCTTCTTCTTCATGCGCATGCAGGCGTCGAACGTGACTTCCCAGGCCGAGCAGCTTTGCCATAGGCTGAAACTTCTTTGCAAAGGGTCCGGATCGCCACAGCTCCTGCGGCCCTGGCACCAAGCTGCCCAGCCTGGTCAGTGCAGCTGAGCGCAGGGACATACTTGGAGTTCATGACTAACCAGTAGGCTTGACACAAACAACAAAAAGAAGAGAAACTAGCTGCCGCAACATCTCACTCCCTGATCCCCTCTCAAATTGGGTTTGGGAAGCCACTGACTGCTGGAGAGGGGTGTGCACCACAAGGCAAGGGTGCAGCAAATGTCTCCCTGCACCGAGAATGCAGAATTGCACGGCTAATCCCGAATTGCGCTTGGTGGATGCACACCGCGCAACAAAGCGTTGCAGTTTCTCCTAACATATCCGGCCACACACATTCCCAAAAAATACGGATGGGCTCTCAGCGAGGATTCCTCCTTATGGCGCGCTATGAGGCTGAAGCACGTCCAACAACAATGCAAGGCGAAAGGTGTCTGTCATGCTAGACTAGGCAGAATTAGCTTGTGGCCAGGTGGATCAAGGCCTGCTACCTGCGCAGCAAAAAATGTCGTGGGCGGATGTTGCAAGTGTTCGACACTTAACCAAACTTGAGTCCGTGCTGCCTGGCATTGAACTGCTATACCGCTGCGCTGTGGGACGCAAATCCCGCGGCTTATCACAACGAGTCCAACATTTTGGCTTCCACGAGACATGATTAGACTGGCTGTTCTCTCCCGCCCACTGATCATCACATGTGCCAAAGAGCGTGACAAAGCGGTTGCCGGGGCAGCGTCGCAAGGCAACGCAATTGGGCTGGTTGACGTCCGGGATAAACTGATCGGCATCTGAGCACAGCATGGATCTCAAGAGAAGCACAAGCACAAGCGCATGCTTCGAGGCTTCCCCCGCCTGGTATGGGCTTCACAGGAGGCATCAGCACAGCTGAAGCCGTCTTGATAATCTCCGTGGCCATATTCACCTTCGCCATTTGGTCAGCATCGGCTCTTTGTCACCCATCATTTGGTGAAGCTCCGTGAGAACTTTCCACAAGAAGGAACCCTTTTCCAGGTCCCCCTTTTTAGGCTAAAATCACTCTATGGCAACTGTTCCCCTTTTCGTGTACCTAGAATAGACAACACTGTACCATCACAGCCATGCAATCTGGGGCAACGCACCCTGAGCACCCAATCACCCCCTGCCAAGCCAAACTGATGTGCTTCTATATGTACCGTACATGTATTTGGCCTTTTTGGCTTGGGGTTGAATGGGGTATGCTTTAAGATGTTTCAGGGCTAATTTGGGATAGATTCACGTATGAATTGAAAGTCTGATCCGTGTGCGCTTGGGCTAGGGGATAGGGCGTGTTGAGGGTTGGATTGGCACAAGGCGCGAAAGCCACAGACCACAAAAGCCACTTGCACAATGACAATCCTTTGTAACAAACAATGACGCAACACGCCGCGATTCTAGCTGTTCACAACGGGCTCACCCCGTCAAAATGGAGTGCCGCATTGCTGCCTTGGATGTCACCTCACTGCGCCAAGCCGCTATGCTCGCCACGGAAAAGAAGACAAAGCTGAAGCCCTGGCAAATGCAATCCAGGTTCCACCTCCCCGGACCAACCCCGAAAGGATAGCTTGATACTATGATAATAGCTGCCAAAGGTGTCCTCAAACGCAATAACCGGACGTGCTTGATTTTTTTTCCGTGGCAGTCGAACAGCGGCGAAGGCGAATCGTCTCTGTGCTTGCCTACGACATGACTCAGACATGACTCAATTCCTAACTACCTCTGTGCCTCAAAGAGACACGACCACTACAAATTCCAACCAGGAACAGGAGCAGTTGCACCTGTAGAAAATAACAAAGACTTCCGGGAACAAGAAAGAGGCAGGCATGCGTCCCACAGCCAGTCAAAGGACGGGCAGGTTCAAACTATTGGCTTCACATTCTGCGTACTGCGAACCTTACTTCATTGAACCTGATTCACTATGATGTGAGTTTCTTGACAGAATAACTGACATGACATGTATAGGACATCCCAAAGTTGGGTGGTGGTATGTTGGGAGTTTCACGCTGAACATGTGGCCAAAAGTGGTGATCGGCAGCGCCTGAGCCTTTGGTAGAAGTGGAGGTCTTCAAGCTGGTGACTGATTTACTGCTTCCGCCACGATCCGCCACGGCTAGGAAACATGACAATCGACAAGGCAAAACTCTGGCCTCGAGCTCCTCCAGAAATGCGCGATTGCCCATCCTGAAGTCCGAGGACCTGACAAACAAAAAGGCCTGCAAATCACTCGCCAAGGCAATCGAGGCAAGCAGGCACTGTGCCTGGTATCGCAGTCTGGGTTGTACTCGCTAGGCACCTCGAAGGCCTGAGGATAGTCCACCACCGTGGTGCCCATGATGACGTACCTGGCAAAGTGTCGGCTCCTTGAACTGCATTGGCCCGCCATGACACGGGGACACGGGGGCGGAGTCTTTGGAAGTACAGTGGCCAATCTTCAAACAGGTTCCTCACGTCTCGAACTGGCTGAAACAATGCGCTGCTTTAGAAACCACCATCACCACCACCACCACCACCACCACCAGCACCAGCACCAGCACCAGCACCAGCACCAGCACCAGCACCAGCACCAGCACCAGCACCAGCACCAGCACCAGCACCAGCACCAGCACCAGCACCAGCACCAGCACCAGCACCAGCACCAGCACCAGCACCAGCACCAGCACCAGCACCAGCACCAGCACCAGCACCCACCACCACCACCACCACCACCAACAACAACAACAACAACAACAACAACAACAACAACAACAACAACAACAACAACAACAACAACAACAACAACAACAACAACAACAACAACAACAGCCACAACATCATCGTCATCATCATCAGCAACAGCAACAGCAAGGACAATAACAAGAGCAACAACAACGACGACGTTGACGACGACAACAACACATTGCTCAAAACCCATCATCCCAGCAAAGGCTCGTGCGCTGCAAATGTTCACACTGTTGTCTTCATCGACTATGGAGAGGCTATTGTTCAACACGTCTGTGTTTTTTCAGACCAACCATGATAAAGGCCAATTGGATCTTGAACAGAGTCGATCCGATTTAGCGCCAACATGCTTGCATCGACGCATAGACGCCGGTTGTCCTTATTGAAACACATTGATTGTTGTATTTGGCTTGAGGGCCAGTGCAACCATCACTATTCCTTCGAACAACGTCTGCCCTGTGCTGAACTGAATGTTTGAAAGTCGAGATCGTTGGCAATTACGTGTCACTTTGCATTAGCCACGTCAGAATCGTTGTTTGATGAAGAACACAACTTGAGCACTACATCCAGCCGTGCCAGAATGCACCGTGCCGGAATGGGCCGCGCCTGCTGGGATGCACAAAGGGCATCGAAAAGTGAATGACCAAAGCCACCGCCAGCGCCACGAAGGTTGTGAGCATTGCCTCCCGAGGGTTCTAGACCGTGGAACGGCCAATCGGGTCGGGAAATCAGGAGAGCAGCAAAGGATCCATGCAAACGCCTAAACGACCGCAACAGGCAGGCTTGAGCCCGCCAAACGGGGGGGGTGTCATCAGTCAGGATGGTAATGTTCAAACACCCACACAAACACAGAAGGCAGGCCACTTGGCAGCCGCTTTCCTCAAGCTGCTCGCCAAGTCTTGATCTCGTATATCAAAACACCGTGCCGGAAACGTCGTTCTTCAGATGTTCAACATGGTTCAGCATATACAAGTGTCAAAAGCTGGAAGGACAGCCAAAGGCCGGCCATTTCTCCTAAGGCAAGAGATGCCCGACGGGGTTCAATTCAAGCGAAGCCTTCCAAGAGGACCGCAGCCAGTTGAAGACTTGCAGGAGCTCCCCCTCACCTAAGGCGTCCATCAGGCACTAGCGACCTATCGGCTCCATGGCCGAAAAACTGTGACTTCTCCGTTTGTCATTGCCTTTCAACGGAACGCGCATCGCCTTCCTATCTGAAGCTTGTGACGACAAAACCCCGAACAAGAACAGGAAGAAGAACAAGAAGAACGAAAACAAGAAGAACCAGAAGAACAGCAATAACAACAAGAACAACAAGAACAATAAGAATAATAATAAAAATAACAACAACAGCAGCAACAACGACAACGACAACGACAAAGGCAATCATAAAGGCAACGCGAACGCCACTCTCTATATGTCGCAAACTTGGTCAAGTGCAACAAGCTGAAGCTGAGTTGCAGAATGTCGCAAATTGCTTCGTGTTTATGCTTTGCCATGTTGTTAGGATTCTCTGTGTGCGGGATCAATACGTTGCAGGCAAAAACTTGCCACGTTCAGTAGAAGCTGACAGCAAGGCTTCCGAACATGACTTTCCCATGTGCCCTTCAACGGTATCTAGCTTCATGACCCATTCAAAATAGCTGCCTGCATCATGTTGCCTCAGCGGTTCCCCTCCAACGCATCAAGGTTTCTAGCTTCCGAGCTGATTTCCAGACAAATCCGAAACGAGATGCCAGGCGGCCAGGGGCGCTGTTCCTGGAAGTTTGCCGCTCAAAGCCTCTTCCCTTGAGCAGGGCCTGGGCTTGGCGGTGCCCGAGAAAAAAGGACCAGGCGAGGGACACCTTGCTACTTGTTGACGCTCACACAAACAATGAAGGAAGGACAATCACCGGAGCGAGCAAAGCGCAGCAAAAGCCGGACCAGGGTAAGCGGGGACAGCAAAACAGGGACAGCTTCCAGAACATCTGACCGTAGCCAGTTAGTATGAAATGGGGAGCCTCGAAATGGCATTCTTGCTGTAGGTTTCCCTTGAAACTCATCTGGACAGGGATGCATGAGTCACAAAGGGATCCTGTAGTTTGAGAAACCTGCAGATAGCAAACATCCAAAAGACAAAGTCGGGATGTCTGCAAACACAGCTACGGATGGTTGAGTCGGACAACAGATCTTTCCCGAAACAGGCATAAAACAAAGCACGTGTGAGTGGAATCAAGATCAAAACCACTGCTGTGTGGTTGTTAAACATGCATCCTTTGCCCTGGAAACAAGTATATGCTGCACTCTTCTGCCCTTAGCCAACCCATAGCTCTACAAACGGAAGAGTTATTATCATAAGCGCAGCTATTAAATGCAAAAAAGGCGGGAGAGATCTCGACCATGGAACAGATTTGTTTGGTATGTTGCGGAGGACTAGCAAAAACATCAAGCACTATTCCCGTTGTTGAATGCCAATTCTAAGAAGCGGTCAAAGCCGGAGGGTGAAAGGGATCATAAACCCATTTGTACGCGTTGAACACACAGATCCCCCCTCCAAAGTCTAGGAGCCTCCTGCAAGGTCTAGAAGGAGGGAGTTCTGGACAAACAAGCTTTCGCTCGAGTGGCTTTGTGATGTCGCAGCCTTGCACTGACCATGGTCAAATTTGCATGACCAGCTCCATCACCCGCAATTTACAAGGTCTTGCAGCCTGGAATCTAAGAGATGGGACTGGCAGACCGTCCCGAAGTAAAATTAATCAGGTCCCATAAACAAAAATCGGGTGCTCTTCGGGGGCTCCGTGCCTGGCTCGAGCTCGGTGCTTCAGGGAGCACCGACAGCTCGTGGTACTCGCGACTCCCATTGCGGGAGCCTCAGCTCGCCGCTGATTTGTGAAGGGCGCCTGAAATTTCCCTCGGCCCTCCAAGAAAAGCCACACCCATCTTTCCAGCGGCAACTGGCCATCGAGTGTTCTGTGTGCCGCGGAGTCTGGCGGGCTGAAACACCGCAACGGGTGCGTTGCAAATGAGACAAACCAAGGCACCTTTCCATGTCGTTGCCAAGGAATCCACTCCCAGGTTCGCAAAAACATAGCTCCCAGTCCAGGCTGTCATTCCATGGCCAAAGGCTGTTGTCCCTTTGGGACAGCAGCAATCGCGAACTGGCAATGCCAAGAGCCAGGACCTGGTTGAAGGTAGCAAGTGCCATGTTGAGGAGTAGCTCTGTGGTGGACTGCGGGGCTGCACTGAAAACTTTAGTGCTCAGTCGATTCGAGCTCAGCTCAAATAGTCTAGTTCCTAGCAACCTAAGAGCAAACAAATCAATCAGGGTGCTGCCATGCATGTTGCACATTCCCTAACAGCCTTTGCCCACTACTTGTTTGCAGAATCGCTGAAAGCTGTGAGACTGTCAAAAGAGCCAAGCGAGCCAGAGCAGGGGTCAACCACAGCTCAACTGAAGCAGATGCCAGTGGGCAAAGGTCTGAGCATCAGCTGGTGTTGCTTGGCTGCCTCCCTTGCAAAGTGCAGTAAGCACTGACCCTCGCAATCCATGCCTGTTCCTCGTATTGACATGCCTCAACTTGCAAACATGTTGCCGATCTTCACAGGAAGCCCAAACAAATGAAATTGCCTCAGTGAAACCACACAACCTTCAGTCCCCAGCAGAGCAAATCGCTCAGCTTAGGCAAGCAAGGTGCCTGCCGGCAGAACCTTGTGAATAAGCCTCGTGCTGGCAGCATGCAGCTTTGAATCCTCTGCTCTGTCAGGACAACCGCATCCAGACACAGCATTCGCAGATCCGCCTTCCACACAATACCAACCATTCCAGCTTTGCTGGAGTGGGCTAGACAAAGCTTCACTCACGAGGAGAGATGAGACAAATGTCCCAATCGGAAGCAAATTAAGAGGAACCGCCAGAGCTAAGTGCCCTCACAAAATATCAGACATAGTTCTGCCGTTCGCTTTTCTGCAGGGGAGTTAGCTCCGTGGCGGGCTGATGCAACCTACGTGCCATGTCAAGACTGGCTAAACAAACACACACGCACAACAGAGCTGCTCCGTTTTCTGCAGCAGATCACTACGTGTGACATGATTGCTCTATCACTTGGCAAAATCGATTGAGGCTGTACAAGCTTCGCAACATGTCATGCAGTCAAGACTGACTGCCACGGACATCCACCACATGCGACATGTTAGCCAATCATTTGCCAGCCCATTGGCTCACTGCATGCGTCGAGAGCGGAGCTGTTACACCTGCCAAAAGCAACGTCTGCAACTGTCCAGGCAGCAGCTCTCTGTACTTTCTGAAGCCGACCATTTTGCAAATGGCTGACACCGTTGTCTGGGCTGGCTTGACACAAACAAGAACGAGGCGGACGATAATACATGGAAGTTGACAAATAATTTGCTACGTCGTCCTATTAGTAGCAACTCATGGGCTAAGTAGTTTTCGCTCGAACAAATGGATTTTCACCTAGGCAAATCCTGCTTTGTTTAATAAGGGTACCTTGATTGCTGAAGCCTTGTCAAAGGGCGCACTCAACATAGAACACAACCCAACAAATCCTGAGGTCACAAAATCGCCATCGTCTATGATGTATTTGTTATTTGTGTTCCAGAACCGGCTTTTGTGTCGCGGCCCTTGCCAGTTGTCGCTGCTTCCCATCTTTCGGCCCGAGTTCACCCAATGATAATTACATGTAAGCGGATACATAGCAAGGATCACAGCAAGCTTTTTTGCTTGCATCCCATCTTTTTTCAGGTTGTTTTCACACTTCATTTCAGCCATATCAGATCTAGTGAAGGCAAGAAGACCTCTTACCTGTCGGAGGGATTGGAACTGTCTCGCCCTGTTTGAGGTTCACGGATGCTTGGTACGTGAGACTTGCGGCTGGGCCTGCCAACTTCCAACTCTGGTTTGGTTTTCAGTAGGAGGGACCATGACAGACCCCAGCCAAATCCGGCGACTCTTCTTGGCTCGCGCACAAAAGAAACACATGTTTCATCATTGAGCTGCACAAACTCCAGCACTGCGCTGACAGAGTGTCTTTCCCTGCTAAAAAGTCACAGCTTCATCGGCTTCAGCATGTGCTCCTGCCTCCTCGGTGTACCTGAGACATTGAATCGAGTGGCAAAAACGATTCAAGCCCGGGTCTCTCTCCAAGGCATGAATTTGCCGACGGCTACCAATTCGATGAGACAAACATTACAAGCAGGTATGCAGGAAGCAGCCTCGTGAAGGTCTACTGAATGAAGTCAAAGCTGGAACACGGTAATTTGGACCTATGAGCCAGTCAAACATGCGTCTTCATCCTTTGCCCTGCCTCTGCAAAGAATGCCTCCTAAACATGAGCTTCTGGACACTTCTGGCTACGTGATGACTTGCTGCTCGTTGAATAAACAGGGGAGTTGGCAACACACACGGCCTGAAAGGAAGCCCCGGACCAAGCAAGTCGAGGCGGGCCGCTTCGTTGTCAGCCAAAGAATCGAGGCAATTAGTTTATGTGCCCCTGCAAACCAGGCCTCTGCGCAAAAGAAAGACCCGCTGTGAAATTTAAGTGACCCCCCCTCCAAGCAGGCTCTAAGCCTTGAACAGCTGGGCACCCGCACGAATCCTGGACATCCTGCAACGATTGCCAACAGAACTTCAGAATGCCTACCAAGTTCACAGCGCAAAGCCACTGATGCTATGTCCATGCCCCTCCGAGAGGCTGAGAGGTATCAAGCGGCTTCTGATCAAAGGCTAGCGTCAATCCCAAGTTGCTCTCAGCGAAGCCTCGGTCCCCGATTTGCCTTGCATCTTGACACACAAGCCAGCACTGCGGCGGTCGGTCCTGGGTCTCCCCCTCCGCCAAGAAGAACATATCACCTTCGTGATTTTTGGGTGCGACATATGAGAAACAAATTACTTGCCCTCAATGTCCGGCATCTTTCGACGAGCTGGACCTGACTATTGCATTCGGAGCAACACAGCTGGCCACACCCAAAGACTTGGGTGCGACTCTGAACTGGGCATCTTTGCCCCAACTGTATGGCAAGCGGACGACACCTCAATGTCTGTTTTGTCTGCTCACACATCTGCTTGTGCATCGAATGGCCCCGGCATGAAGTGGGAAGTGATATCGCCATCGAAATGCAGCAGAATCGAAGCAATGCACATTAACAACAAATGAAAGCAAAATTAGTCGCGTCGCAGACAATCAACGTGGAACAAAAGTGCTTATTGCGGCGATCACTCCAAAGAGTCGCTGAATCAATTCTCTCTTCTGGTTTGGGCGTGTTCTTCTGAGGGTACCCCTTTTCACCGGTTTAAACAGAAACCAAAAGGAAAATTATCATTTTTGGTGTCCCCCTGATCCGACACATATCAAGCTAGGTTGCAACACCTGCTTACAGCTCCTTCTCTGCCACAATTTGCAAATGGCAAAGCATCAGATTGCTTGCACTTAAACATGAGCTATGCAGCCAAAGTGCGGACAATCTTGCACGCCGGCAAGCCTTGCAACAAATCCTGTGGCATGATTGCGCTCTTTGCTAAACCACCACCACCACCACCACAAGCACCAGCACCAGCACCAGTACCAGCACCATCACCTCGCGGTGAACTTTGCATGCTCTGCGTGCTCCATCCAGTATAGCTGGTTCATAAGGCAGCCATGTCGCATGATCAGCGCTAATGAGCATGACTTGTCTTTCTAGAAAGTACAAATCCACAAGTCCATCGATTCTCTCTCCGTCCTTGTCGGGAGACGAAGGCAATGGTGCATTCTGCCTCAATATCGCAGCGAAATCCAGTCCTCCGTCACTTGCAACTCTGAATGGAATGCTTCTGGTATAGGTGTCATGCACTGAACAATTATGCTGTGCTCATTGCGTGACTGCATGCTGTCGACATGAAGGCCTGCAAGGTGTGAGTTTCAATGACCATCTTGAGTGGCAACCTTTCCAAGGCCTAGAAACAAGTCCCATCTACTACCCTATACACATCCCCACCAAATGCAGGAAACCTAAACGCGGGGTGTTGTGCTGCTTTCACCCGCACACAAAACTGCACCCCGTGCGGCAGCCGATGCTTTCCTGCTCAAGCACATGAAAACCAAACAATAAACAGCCTCCCAGACCGACTGAAAATGATCCAGTGGCCAGCTGAGGCTGCCGCCCTTTGAGCAACGCCAGCACCTGTTGGCCTGCGCCGAGCCCCAGCGATGTCCCCTTTGCTCGTGGCCTGAGTCATCTAGGCTAAGACTTGTGAGGGCCCTTAGACGTACCGCAATGGATCCCTGTCTTCTCAAGTGGCTCTCAATTCATGTTCTGTTAAATCAAGCCTGGCTTAACCTACGTGCTAGGGAACCTCGATTCTGATGTGGGCACGCCTCAAATGGCAGGTGCGTTTGCAAACTCGGGTGCTTTCCAGTCCAAACTTGGAAGGGATGATTTTGAGATCTGGCCATGTCATTTGCGGCTGAAAGGGTTCAAAGATTTGACACCCTCCCATTTCTCCGGCAGGTCCACGAGAGACCCGGCGTGCCTGCAGTGTGTCCGCGATCGTCTGGCGGGGCCTCCAAACTAGAATCAAAGAATGAAACCCCGCGCTGTGACAAGCTGGATGGTTGGGGTGAGCCAGAGCTAAGCGGGTCACACTGGGGCATGGATCAAGAGTCAAACTCAGCAGCCTTGACTTCTGAGGCCGCAATGCGAAGGCGAAGCAAGTCTGCCTGGGCAAGGACCGCGAGGCTCTCCGACAGCTTGGCTTTTCGGCGCACGGCCGCAGTACCCTATGCTCGAACCCTTGCCAGGTTGACAAACTCGGAAATCTGACGGCTGGATGACCATGGCTACTACATGCATGAATGAGTCGAATGGGGTACATCTTTTACTACTTGGCAGTTGATCAATATGACTGGTTCCGGAAAACGCAATCTTCGCCAGAAAAAGCCAAATCACTTTCGCGAAGTGCGACTCCATCGCCCGCCCTTTTGTTTGCAGCGTGCGCTCTGGAGCCATTTTAGCTGCTGCAGCTATTCTTTCAAACGCAGTAAGTAACCACGCCGAGCAGTTCTCTTGCACGGGCAGGCTTGCAGAAGCGTGAAATGATAGCAGTCACTCTGTTGCCCTTCCCAATTGCGCTCGCCGGGTCTGTTCCGTCCCGGGCCCAACCAATGGAACCCTGCATAGGCTTTCGCTGGTCTTTTGCAAACTAGCTCAGCCAACATTTTGGCTTGCACCATTCCCGGCACAGGCAGGGAATCAAGCATGCAAGTAAGTGAACCGGCACACCTCCAAGAACCCACCGCGGATCTTTCGCGAACAAATTCTTTCGCGAACTCCATTGCCGATCTTTCGCAAAGGGATTATATGAACCATCACCAATGGTCACCCCATACATGACTCCTTGCAAGGACCTTTTGATCAACCCCACTTGGGGCAAACTGCACATTGCTCTCGACAACCTTTGCGGCACGCACCCCTGGGGCTCCAGCTGAACCAGCATGTTTCACCACATCAAAGTGCTCCAGCAGCCGAGGATCATCTAGCAAGCTGCCAAGGCCTTAGCCGCTTCTACTGCGACAGTGCAAACAAAAGCTCTCTGCTCAGTTGCCTGACACCAGCCTGTTGGGGACAAAGCACCCGCCCCAGCCCAGTCTGCGAGAACTACCCATGCGGTTCTTCTTGCACTGGAGCAACGTAAACAGGAGGATGGCATCTCCGGCTGGCAGGCTTGCGGCTGGCTTTGAGGCTAGAAACAACTCCAAACGATGCCGCGGACAAACGCATAAACACCGACCGTTTGATCCCGCAGGTGTTCACCTAGTCAAGACTCACCCATAATGACCACTCTCCTCTTTGAGGACGAGAACAGGAGTCAGATGTAGCATTCAAAGCCACATTACTCGTAACAAAAGATGCCAAGCTCTGAGGCAATAGCTCACGTGGCCCAAGGCTGTCTCACTGAGCTCAAGGTGAAAGCGTTGCCGAACTTGCGTCTTGAGACGAGCAGACCTCAGCATATTGCACATGCACACGCACACGCACACGCACACACACACAGACACACACACACACACACACACACACACACACACACACACACACACACACACACACACACACACACACACACACACACACACACACACACACACACACACACACACACACACACACACACACACACACACACACACACACACGCACGCACGCACGCACGCACGCACGCACGCACGCACGCACGCACGCACGCACGCACGCACGCACGCACGCACGCACGCACGCACCGCACACACCGCACACACACGCACACACACACACACACACACACACACACACACACACACACACACACACACACACACACACACACACACACACACACACACACACACACACACACACACACACACACACACACACACACACACACACACACACACACACACACACACACACACACACACACACACACACACAACCACACACACAACCACACACACACCACACACACACCACACACCACACACACACACACACACCTACACACCCTATTGCAGAGTTCCGTCCATGCTTACAGCTGAATCGCTGAATGATAGCTTGCCGGCAGGCACATTGCCTCAAACAGTCTCTGCCAAGTCACATCATCTCGCCACTGTGCTCCTCCAGAAGGATCTTCAAGTACGTTGCCAGATCTTCCCAACTGGCCACGCATTCCTTGCTGTTGCACCAAGCAACGCTAGTTACGGAGTCACAGGTGCCGAAAGTTTTGTGGGGCTGCGGGACTCGCAAATCATGAGCATCATTCAAATGCCGACAAGCCATGCCGGATGCTGCTTTATCACAGGATTGTTTTTGCCAGCAATGCGCCCTGGGCAACTTTCAGTGTATGAGGGTGCCCACATGTGACAAGCGAAGGCAACACATGGCTAGAGAAGGGTAGCGGAAATTGGCATTTACATGCTTTCAATTGTGATGTAACAGGCAGCTTGGACAAGGAAAGAGAGAGAAAGAGAGAGAGAGAGAGAGAGACAAAGAGAGACGGGGAGAGAGAGGTGGACAAAATCTATCAAGACGTCGAAGCGTGCGTCATATTGGTGTATTGAATTCTTAAGGCTGGATCTCAAGCTTTGTCGGCAGAACACGTGCGAATTCTCCAATGTGTTGAGGCAGTGCAAATCCACTCAGGGTGGAGGAACAATGGGTCGGGAAAGAAGCTTAGCCCAGTCAAATTCTGCTTTCAATGGCAGAAGCAAATCAGTCGGAGGCCCGCATGTTGGATTCAAGGAGCCTAGAAAGCCATGCTTCGTTTCGAGGCCGACTCGACAGCATGAGGCAGGGGCTTCCTCTTCCCGCAAGCTTGTCGGGAGGTAGCAGCGGGCATTCTCTTGCTTCTCGTACTCCTGGCTGGTGGAGTGGAAGCTAAGCGGCCAATATCTCTGTACTGTTCATTTGACACCTCCCCCTTCTAAGCGTTTGGTCCAAGGCCGAGGACAAAAGTGAGCACCAATTGCACGTGTGGATGGTGCCAACAAGTTTGCAAACACATGGGTACGTCTCATTCCAATGAGGCCTGCTGTATTCAAATCAATTGGAGTGGCGTCAGAAAGGCCTAGCAGGCGACCACTCTGCTCTACCAGGCACGAGTTGTGCAGCTTTGAAGCACCTCTTGGAGGGCAAGGATTCTGAGGCAATTCGGAAATAATCTTACCTGAAACATATAATATGCAACAAAAAGGGAGTTGCTCGCAAAAATGTCAGCATAGCTCAAGAAGAAACAGGACCTTTCTTGCCTGAGGGCGCTCGAGACCTACCCTGCAAAACCCAACGAATGTGCCGCCCGTTAGGCCTCAGAGAGGAAGTACGGCACCAAACGCCCTTGCCGCTTCCCAAGAACACTGTGGCCTGAGCATCCAAAGGAACCCTGGCAACCCCATCACAAAGCGCGGATGGACCACGGGACATGCGGAGCACATCCAAAAACATGTTTCAACCGTCAGGTTTGTACAGAATGGCCATCATCAATTGATTCTCAGATGTACGGCAGTAGCTGGACATTGCAAAGGCAGCGCCCTCCATCCAAACGCTGCAAAGCTGAACACAAATCGGGGCAGAAATCACAAACAACAATTCCGCCCCAGGCCCCGCCCTGCAATTGAGAATTGGCAGCTGACCCCTCAAATGCTGCAAGACTGACCTTTAAGTTTCCTGTGTTCAGGTTGCATGCGCATGCTACACCAACTCTACTTCGGGGGGGGGGGTGCCCCTGAAACCAGCCCGGCATCGCGCTCTTGGTGTGAAAATCCGTGATCCCTCGCACCTGTCAGCCTCGCGTCCGACTTGGACGTCGGACGCGCGACTTGAAGCATTGTGGCTTGTCAACTAAGGGGAAGCTAGAATGTGCTGTAAAAACCAATGCGTCATCCTTTTTCGTCCCTTCAACTGTCGGGTCCGACCTCGGTCTGCCCAACATGTTGCTTGAATTGCGTGCCCAACCGCTGTACACCTGTTGTGGTAGTGAGTATGATGGAGTATAAGCCAAGTAACACAATTATGATAAACCACTGACATTACAGCCTCCACAAATATGTGAACAGCCGCAGAAAACAAAGCGTTGCACTAACCGTTTAGCTGCTACGTTTTCCTTTCTTCAAGGCAGCGCCAAAAATGGGCAGGCACCAACCAAGGAATACATTAAAATACTGTCTGAAAGCTCCAAACATGGACCAGCCCAGTCTCTGGGCTGCCCGGCTGCCGAGCATATGGTTTACCAGCGCAAGGGCGCGGCCCAAGCTCAGGCGTGGCCCCAGCCGGGGATCGCTGCGCAGCCACGCCTTGGCCGAAATATGACACGCGCCTGAAGCGAATCCAAGGATTCTACGGGATCCTTTGTACAGGACATCTCCCGCAGCTCCCTCGTTGTTGCGGTTGTTCGTGGGGGACTCTCCAGCAAATTAACATGGAACCCAAAAGCGGGTCCCTCGCAAGATTTCTCTCGAGGAATATTCACATGTTTGTTTTTGCACGGCGCCGCACTATGTCATGTCCATCTGCAGGATTGTAATCAAAGGAACCCTGCTTGTAGAGGATTCTCCTGTTGAACCTGTTTGTTTGCCTTTTAAGGGAGACTATTGTTGCAAGCTGGCTCGCTACTCAGCAACAAACCTGGCTACAAACTTATCTTGGGCACCATGTCTGGAGTCATCATACAACATTCGTTCAGCTTTCCAACTAGAGCGTCAACAAAGGACAGCATCAAATATCAAATGCTGCCCTCCGATGTCTAATGATGGCTTCATTAACTGCAAGAACCGCATAGCTCATGTATAAATTATCAACCATGCCCTTGAACCCAAGGCTTGGGATGCTCACAGGCCTGCCATCCAACACGCCAGCCGCCGATCCTTACAGGTCAGATGCGTGGCTTACCAGCTTGGAATGACTTTTTCACAAAGCGTCGACAAACAAAAACAACTTAAATCACCAACCCCGCTTGCCGGGGCTGCTCATGAACATCTAGATCCAGAAATATCTACGAGTACAAACACAATCCAAGCTATGTAAAGCTGCAAAAATGAGCTTTGCCTTGAGTTGAAAGGGCCAGGCGGCCCCACAAGGTCAAGGTTTTCCATTGCCCAAAGTGCCCCAAGATCCCCGGCCGCGATATTGAAGCGGTCGTGGTTTGCAAGCGCAGGCTCGGGCCATCCGCCAGCAAGCCTCAGAACTCGTCTTGGTCCCTGGGCAAAGGTTGGTAAGAGAACAGGACAAACAGGAAACGGAGAACATCTGGCGGCTTCTGGGAGACAACATACTCCTGGGTGATTGGATCAAGAAGCCCGTCTAGGCCGTCAAAGACCGCCACCTGTACAACAGAATAACATGGGCCTAAGAATGAATCAGAAACATCCCCATAGGCTTTGGCGGCCTTCCCCGCAAGCACTTGCTACCAAACTATCTTGACAACCAACGCACCATTTTGAGCCAGGGCCAAACAAACAAAACGGAAACTGTGAATATCAAGTTGAGAAACAAATAGCAAGCAGCATGCTCCGATTCCAACAAAGAGCTTGTGTGCTGTGGTCAGTCAAGAACCCTTGGCCACCCAAAACCCTCTGGTAGAAGGCCGTTTAAAACCTCAAGTGACAAGGTGTGTCGACACATACATGTTGCTATTTGCAATCCACCGAGGGGTGGGCACCATCATGGTGGCTTCTTCGTGGATGTCCAGCGGAATCTGGGCCAGGCTAGGTTCAAGCAAAAACACTAATAGAACACGGGCGCCAAATGAGCCATCTCCAACATTTCAAGATGCAAAAATGGAATATCTCCGGAGGCTTCGTTCTAAAGGGTCGCCTTGGTTTTACTGGGGTTTTCAGCGTGTTGTTGGCCTCGTTTGGCATAATACTTTTGCAAGAATCAGGCTAGCCAAGGAATCATCTTTGAAGCAGTCATCACTGCAAACTCCCCTCAAGGTATTGAGGATTCTGCTGTGAGCTTCCACACATGTTGCGTTGTTTGCAGCTCGTGAATCTAATAAACATCTAAAGCTTGCAAATAACCAAAAGTCTGGGCTGTTGATTAAGCGCAACCTGTGACCAGAATGCAAGAGACGCTCAGTTCACGCAGGCCTGCTCAACGAGGTCCTCGTCGAATCCCTGGAACCAGCTGGGTGGGTCTTGCAGCATCACGCTGAAGCCCTTCCTGTCGAAGGCAGCTGTGGAGCCGTGGGGAGTCCCCATCTCTCTCCGAGGACAAAGCAAGGAAATCCATGGAGCTCATATTGCGCAGAGCCTCCCGCCCAAATAGAAGAAGTCCCAAAAAGTCATGGAACATTTAGCAAACAACACAATCTACAGTATTATACAGTGCTAGTATCTGCTGGAAACTCTGCGATGTGCCATTCATGACAAAGCACCCAGTTCCTGGAAAACTAAATTGCCCGTGTCTCTTGGATTGACGACGGCACGGCATTTTTTCAATTATTCCAACAATTCCTTAGACCAATCAATCACTATCACCACAGCGCAATACTCAGCGCGCATATACGCACAGGCAATGGCTTGGATGATCCTCCTACAGCAGTAGCGGTTCGTTTTGTTCTGCGCCGCCCTTTTACCTTAGCCCTCCCCGGACTAATTGAATCAATACCCATAATTGCATTTCTCGTCGACATCGCTACACCCCCTTGATGAGGATCAATGAGTGCCACGCAAAAAGGGTTCGTGGGTAGCAAAAACTTTCTTTGGGAGAGTTGACACATCTGCCCCGACTTGGGACTTGCAGCCAGTGCCTTTCCCGAGTGCACTTGGACCCACCAGGCCTGGTGGTCGAAGCAGGCTGAACCTGCACGCTGGGGAAAACTAGGTCTGGGTGAGTGTCATCCTTGGGTGATGCACAGGCGCTTCACGCCCTTGGTCAAACTTGCGAACAAGGTGAAGTGCCTTCCTGCTCATTTCTGATGATTTATGCTTTGCCGGGTCTTCCTTGAGCGACATTGTACGGGCCAAATAAATACAGCCTCGCTACTACATAATACAGCCCCGCTGCTACATAGCATGTTGCTGCCCCCTCCCCCCGACCCGCCTTCAACTTCTTGCTGGAAGCTGCTGCAGCCTCAATCTCCTGCAAGCTCACATGTTAGGATGGTACTATTTGCCAAATGGCAAAGCCCAAAGGGTGTGTCCAACAAAAAAAGCGGCATCTGCGGCATCGTTCAAGTAATCCTCGATGCCATACATGATGGTACGGCAATACAGTTGCTTGCGCAGTGGCAAGGTTTTTCCCTAAGCATCTCTAGACTGCTACAACAAAGTCCTCGATGCTTGCACGATGTCCAGACTGGTGCCTCGTGACAATTGAATGCCAAATTCATCATATGCAGCGAGCCTGGATGCTACAAACATGCCCACAACAAGATTAGCGGTGCGGACACAGGTCTTAGTGGGCAAGTTATGACAAAACGCAGTACCACTCGACTTACCCGCTTTGCCTGGATGGATTGAGTTCTACAATGGTGTATCAACTTTCAGCACCTTAGACGGTCTGTGTGTATACGTGGCACAACAGTCTTCTTTCTCCAGCAAGTAAATCAAGGTTTTCGGGCTGCAGTAAAAATCCTGTGGCTGAGTCTCATATGCGCCTGGAGGATGCCTTGGTAGAAAGTCAAAGCAGCTCAATTCCAAAAATCGCAAATTCACTCAGGAGCTGCGAGTCTTGTTCGCTGGCGGCTGGTCTATATATATATATATATATATATACTTTGGTGTCAACACAAGCGCTTGGCGCACATTTGCCTCGGATCTTGACCTTTGATCAATGATGCCCCCCCCCCCCCCCGCCCGCCCCCGGATCCCCCCAAAACAGACGATTCCCCCAATCAATTGGTTCAACATCGGGTAGTATTGCTGGAGCTCATTTTGAGTTTCCATTTATGTAGTATGGAGCTTCCTTTTGAGATTGTATTTGAGGGATTCTAGTTTCCATTTGATGCAGCTTTGCTCAAGCTTCTTTGTTTGGAATGCCTTTGACTTTCCATTTTGCTTGGTATTGCTGGATTTAAGTTCCTGCTAAGCCATGGGATCTAGCATTGCTGCAAGGGGCCTCTCTTGAGCTTAGAATGCCTTCCCCCAGTTAAAGTCGAAGGCTTTGGGGTTTGCATCGCGCTTGGCGCGCTACTTGCATCGTGCTAGCGGATATTTGTGCATCTATGGTCCTACCACAGCGCCCAAGCTCCGAGTCGGATCACTGGACAGTCCAAAGACTCAAGTCGCCCTTTGAGGTGCTGGCAACCACCACTGAACCAGCACCTTGAATGCGAGTGCTTTGCTGGACAACTTGGGTGACTTCATTGACTGGATATTCGATGCCTCATTTGGGCAACTGTTTTCCCAAGCATTCGCTGCAACACACTGACCAATGTCATTCTTATCTCTTTCAATGCTGCCATGTTGAAGCCTGGTGGTTCAATCTGACAAGTCCCAGTAATACTAAACAAATACATGACCAGTCAGAGGCCCTCGCATCCTGTGGATGGGCTTCCTCGTAGTAGAGCGCCTTCGCAAAGAAAACAAACATGGTGGCCAACTCAACGCAAGTGCCCTTTCACATGCCCGTGCTGTCAGCTGTTTGTGCTGTCAGCTACTTGTGCTGTCAGCCAGCAGCACTCATCCAAGAATCGACATTCAGCACTCATCCCCCTGACATCCAGGGTTGTGCTCAGTTACAGAAGAAGAAAACACATTTCCACTAAAGGCATCGCTAGTGTATAAGAGATGTCAAAGAACAATCAATGTGTCCAGCAACAAGTTGCAATCAACAGCACGTTGTAGTCAGTGTGGTTCCCACATTTAACTTGAGCTAATCAAATATACTATATGAAGTGTTGAGGTCAACTTGAGAGTAAGAACAAGTTGATTACACATGGTCAACATGCCAATCCTCTCAGGATATGTAACTTGTGATTGTGCGTGCCCGAGAGCTTTGTGGGTTTAGTGGCTTGGATCTGATACAGCTCTTCCGCTGAACAGGCCCAGAAGCACTGTCATCCTGTTTGTGTGGGCTATGCTCCATCCCGAACCAAAGGGTGAACCTCCTCAAAGCAAACACTTCACTCCTGGCACGCTCGATGCCTGCACAGCCATCAGCAGCTCCTTTGTGCTCAGCGACCTTGGAACTGCAAAGATCCCTTGGCCTGCTGAGCTGCTTGGAATGTCATCTTGAGCTTGGAGTCTCTGTTGCTTTATGATTTTGACAAATCATAAAATAATCATGAACGCGGCAGGCCAATAACAGCATGAAGTTCTTACTCGCGCGAGAAAGTGCGCTGGGGGAGGTGATTGTAACGTTCAATCGGTTGCCAACTGCACAGTATACAGTTATCAACTCGATTCACGCATCAGCATACACGCGGCGAATAAAAGCTTGCTGAAACTTATGTCACTCATGACATGCTGTCGACCACTGTGACACGGTTTGATTCAGGCTCTAATAACTCTAATAACTCATCCGTGCCGCGTTGCACTACCTAATGGGCTGAAGCAGGGATGTAACGATGTCCTTCCTTTCCTAGTGTTCTGCAGGGATCAAGACTCCCTCCCACTGCGTTAAGAATCCCACTCCGGAGGCCGGCTGATGCAACCAGCAGTCATCAACAGTCCGCAGGTACTTAATGCTTTTGGCCCATGGAAGCAGCATTATTGATGGTCCAAACGCACGAAACACCATCGCACAAACCACAAGCTCCTCATGCCCAATGCCCACCCATAGCCAGGGCCAAGGATTCTCAAAACTAACAAGCTAAAGCCTGCCAGCTAAAGCCGGGAAGCGTTGGCGGCGTTTCTGAGTTCCTCCTTGTCCAACCTCGGATTGGACAAAGCAAAAAAGCAAGGGAGCTACGGGCACCCTGCTACATTCAACATATTGAAACGTTGCAGGTTCATTGAAACGGTAGTTGGTAAGTGATGCTTGGCACTAAGGAAACCCAAGTTGCCACCTCCATACTTCTGAGTGAAATACCCCGGATTTGTTGAGCCCTTAACTAATAGATAGCCTTGTGTAACGTGGCCCAACAACACAACTCAAGGATGTTGTGCAGCAACAATGCAACTGCTGCAAAATTGCCATACCGTGCCGCTTGTCAAGTAGCTGTACAGGACATCGTCTTGACCAAGTCAAGCTTGACTTTGCTAGTGATACAAACTCATGCCACAAATGTTTGTTTGTTTCACACCGGCTTTATTTAGCTTTGCATGTGCAGGAAAAGGGGACCAAGGTAAGGAAAAGGAAAGGGTGGGTTTAGTGTGTTTGTGCTGCTAGGCTGCCAAAATGCGATGCACAATGCCTTTGCTGAAGGGCCTACCCGACGTTCCATCATGCGCATGTTTTGACTTTCAATTTCAGCCTCATAGGCAATGGCTATGAGTATTTGACCACCACGCAAGAGATGCAAGTACGTGTCTTCTTTCCGGTGACAGCAAGCGTCAATTGGACCGTGTGTTTTTCGCGTAACACTGGTACGAGTACCTGCTTAACACTGGCTCCCTGCGTGGGCCAGCCGGCAGTTAGTCGGTCGGCCGGCTGGTCGCAAAAACATCCTGAACCAACCCTAAACACACCCCAGACCAACCCCCCAAATCACCCTAAACCCCGTAAACGGCTAAACCAGCCCGAAATCAACCCTCAACCGCCCTAATCCAGCCCCTGCTGCTGCTGTTCTTGTCGTCGTTGTTGCTCTGTGCTAGCGGTGGTGTTCTTGTTCTTGATGATATGTTTCTTGTTCTTCTAATGTGTTGTTATTGATTTTAGTCTTGTTCTTCTTGTCCATCTGGTTGCTGTTGTTACTTATGGTCTTGCTGTTACTGTTATTGCTCGTGTTTTTGTTATTGTTGCTGCTCTTGTTGTCGCCCTTGTTGTTGTTGTTGTTGTTGTTGTTGCTGCTGCTGCTGCTGCTGTTGTTGTTGCTCTTGCTGTTCTTGCCGTTGTTGTTGTCGTTGTCGTTGTCGTCGTTGTTGTTGTTGTGGCTGTGGCTGTTGTGGCTGCTGTTGCTGTTGTTGTTGTTGTTGTTGCTGTTGTTGTCGTTGTCGTTGTCGTTGTCGTCGTCGTCGTTGTCGTTGTCGTCGCCGTCGCTGATTGCTGCGGCTGCGGCTGTGGATGTGGTTACGGTTGTGGTGGTGGTTGTGGTTGCGATTGTGGTTGCGATGGTTGTTGTTGTTGTTGCGGTTGTTGTCGTCCTTCTTGTTGCTGTTGGTGTTGTTGTTGCTGTCGTCATCGTCGCGCCGTTGTTGTTGCTGCTGCTGACGCTGTTTGGTTGTTGGTGTGGTTGTTGTCGTCGTTGTTGTTGCTGCTGGTGCGGTTCTTGTTGTGGCTGTTGCTGCTGCTGCTGCTGCTGTTGTTGTTGTTGTTGTTGTTGTTTTTGTGGTTGTTTTTGTTGTTGTTGTTGTTGCTGCTGCTGCTGCTGCTGCTGCTGCTGCTGCTGCTGCTGCTGCTGCTGCTGTTGTTGTTGTTGTTGTTGTTGTTGTTGTTGTCGGCCTCGTTGTCGTTGTGGTTGCTGCGTGTTGCTTGTTGCTTGGTGTGCGTTGTGTTGTTTGTTCGTCGTTGTTGTCGTTGTTTGCTGCTGCTTGTTGTTGTTCTTAGTTTGTTGTTGTTTGTTGATTGGTGTTGCGGTTGGTTGGCGGGTGTTGGTGTTGGTGTCAGCGTTCTTGTTCATCTTGTTCTTCTTGTTCTGGTTCTTGCAGTTGATGTTGCTGTCGTTGCCGTTTTCGCTGCCACTGCTGTGGTTGTCGACGTCCATTTCATGGTCGTTGTTGTTGCCGTAGTAGTAGCAGCAGCAGTATTGGTAATTGTAGTAGTAGCAATAGTAAGTAGTATGTAGAGGAGTAGGAGTAGGAGTAGTAGTAGTAGTTGATGCCCCAACCATGAGGCGCCCCACACGAAGCCCCCCAAACCCACATTAGTAAAGGGTTCACATTAATAACCACCCAGCCCGCAAGTACTACTACTAGTACTAGTAGTACTACAAGTACTACTACAAGTGCTACTGCAAGAACTACAAGCACCCACAGCACGGCTCGCCCAGAACCACTCCCTTTAGGGTTCAGGCTTAAGGTTTACTAACCCCCCGTTTAGGGTTTCGTTTTGGGTTTTAACTTGTTCTCAAACGGTTTAAGGCTTAACCTCCCGTTTAGGGTCGAGGGTTTGCTTTTGGGGTTTGACCTCACTTTAGGGTTTGGTTTTGGGGTTTAACTTGCCCTCAACCCCCCGCTTTAGGGTTCAGGTTTAAGGGTTTTCTGGCCTTCAAGCCACCCGTTTTGGGTTTAGTTTTGGGGTTTAACTTGCCCTCAAACCCTCACTTTAGGGTCCAGGTTTTGGGTTACACTTGCCCTCAAGCCCCCATTTAGAGTTCAGGTTTAGGGTTTGACTTCCCCTCAAACCCCTGGTTTTGGGGTTTAGCTTGCCCTCAAACCCTCACTTTAGGGTTTGGGGGGCTTCTTGTCACCTTCTAACTTCTGGCTGAGCCTAGGGTAGTCCCAAAAAATGCACTTGGTGACCCCTCGAAAGGCCGCACCCTGCGAAGTTGCGCGCATCGGCGAAGGCTTGCCGATATTCTATTGGCAGACCGATTGATATCAGGCGCGAGGGAATCTGAGCGCCTGAGGTTCCCCCGAAGAGAGTGCTGGCCGTACAAGTGCTATAAGTACACCACGCCAAACCAGCCCTAAACCAACTATTTTACAAGAAAGCACGTCCTTGTCGAAATGAATCGTCGCAGGAAACGAATATCTATCGGTATGGCGCAAACCACACCGCTATTGTTGCAACCAAGCAGGTTTGGGCACAGGCTGCCTGGGAACATTCATCACACCATTCATCAATGAAACGCATTGCCGATCCGTAGAAGGACAAGTCATAAAAGCTCAGCAATCCTTGTTCACTTCTATCTTCCTAGCTATCACTCGTTGTTCGAACTCATTCACGGTTCCAACCCTTGCAAATCTTGCAGCACTTGCCCAAACTTCCCCAGACAACCTTCTGCCTTACAACTTGCCAAAAAAATCGCCCGCTGGTTCTGACAAGGCACGTGCCTCGTCTGTGTCCCGCGAGTTTCTCTGTCTGGGCCAGCCTCGGGAAGGCTTCCAGCTCGGTGCCATGTGGCACCTCAGCAAGGCGCCGAAGCCGTCAAAACCGACCGGGCTGACAGGACGACACCCGGAAACGCTGACCATTGCAATGCAGCCAAGGACAAATACCCACGTCCAAATGATGCATGTAGCAAATGTTCAATCACTCATCTTTGCACTCTCCGAGGCTCTGAGAAGCTGGCAAGGGCTGGCGAGGCGGAATTCCAAAGGCTAATGAGCACAGCTTGTGCTGCAGCGGGACTCGCAATAAGGGTAATCATTTGCAAGCCGCATTGAGTTGAGAACAGCCACCCAACATAGAACCAACAGCATGGCTGGCACCGCAACTTACACCTGGCAATCAACGATTCAACATCGTCGTTTTAGGCACAAGAGACATGCCAAACAAGTTCCAGCAAGTTCAACATGTGGGTGAACTTCTACCAAAGAATTCGCACACACACACAGACACATACAAACACACACACACACACACCCACACACACACACACACGTGCGAACCCCATGAATCGTGCAAACGCTCAATCCTCGAACTGCAAAGGCAATAGTTGGTGCTCAGAAAGCCTCTGGCTCGACAGCCTGTTGAGCCACCTCAGGCATAGCAAATGAGCCGGAATGTTTGGCATGCCACGTTGTTTTCAAATGGGACAATATTACTTCATAGGTGTTGATGTTGTCTGGGCGACACTTAAGCCAATTGCAATGCCACGTGAAAACGGCAACAAGGAGATAGACGCCAATGAACATGATTAACTTCCATTGGCTTTCATTTCACATGCAGAAGAACAACACACTGGTGTGCTGCTCCCGCGAACACGATGCGAGGCTGCGGATGAGACCGGATATGAGGCACATATGCATACATTATGTAGCCTACAGACAACTTATTCAACAGCCACATCTGTGAAATTCACCAGGCCAACTCCAACCAACTCCCATCCTGCTCGAAGGTTAGGGCGGCATCCAGCGCAGCCTGAGTCAAGGGATACGGCAGAAAGATCAAAGGTAAGAGTAGCTGACAGTCAAAACCTCCTCCAGCATGTTCTGGTAGTGATAGCTCAACTGGAAGTTTGGGGCTCAACTTCAACATCAAAGAGACATGCCCGTGTCCGGGGCTGTTGATCTGCCCCTCGAAAAGGAAGTGGTCCCCTCTAGCAGTTTGCAGACCACCCATCTCTTGTCATGCTTCGAGTAACGAAACAAGTTGACTGGCAAAGGCATGTTGCCCAACTACCTAGACAAACACCATCAACTAATCATGCAACAATCAACAAGAAACACATGGACATGGTGATGGTGGCACAAATGCATGCAAAGAAACTCTACAATATCACAACAACAGAGGCCACCGCAAAAACAACAAGTGAATCCCGTAGTCCAGGCATCCGGGCACAACAGCCCTGAGAGGCGCCGCCAACAATGACGCGCTTGGGATCCCCAACCCTCTGCACCTTGCGTCGCAAGTGCAACGGTCCCGAGCATGGCTTCGACAGGCCGCCCTGCAACCCCAAGGCGAAACTTGTCAACCACTGGTCCACTTGCTGTGTCTAGTGCGCTAAATCCCATGACAGGATTTTGATATCAGCATACCCGCAGTACATGCATGCAAAAAGCAAGCTCAGCTCAAGCAAAGCAAACAATTAAATGCCTTACCAATAAATGTCTGCTTCGCAAACGCCTCTCTCCCGTCTGAAGGCGATGGGTGCTGGAGGCTTGGGGGGGCAAAGAAGTAAATGAACATCACGAAAAGCCTTGACAACAAAATAACAAAAGCAGCAGCAGCGGCTGCGGCCGCAGCAGTTGCAGGCAGCAGCAGCAGCAGCAGCAGCAGCAGCAGCAGCAGCAGCAGCAGCAGCAGCAGCAGCAGCAGCAGCAGAAGCAGCAGAAGCAGCAGCAACAGCAACAGCAACAGCAGCAGCAGCAGCAGCAGCAACAGCAACAGCAACAGCAACAGCAGCAACCACCACAACAACATCAACATCAACATCAACATCAACATCAACAGCAACAGCAACAGCAACCGCAACCGCAACAGCAACCGCAACCGCAACCGCAACCACAACAACAACCAACAACCAACAACCAACAAACCAACAACCAACAACCAACAACGAACAGCGAACAACAAACAAAGAGCAACAACGGACAACGGACAACGGACAACGGACAACAAACAACGAACAACAAACAAGCTCCAAGCAACAAGCAACAAGCAACAACCAACAAACAACAAACAAACAACAATCAACAATCAACAACCAACAAACAGCAACCAACAACCAACAACCAGCAACCAGCAACCAACAACCAACCAACAACCAACAACCAAACAAACAAAAACCAACAACCAACAACCAACAACCAACAAGCAACAACCACCAGCAACAACCAGCAACAACCAGCAACAACCAGCAACAACCAGCAACAACCAACAAACCAACACCGACACCAACACCAACACCGCCGCCGCCGCCGCCGCCGCCGCCGCCGCCACCGCCAACGCCAACGCCAACACCAACACCAACACCAACAACACCAACACCAACAACACCAACACCAACAACACCAACACCAACACCAACAACACCAACAACACCAACACCAACAACACCAATTCAACACCAACACCAACAACAAACAAACAAGCAAACAAGCAAACAAGCCAACACGCCAACAAACCAACAAACCAACAAACCAACAAACAACAAACAACAAACAACAAACCAACAAACCAACAAACCAACAAACCAATAAACCAACAAACCAACAAACCAACAAACCAACAGAGCGACAAACCAACAAAGCCATCAAACCAACAAACCAACAAACACACAAACCAACCAACCAACCAACCAACCAATCAACCAACCAACCAACCAACAAACCAACAAACCAACAAACCAACAAACCAACAAACAAACCAACAAACAAACCAACCAACCAACCAACCAACCAACCCAACCCAACCAACCAACCAACCAACCAACCAACCAACCAACACCACCACCACCATCACCAACAACAACAGCAACAACAGCGACACTGACAGCCGCATAAATAACGACAACAACGGCAGGAGCGGCAAGAACCAGGGCAACGGGGCTCCTTTAATAGGCAGGCCCAAGCCAACGGCTCATGCGAGCAAATTCATTCAGTCGGCCAAACCTAGCTATGTCTGCGGCCACGGCGGCAAACGACACATACTGGGATATACTACAGGATGAAGATTGTCACTGAAGTCTGTGTTTGTGGTGTTGCGTGTGGGGTGTGTGGGGTTGTGTGTTGTGCTGTGTGTGCTGAGTGCTGTGTGTTGTGTGTGTGTGTCTGTGTGTGTATGTGTATGTTGTGGTGTGTGCGGGTGGGCATCATACGTCAATAGCTTTGTGAGGTGCGGACCGGGTTCCAGGAAATTTGAGGGCAAAGCAGGAGTGAAGTGATGAGGGTCTGCGAAACATGCTCTTTATGCACGGGGCAAAGCCAAATATCTTAGGTGAAGGCTAAGTGGCAAGTCCTTTGACAGAACCTTGAGTGAGTCGCAGCATTGCCTCATGTCTGATCAGCTTGTGCAACTTCTCGCGGATGGCCAGCAAGCCTGAGTTTGACACTTGTCTGTGAAACAACATATGCATTGAAACTTGCAAAGCACGGGACAAGAACGCACGAGTTGATGTGGTTGATTCCACTGTCAGCTCTTTGTCGGACTTGCATTTAGTAAGAAGGTAGAAGGAGGCTGTCCGGACTTTCCAACAGTCAGCTCCCGACACGTGGAACAGCGATCCGCGGCTAAGTGTCGGTGGAGCCGATCCATTGCACGTAGTTGGAGCTCTGCCAGAAACTGTCCCCTTGTCTTGTTCCGGGGCAGCGGCTTTGCTCGCAAATGGAGTTCTCGGCAACTCCACCCTGCAGTTGCAATGTTCTTCTCCGTTGTCGGCATCATTCACTTCTGGGTATGAGGTCTTGTCCAACAATTTTTCATAGCAGGCACCCTATAATCTGATAAGAATACGCATAGGTTCCAAAACATCAAATCCAGCACTCTGGGTATGCCCTTCTGAAGATGCAGGCATTGCTCTCTTTAATAAAAACACAAAACAACACGCAAGAACCGCAGGCCGGGGAGTCGGCGCTGGTCTTCTCCCACGCAAGAACCGCTTGGTCAGGGAAGCTCTTCCTCTTTCAAAACCGCAACATCCAGGCTCAGCAACCCCCTTCTGTTATAGACCCGGTTCGGTCATATTTGGCGGAGGCCATAAAATGGAGGTGCTGACTCCATGTTGAAAAAATGGATACATCCACGTGCCTCTAGTAAATTGATAGTGGCCAGGTCAGCGTTGGGACAGGATAAACCTCCTCTGCAACCAGAACAACAAAGTGGGCATGTTTTAGTGTGCAGAAGACAAAATCATGAACCCCGTCGAGTCTATTGCATGTCCGGCCACGAGGTTGACCACATCGTTTTAGCTTCCCCCAGGTCCCTTCATTTTACATTAACCCTTCACACCTGCTGGTTTTGTTTCCATCTGTTTGGAGGTCGGCTCGGTCATTTCAATTGAGAGGCATCCGCGCTGACGTGTCCCCGAGCCATGAGGCCCGGAAGAAACACCTCACCGAAACGACCGCGCCGAAGGAGCTCCCCCTATGCGGGGGCAAGCGTTGCTTGTCTTCGGAGTCAAGAATACTGGCGAGATTCGGGTGAGCGGTGTGCTGATTGTGGTTTATTCCTTGGGTCAAACAAAAAAAACGGTTGGTGCAGCACTCGCCCCTTATAAAATGAGGCTACCAAAGCGATCAAGTGTATTGAGGGTGCCATGATCAACCGCTCAACCGCTAAAATCAAAACCGCATGCCATAATTTTACACCGCAATGGCAAACAAGGCTTCCATTCCGCTCTGTGGTGTTCGCCGACCTTGTCTGTCACGTAGTCGAACCATGCATTGAATTTGATGCGCCGCCTGAGAGGGAGCTCACAATCAGGCACACGCTTCGTCACGCTTGCCCGTGCTGAAGAATTCGGGCTACTAGTTCGGCTGCATCTAAGTGCCCGAAACCCTTAACGCCAAGCATGGTGGCAGCTGCTTGCTTGGCTTCGAGAAATGTAGTGGCTTGATTGTGAGCAGAACTCTTGGCCAGCACACTATACGTCCCCAGCACACGCGCTCGGATCTAGGGAAGCTAGCATCTGCTTGTAAGATGTTAAGCCAGCCTTTGATTGACTCAGGTTATACACGCAACATTGAGCAGACTTTCAGCACATATCACGTTGGTACATATGCATGATCTAAGCAACTGTGTCCATCAGACTTGCAAACTACTCGTAGTCACATGGGAGTTGTTGGAACGGTGCTGCAGTTGAAAGTGCACAAACATACCAGAGTGTGCACCTGCAAATGCCCTTCCATTAGCAAAGTTAATTAAAGTGCTAAGTACTTGAAGAACTCTATAACAAACTACAAACACACAATTGATGATGCTGGAAGAGTTCAGGTCGCCACCTCATGATTGCACAAATGGGCTTACCTGTTACTTTGAACCGAGTCCAACCACCGTTGATATCCTTGTTTTTAAGACTCAACACCACTGGATCTGATCGTCTGGATGTTTGCTGCCCCTTTGGACCGCTGTGTACCTGTTCTTGGCCACCCAGGCCACTTCAGATTCTCTCCGCGCCACACCCACCAATCCTGGCGTGACAACGACGAGACCTTGCAGCTGCGATCGCAGTTTGGCGGCAGCTGCCTTGTATTCTTGATGATTCAGTGCATGGAGACCATTCACGATACTGCCGAAGAGTAAACCATCTTGAAAGCACATGCCAGCTATCGAGTTGCATATCAAGCCTGTGAGTACTAATCATGGATGGATGCAGATTTTGTCCGAGCTTCTGTATGACATTCTCAACAACCCGAGAGTCAGGTGCTGAGGGGCAGTAAACCTAACTGAAAGATTCAGCTGTCTGTAGCAGCAACGCTTGGCGACGGCACTCAAACATGAATCCTGTGATAGATCTGCAGCTTTGAAATTCAGCTACCTCTCATCAGGCTCAAAGAAACGCATGTGTTCCTGTACCAAAGAAGCCCTGCTCGGCAAATTACTTGGTGCTAGTGAGCCGTCCTAGATTGTGTTGATCAATCTTACTCATCACAAACAAGATGTGCTAGCCAGGCCAGCTTAGAAAGAACGGCGGTGCATCTGCCACAACTCACATCTCTGTCCTTGAAGCACTGTTGCTCCAACAAGGGGGCGGTCGGCACCACCACTCGCATGCTGGCCCCGCAAACCTGAGCGAAGTTTCACGGCCTGAATTGGCCAATTGTAGCTTGTGTAAAGACATTGCACTCGAAGCCAGTGACTATCCATAGCCAATAACTGCCACAAAATCTCTCCCAGGAGCGTCCTGCTGCTTGCTGGGTCAGAACAAAGACGGGTGTTTTGAGGCAGGGTACATGATTCTGCCATTGCCATAGACAAGGCCAGTACAAGTGCCTTAACACCCTTGCGTAAGTTCCCTTGAGACAAAGCTGATGAGCTACGTCATAACATGCAAGGGCCCTTCGAGACTTTGCTTGGCTTTCCCCTCAGCGCCTGGGCCCTACATGGATCCTAAATCATCAGTCGTGTCAAACAATTGCTAACTTGGGCCAGGCATTCAGTTTCTCCTTGAAATTTCATTTTGCAATCTTCAAGGCCGACTTCAGTTCATGGCGTTGAAGTAGTGTGGAAAGTCCAGGTAGTCAGTGCCTGGCACAAACTGGCACAAACAGGCTCAGCCCATTGCAATCATCATGTGGGCAGCCCATGGCCAATGGGCCATGCTGGGCTTAAAGTACAGGTCAGCTTGCCGGCTTTGTGTGTCGATTGCCTTTGACTTGCTTTGACTGGCTCTGGTTGAAAGGATTGTTAAGGTTGGTGCAAGTTGGTGGCCAAGATGCTTGATTGACGCAAAAGGACGCAGTGTACTTTGCCCCAGAAGAGTTTTGTGGTGTAAATATTGCTTGATGTGTCATTTGTTTGGATGTAATACAATTTACTATTACTTCATGAACCGACTCCCCAAGCTTCAAAGGCTGTCACCATGCTTTACATGGTTGAGCGGAATGTATGTTGGTTGCCATTCTGTTGCAGACTGTCTCTGGCGCTGGCCATCCAGTCCCCGGCGGTAACACATTGCCAGGCAACGACGCATGTTCTGGTTGTGTCGCATCGCTGATCAAAAACAAAGCGTCGTTAGCATTGACCTGTGCGTTGATGGCGTCCGAGTCGCCCGTAGCAATTCCAACGAGCCGTAAATGCCCTGGGCCGCAAGAGTGAGGCGGGCCCGCTGGATCTTTCAAGCTATTCCCAGCCAGCTCCAGCTTTTGGAGTTGGTTCAATTCCATTCACCACCACTGACACACACACAATCACAAACACACACACACAGAGACACGCGCACACACACACACCCGCACACAGGCACACACACACACCCGCACACAGGCACACACACACACACACAAAGACGCCACACACACACACAAAGGAGGCACACGTCACACCCCTAACACGCCTAACACGCCTCACACGCCTCACACACACACACACGCATATGCACAAACAAACCTCGAAAACACAAAACAACAACCGTACAAAGAGCGCCACACCCTGAAATGCCACCCTTTTCTATCCCAAGGGCCTTTGGCGCTGAAGGAGTGCAAATAGATCAAGGACCACTGTGGCTCTGTGTGCCTGCGACCTGAAGGAGCCAACAGGGCGGAAAGGATTGGATGTGCCGGGGTATTGAAATGTACCGAACAGCCACATTTGCAAAGCGATGCCATACTTACCCTCATGCCGCCAGATTCACCTGCAAAACACATCTGGCCTAGACATACTTTGGCGAGCTTGCTGCTCCATGTGCAGGCATGGACCAGATATGGACATTCTTGGCGCCCGCCCCGACATGTGCTCAAGTGGCCAGCACGCATAAGCGCAACCCGTTTTGGAGAGAATCGCCTCACACACACACACACCATTGCCACACCTTGACTCACTGCCACACCTCGTCACCTCATAGATCTTCACTCTTTTTGCGAGAGAAAGAACAAGTCGTACGCGGCCTTCAAAAATGACAGACATCATAACAGTTGTAGTGGACTGCAGTCTCACATGTCTCACGATGTTGCATTCAAGGGTGGTGCACATCACGCCTTAATCACGTCATACCAAAACGCCCCAAACGAAGAACTTTGCAGATACGACTCGCAGCACGTGACATAGTTGCCCAAGCTCGGCGCTCAGCGGCATGTCCATGACAACACAGGAGCGAAAAATGGCTTTCTTGTCCAGCTCCAGTGTCCTAGCCAAAATCAGGCTGCAGTGGCAAGCAGGCTGGACAGTTCAAGGAAACTGCTGGCCTACAATACATGTCAATGTGACACGAAACACATACACAAATGGAACACGCGCCGTGAAAGTCCGAAACATAAAATCCCACATCGGGCATCAGCAGCGACTCAAGCTTGATATGGTAGTGTGCCAATGTTCAAGAGAAGTGGACATATCGCTATCATTTGACAGCCGAACTTGTAGTACCTGCTTGACCTGTGCACCCTGGTGAGCTTAATCCAGGCAGCCTGAGTGCATTTTGTCAGACGTGGTGCGCCCCGCTTGCAGTTCAGAGTGTTGCAAAACAAAGCTGAACAGGACCACGTTAACGACTACTACTCCAGGCATGAAAATGGGGACAAGTCCTGCATTCAGAACTTCACCTTCAGTCCAGCCCAAAGTTATGGATGTCTGATCAAGGGAACCCCCAGCCAACCATCCAGGACCGCCAGCTCTAAACACAGTCATGATCATCCCTAATTTCGCCACTTTCTGCTTGTTCATTGCTCTGGCACCAACGCCCTTTTCAGAAAAGGAGCACATACACAGACTCGCCACACGCAACTCCCAGGTTTCTTGAGCCCAACAAGCAGTGAGCTAACACTAGTAATTATACAAAAAAAAAAACAATGCAGTCCATGCCTGTCTGATTGTGGCACACATTCCAGGCCCAGCTCAGACGATGCGAAGCCGGCGCTCCTTTTGGAGACCATAGCGCTGGCCTTCTTCAGGTTTTTGGAGCGAGCCACCACGTAGGTGCTCCTCGCTAGCGCTCTCACGAGGCAGAAAAACACGCAAGGTGCCACCGAGTGCGGGGTGTGAAATCTTCCATACTCCAAAAGGAAATCCCACCTGAGCATCTAACTGCTGACGAGTTGCCATTGATCCATCAGCAATGAACGGCACCAAACAGTCCCAAAAGGCTCACGTGTATAAGACGAGACAAGTGAAAGCCTGGCTTGACGGGGGCGCAAGCGATGTTTGCACAAAACATTATCTCTACAGCTTTGGGTAAATCACGGTTTGCATCGGCTAAGCTAAGCTGCTGCAGCGCTTGAAGCCTTGTGGGCCAAATGACATGTGTAGCTTGGTGCTGTAGGTCAAGTAGTTTTGACAAAAGGGAAACATGTTTACATTCAAACAGGAAGGGTGCGGGGAAACGAGCTCACAACTTGCTAAGCTTCTTGCAACCAAAGAAATCCCTGCCTGTTGGCATCCTTGACCTGCAAGCGGTAGACATAGCCGTACCTTCGAGTAAGTGATGTACGCGCCATGGAGCATCTGCCGACCAAGGGTTTCGCAAGCAAAACGCATCAAACAGAGAGAGGGAGAGAGAGATATAGACGAACAAACATGGAGACATATGACAAGGGGAGAGCGAACAAACAACTAGAATCATGGCATCGGCGTCGAAAGAAAACACTCCGACATAATCGAGAGTCATTGAATCATTTTACATGACAATTACATATATATATATATATATACATATATAGCACATATAAACATACATATACACCCGCACGCGCCTGCGTTCGCCGTCGCTCAGACACGACGCGATATTACGCGCAGGGGGGGGGGGGCAGCGCAGTCCACGCTGCGACCACGTCCAGGTCGTGCTGACAGGTGCGGGGTTTGGGGTGGGGCGGGGGGCGGGGCCAAGAAGCCTAGCCAAATGTAGGACTGGTGTGGTGGAAGAATCTGCCAGATGTTTCTGGGCGACCAAGTCGCCCTTTGAGGTCTCTTCTGCAAGTCAAAATCTTCGCAGAGGCCTCCGAGTGCGTCCCGTGGCTTGATAAAGGCGCTGGCGCGGAGCTCAGGGGGCGGGCTTGGCGGTTTGCCTACGGCGAACGCTGGTGCCTGAGCGTGTGTATGCTTATAGATATAGTGCCCTGGATAAATACATATATACACATATGAGTATATATATATATATCCAGGGAGTCTGTGAACCGAAATGGGTGCGAAAGGCGTGAGCCGAACCAAGCAGACGCACCATGAACCTCCACTCGTGGAAACCGAACCCGCCAAAAGTCGGACCTTGTTTCTTCTCAATAGTGCGAAGGATCTTGTCCCAGGTGGAGGGGCCCGGGCCTTTGCCCCCATATAAGTAGACCCCCCAAAAAATTGGAGGAGCCTCACCCCCGTTTCAAAGGGAGGCGCGCCAAAGAAGAGGAACCTTGTTTGCGGCAAATGCGCTCAAAGTTGGAGGGACCCTTTCCCTTTATGGAGCCCCCCCTCAAAATTGGAGGGGCCCTCTCCGCCTTGAAATGGAGCCCGGGCCCCAAAAGTTGGAACGTGGCCTTTTCCCGCTTGGGCTTTCTCTGCCTGGTTTGGGTTCCAGCCCAACCTCCCCCCCCCGAATGTTGGAGGGGACCTTTTCGCCTTCAAAGGCAAGCAACTCCCGCCGCCGTGCCACTCAAGATCCGCCTCGAACCAGCGCAAGGCCAGCTCTGCCCGCTGGGCGCGCGTTCCAACTGTAGGCAGCAAATCTCGAGAGTTCCAGGGGCCACTTCCAATGAGTCTCTGACTAGCTCCTTGTCCAGCTTGCTGCAAGTGACTTGGGCGACCCGCTGCTTGGAAAGGTATTCTGGCAGAATCGAGGGTGGTTCAACATCCCACTGGTCGAAGATTTGTTCTCCGCGCCATGTGTTGCCAGGAGAAAAAGCCGGCTCGCAGAACCTCCCTCACTTCTGCCGCTGTAGGAATCGCCTCCTCTTCTGGCCAGCGAAGCTTGCAGAACTTGTGGTCATCTGTAGCATGGCGCTTGCCCCAGAAGTTGAAATGTATCCAGCTCCTTTCCATGGCCATGACAGAGCGAGTCGCTTCCAAGATTTGTGGTGAGTATGCGGGCTGTGTGCTAGTCACCTCAATATCATTTATCAAACGCTAGTTCCTGAGTTTCGCCCAGGGCTTGTTCCGCTTGGGCGCTGCCACAGAGGCTGGAACCGAAAGGGCAAAGAAAAACACCATCCCTTGGTGAGCACATGCTCAGTGACTCTGCAGGAACCCACCGCTGATGTCAAGGACCCGTGCCTGCAAGATGCAAAGTCCTCTTCTCACTCGGTGATAATGGTTGGACCGCACAGGTTGGGCCGCCAAGGTCGGAACGCAAAAGTTGGAATGCAATGGTTGGAACGCGAAGGTTGGAATGCACAGGTTGAAACCCAAATGGGACCTTGAATGATGGGACACTGAAAAGATTTCAAAATGCTATTATTGACCATGTCACCCTTCCGGGTCAGGAAGGCCCCAACTCCGGCCTGCTTGTAGGCCAAGCAAGCAGCGCCAGCAGCGTGGCAGCCAGACGCAGTGGCGCCAGCCCAGCGCAGCCCCCGCACAAAAAAAGCTTACTTGGCTCCCCAAACCGCTCTTGGTGCCAAGGGGCGAAGGCTGTAAAAAGTACATATTATATAACACAATCTAAACGGAACCGAGCCGAACCGAACCGACTACAGGGAGCCGAGCCGAACGGAACCGACTACAGGGATTGAATTAATTCACTGAACCGACAGAGACAATAGTGAACCTAATCGAACCCAACCGAACCGTAGACTCCCTGATATATGCATATATGTATATCGATATAAATGTGTTATCATGGGCAACATGACATGAGCCAGAGCTGGAGGATATCTGCTTCCAGCCTTCCACCTGGCTCCATCTTGATGCAGCAAAAGACAAAAACACTCAACACAGGCAAGAGTACAAAGCATCCAAACAATTCTGGAGGCTTGCATCGGCCAAAAGGTGCGTGCACGCAGCCGCCACACATGACCCGCAAAATCACAGCTGGGGGCACTCGTTCCAGCTCATCGCTTTGGACCTGGCAAATGCTCTGCGTCACAATCACACCGACTCTTCAAGACCCCAGCGCTTGATCTCAAACAGTTCAAGTCTGATGCCACCCAATGGTTATTTGGTATTCGAAAGCTCACATCCTGGCCGGTATCTGAGGCTGTCACAGCACAATGATGTTGCAAAATTCAGTTGGACAACTCATGTATCCTGATACTAATATTGCCTGAATGTCACTGAAAGCCTATCAGCTAGCCCATCATCTATGTGGTTTCAGAGCAGTAGGTGCAACAGCTGGATGCAGCAAGCACTTCTCCCAAGCAGGACTAGGGCTGGAAAACTCCCAGCTGAAGCTATACACTGGTCGCCTCCAGCAAAAACAACTCAATTGAAATTCCACGCTCTCCAAAACCTGACATGGAATCTGAAATGAGTACATATCTTGAAATCTTCTCTCCTTTGGAGGATACTGTTCCTAGAAGATCCTTGTCTGTCAGATGTCAGTCTCTGTGCTTTGAGGGCACCATTTCAATCATTCAACCACATCCCTGCGGAGTCACTCCGGATGCGGGTTAAACGCGAGGGCTCACAACCAAGCCAGTGTGTTTTAAGGGCTGCCGCAGGGCTCGCTTTCTTGTTCTTGGCTGAAGATCACAAAGTCAAAAAACACGTAAAAACGGGAAGCAACGTCTGACCGTGCCCCCCCCCCTTCCCCCCCCCTCCCACCCCAAACCCCCCCGTTTCAGCCGGCATTCCCCGCTTCTCGAGCTGCTGCCACTCGAAGCCCTCGAGGTTCTGAGCGTTGGCCTCGCCCTCGGGTCGAAACCCAAGTACCACTCAACCGTTGTGGGTGGACTAGTGGACCTAACCATCGTAGAAAATGTCTGCTTTGTCCACTTGCGCTCTAAGCTGGAGAAATGCCCCTGCTTGTGCCTAAACGAGGGACCTGAAGTGGTCGACATCACAAGCACGCTTCTTTCATCGTATGGGTTGCATTGCCGAGTTGAAGAAAACTGTAGCACGAATTATGTCCACAAAAGGATAGTTCGTTTGCGGAATCAACGAAATCTCCACCTGCAGACATGCGTGACTGCATGGCTTCACTAATTACTTGCTGGTCGAAATTCCGACGAACACATTCAGGTGGAATGCAGGACCCGGAGCCTGACATCCCCAGCATCCCCAGGCCACTCCATCCAGGAAGCCCAACCCCCTGCTCAGGGCCACCTGGAAAGCGGATCAGGCTATGCTGAACTTGAATAGCACCGTTAAGAGTTCTTAACGTGCCTTTGGAGCGGGCTGGGGATGCTGGGCACTTTCACTTCAGCGGCCGGCAGTCTTGACCTTCGTATGCCCGAAGCACGGCCCAAAAAAATCCTCTCCGACCACGAGGGAGCAAGCGGGACGTCGTTGGAAGAATCCGGTCCACGAGTGCTGAGAAAGACTGGGTAGTTTGTAGGACAACAAGGATGCCCAGGGCCGCCTGGAAAGGTGAGCAGGCTGTGCTGAACTTGAATAGCACCGTTAAGAGTTCTTAACGTGCCTTTGGAGCGGGCTGGGGATGCTGGGCACTTTCACTTCAGCGGCCGGCATTCTTGACATCCCCGCCCCAAAAAGTGCTGAAATTGGACAAGGCGAGCAGGCTGTGCTGAACTTGAATAGCACCGTTAAGAGTTCTTAACGGGGCTGGGGATGCTGGGCACTTTCACTTCAGCGGCCGGCATTCTTGACATCCCCGCCCCAAAAAGTGCTGAAATTGGACGCGGGAAATCCCCCTTCGCATGCCCGAAGCACGGCCCAAAAAGAGCCTCTCCGATCACCAACCCAGGACCCAGCATCCCCAGCATCTCCAACATCCCCAGCGTCCCCAGCCCACTCCATCCAGGAAGCCCAACCCCCTCCAGGTGCCCAAAAACTGCTCAAATTGGACGCGGCAAATCTCCTCTAGTATGGCCCAAAAACAGCCCAATAACGTCCTCCCTGCCCGCACCCCCCTATTACTCACTTCGTTCGCCTAAACTGAACTCAGCCTAAGCCTCCAAAGGAGGCTGGCTTTCGTGATTACACAAAAATCCAGCACGGCAAAGCAACCTCCATACCATTTGGATTTGGACAAGCGCTCGTTCACATACATGAGTTAAGCAACATGCATGTAATGCGTGAATATATGACAAAGAACATCCGATTCTCTTCAAAGGGATGTCACGAGGAAAAGTGCATTTCAGCCGGCTGCAATGCATCAAAACATATAAAAGATGGAACAAAAAGCCCACATGAAGCAAAGAACCCACTTAGTTGATTACTGTAAATGATTGACTGCAGACTTGTTGGATGATGTGCCATGCCCGCTGGACACAGCATGGCCAGAGTCTGTCTGGACATACTAGAAACCAACACAGCCTTCCAAAGGCTTGCAACCGGGGGGACCGCACAAGCCCTTTTCTGATCTGGAACCTACAATCTCATACTGTTGAAAGGATCCTGAAGACCCAGCGCTTTCATGGGTCAAACCACTGCAGCTGTGGACGCTTGTCCCACCCCTTGCTTTTGATTGCAGTCTGTGCAAGAGTGTGGTCAAAATCATCTTAAAAGCAGTGGCATGGCTCCTTTCAGCGTGACGCACAATCCAAATGCGCATGTCAGCAAATCTATATGCAGACCCATATGAAGAGGTTATGAATATCGTGCCTAGCAATGCAAGTGTCAACATGACACATATATATATATAACACATCTATGTATAAATGACATAATATCATACATGATCTAATATTTGTATATCTAAATATTATATATATACATATATATATATATACAAATATACATATATATATATACAAATATATATATATATATATAATATGTATACTATCCAAATAACGGACTTCCGCGCAGCACTTCGAGGCAACATGACCCCTGCCTCGGGGTCTGCGAAGCGGACCCCTGAGGGCAGCCACGCCGTGGGGCTTGGCCGAGGGTCCTCCGGCCGCTCCTCCAGCCTGCGCTCGGTGCCGCGCCACGTGAAATTGGAGGAATTTTCATAGACCCCTTGGTGGTTTGAGGGTCTGAGGGTCTGAGGGTCTGAGGGGACATGAAACTTAGGTGGAAACTGACTTTTAGTAGAATGTTCTTGGTGGACACACCTCTAACACATGGCTACCCTTTTGGCATTGACTTCCACGAGGGGAACTATGTTTGGGGATCCATTATTTTCAGACACCTACTACATATCGCGAAAGGTACAAGAACGTTGGACACGCCAGTGCTTCTCATACACAGCTCGCTGATAGCTGGCTGAATGTGAGGAGTGAATGCGTGGTGGGCCTTTTTAACACCTGTCATTGACAAAGTTTCCACCATCACCAGCAAATCACCGAGCTCCCTCCTGATCTGAGCTATTCGTGTTGTGTGCGGCTTAGGCTTGTTACCACCAAAGTGACAGTCCAAGCTGCCTATGAAGTGCCATGTGCTTGTCAGTGCGCGCTAGCTACAAGAAAAGAAACAACAGCTTTATATGAATACAGCATTTCACAGACCAAAGATGAAGTACGTAAAGGAAGAGTTGATGCCTTGCCTGTGCCACAAGGAGGCAAAAACACTTGTATATTTCCCTCTGCAGCGCATGCCAACAACTCAGTATTTCATGTGGATTTGGCAAACTCTCTGTACCGTCCTCAGAAGCTGTAGGATTCCACTAACCAGTCAACAGGCTGGCAATTCCCTTTACAACGTTGCCTCAGTATCTTGACCTTTCACGATGCGCAACTCACAAAACCCGCGATTGAACAAGCGCAATGTCAAGCACAAGGTCCACCTGCATCAATTTGTGAGCTGCCCGAACGCATGGACTCGCAAGCCGGACATCCGTTGCCCCAGCCAAACACTTCCAGTGACAGACCAATCTGAAGCAAGTCATTCTCCAGAGGTGCCACTGATTGACAGGAGCTCTGTCTGCCACTTTTTGTGCAGTACATATTGGCTGCAGACTCACCACGTTGCGCTTTTTGCTTGCGACATTTTCAGCTCCTATTCCATATCTGCAAGATATTGAACTTTTCGTTTGTGCTTTTGATTTGTCACTCTGGCGCCTTAAGCCTTTGGACAAGCTTGCTTTTGCCCCATCGATGCCAAAGCACTTGCTTCCCCGAGCTACCTGTCACGAACCGCTTTTCACTTGGCCTGACTGAGCCATCCTTCCAAAACCTGTGCCATGACGAGCATCCACCAATTCCGACTATCATCTAAGAAATAGTCTGAAAAGGAAGAGCGAGAAGACAAAACGCACGCGACAAGCTACAAACTGATGCACTTGCTACCTTCGTCCTGCCTGCTCCGTGAGAGCTTTGCAAGCATGGCGTTGGCTTCGGCAGCCTCATTTTCGCGTTTTGCGAAGACTGCGCGATTGGAAGGCAACTGGGGCCGGGCTCTCCGGAAGCTGTTCAGTTTAGCTGATGGAAAACGCTGTAGCAAACCAAGAGCGTGTCAGCAGCGTGCCTAGCGTGTGCCTTTGCCAGCTTGGACAAAAAGCTTCTGAAGACCCCCGACTGGCACAGATTGCATGTGTTCACAGCTTTGACTCCACTTGCAACGCCCGGGAATGGGTCGTCTGCTCCGCTTCTCAGAAACCCTTAGCTGGTCATGCCCACCTGAAAGGTCTCAAACAAATGGCCGATCCGAAACGGCGTAAGCTGATCAAATCCTCAGACTCTTTTGGAGTGGCTGAGTTTGAGACTCGGCATAGGGCTTTCCACCGGCGATTTACTGGATAAGTGAGCTCTTGTCTTGTTTTCTTGCTGGCGCGTAGGACGGCTCACATATTAAACAAAAAACAACACATAAAACAACTCCCATCTGTGGATGACTGAAGCGGAAGCCACAATTTGGCTGCCTGCGGCTGAACAACTCCGTACACCCTTAAATGACCTCCTATGACCATCTCCACAGTAATCGAAACAGCTCAGCCAACAAATATCATCAATTAACATATTCAACTTGAGAACTCGCACTGTCTTCATTTGCCATCAAGGTTCGCACCCAGCAAGTACCTCGCTGAGTGTGGAGCTGTTGTGCCCGGATGCAGTCGCGCAAGCCATACTCTGAAGGTCTGGCGTGAAAGTGGCTAGCAGCTGCCGCCGATGACAGGTGTCGATTGAACAATGAATGAGATAGCTGCCAGCTTTCGCAATGGGTGGTGCCAAAAGGTCCCATCACTGATGCGAATGCTGCATAGGCCAAATGCAGCCTTGCCAGGCTCTGTGAGTTGACCAACGAAACCGGTTCTCACATAACAGCAACAGCCCAGCCTGGGAGTTAAAGCCGGCGCCTTTGGTGAAAGAGTACCTGTCAAGAGGCCCGAGTCCCGGATGGCCTTTGTCCCCAATTTTTGTCTGTGACATCTTCTTCTATTCGAATCCCCCACATCACATACAGGAGGGCTGGACGAGTTTCGCGATGAACTCACAAAACCCAGGCTTACCAACTGGAAAGTAATGTCAAAGCGAATTGGAAGAGAAAGCGCTTTCAGGCCACAGCTCAAGGGCATCTCCACGAATCCCTGCGACTGGCGCACAAGCGCGGAAGAAGCTGCTGAGCAAGCCTTGTCACGAAACAAGAGGGTTGTCGGAGGCGTACGCAGTTGTGTTTTGAAAGTAACCGGTCACACTAATTTACATAACCATTCACAAGTATGTGCATTTGAATTGTGATTATATATATATATATATGTTTGTGCACAAATATATTGTGCTTTGTGTACTATGCCTGTGTACACAAACGCAGCTGACCATGACATGTAAGGGCACACAATGAAACCAATGCTTGAAATGGAAAGGGGCGCCAACATAAATGAACATATCCACTTGGTGTGAAGGGCCTCGAAGATTTCAGCCAGCGCAACTGAGAAAGTAGTAACACACTGGTACAGAATGTGGAATCATGACTTGCACAATAATTGCTTCCAGCACAGCATTGCTTAGAATCCGGCTACTGTCATTGTCTCAGAGTGGCGTGGAGGTTTTTGTTTTGCAGTCGCAGTCAGTTCCAGTACAGCATAGCAGCCTGATCATGCAGTGTATGCCTGGTTGCCTTAGTCCATATGTCAACTGGCATGGGAGCATCATGCATCTGCCTCAAAACGAGGCACTGTCTCCCATGACTTCAGGTTAGGAATCCCAAAACACTTCCGCCAAAAGTGGTCCAAAACTTTTGGGCAGCAAAAGCAAATGGCCCTGGCAAGGACCTGGCAACTGGCCATATTGACTTTGCTCTGTCACAGCAACTAGTCGTACTGCCTTCAAACTCGTTCCATTACGAGCAGCCACGGTGCCAGGGCATGTCCCGTCCAGAGTACAGGGATTTTCAATTTCACCATCGTCTTTGTTGAGCCGTGAAACAGAGCACACAAAGGCAACGAGTTTATGCTTCGCACATGCCCCGGCTCAATCCTGATATCGAGGTCGCACGGCGCCATCATTGAGCATCAAAGCATCTGGATCAAGGCCATGAAACAGTCAAGCTATCAATACCAACCAACCTGTTCCGGCTGACAAACGATCGGATGATCTAACGACCTCAAACCAGTCCACCTTTCCAAGAGACTCAAGCGGCATCTCTTGGCATTGGGCCCGCGGCTTGGAGGGCAAAGGCTCCTCCTTTCCCACCCAGTGGATAACTCCGGGTGACGCCTCGCTGCGAATGCAGTGCGAGGGCGCCGTCTCGGCTTGCTTTGGGAGTTTTGCGATGCTCTTCGGGAAGGAATAGCCACTTAGACGTCAGGCCAAGGTGGGGCCAAGGCAGCTTGCCCACCAACAGGTGGTCTGACACTGAAAAAGCTGTATATGGCCATGGTTCAAAACCAATGGTACCATTTTGGGATAGGTGCACCACCCATTTTAAACAATTTTAGTGGGGATTGGGATGTTCACTGGGGGTACGCGGGTTTTGACCCATGGCCATATCTACAAACATGTGCCTGGAAAGAGTGAAGCCGCGAGAACTTTGATCAGCACACGTTGCAAGCAATCGGTATTCAGTGTGCATGTGACGCTCACATGGGAAACGATGGAACGCGAAAAGGCAAAAGGAACAATTAAGTCATAGCCAGAACTCCTGCCAGTAGTAAATTGCCAGCATTTCTTTCAAATAGGCCAACTTATATCTCTCACAAGCTGAAAACTTGATTTGTCTGGTTGAATTTGTACAAATACAAATGATTTTGTCGGACACTCATGCATCTTTTAATTATGTGACAATTATGTGCATAGTATTGTAAACATAGAGTTCTAAAAACTATACATATTTCCAGATAGGAGAGATGGTGAATTTGCCTGCGATTTCTGCAAAACACACGCACCCAAACACGAACAAAAGCAACATGAACGCCCACCCACCCGGCACTTGATCAAAGGTACCTAGGAAGAGGTCTGTAAGCTGATGTAGGGGTGACACATAATGGATTTAGTCAGAGTGACCTCACTGACACAAACAAACATCTTTACTCCGGTTTCCACAACACTTCTTCATGCGCACCCGAGCGCGTCGCAACCTGCCTACCAACAACGGAACACATGCTGTCACTGCCATTATTCCTGACTCCCGTGTTCATGGCTTCCTTGGGCTGAACATGGCCCTCTGCACGCCTGTCTGTCCGAAGATTCGACCGGATGCGACCGGAGGCCCGAGCCTTGCCACGTATCCGACGCTTGGGGCAGCGCGGTAGCACCATGGCGCTGAGGGAGCTGCTTGAGCAGCTGCGAACGGACGTGAATCCGAGTCCTTGGCTACGCCACTTTCAAATCGCGGCCTACACGCCCACACGCGAAGGTTTCTGGTTTGTTGTCTGAAATTGATGCTTGGTAGGTTTCCGCTGACTCATGATCTCGAGCTGCAGGGCTGAGATGCGTGGTTTCACGAAATCTTAGCAAATGAAATAATTATCGAACACGAAGGGGTACAGTACTGCCCTGAGTTATTACAATGAGTTACAGCTAGCCATGCCATTGCAAATGTGCCAGCCATGAGGCTGCAGGGAGTCACCAACAGCCCAAACCCGCTGATTGAAACACGAACAAACGCGCACGCGCACGCACACGCACATACACACATACTCACACGCACTCACATACACTCAGATGCATACATTATACATTACATTGCATTACGTGTCGTTACATGATTGGTGCTACTCGTATGGATTTACTCCGCCTTTGTTTTTCTAGTTGGTTTCGACAGTTGCAGGTGTTCCTTCAAAGATGCGAATCGCGCAGCCCAAACTGTGGGTGGGACTTTCATTCAACCGATGTAACGTAGTGTAATGTAACAGGATGACCCCACGTCACAACAGCCCCAGATTCAAGAATGGCAGCAAAAGCACGGTTAGTTGCTTGGATGTGCTGGACGTTCCTCAGCTGCTCTTGCACCCGGGTGCTGTCTCCGCCGTATTCTGGATCACCCCAGGTCACAACAGCCCCAGAATCAAGAATGGCAGCAAAAGCAAAGTTAGTTGCTTGGATGCTCTGGACGTTCCTCAGCTGCTCCTGCACATGGCTGCTGTGTCCGCCGTAGTCAACCTGACCCCAGGTCACAACAGCCCCAGATTCAAGAATGGCAGCAAAAGCAAAGTTAGTTGCTTGGATGTGCTGGACGTTCCTCAGCTGCTCTTGCACCCGGGTGCTGTCTCCGCCGTATTCTGGATCACCCCAGGTCACAACAGCCCCAGATTCAAGAATGGCAGCAAAAGCAAAGTTAGTTGCTTGGATGTGCTGGACGTTCCTCAGCTGCTCTTGCACCCGGGTGCTGTCTCCGCCGTATTCTGGATCACCCCAGGTCACAACAGCCCCAGATTCAAGAATGGCAGCAAAAGCGCTGTCAGTTGCTTGGATGTGCTGGACGTTCCTCAGCTGCTCTTGCACAAGGCTGCTGTCTCCGCCGTAGTCAGGATGACCCCAGGTCACAACAGCCCCAGATTCAAGAATGGCAGCAAAAGCATGGTTAGTTGCTTGGATGCTCTGGACGCTCCTTAGCTGCTCTTGCACAAGGCTGCTGTCTCCGACATATTGAGGATGACCCCAGGTCACAACAGCCCCAGATTCAAGAATGGCAGCAAAAGCAAATTTAGATGCTTGGATGTGCTGGACGTTCCTCAGCTGCTCTTGCACCCGGGTGCTGTCTCCGCCGTATTCTGGATCACCCCAGGTCACAACAGCCCCAGATTCAAGAATGGCAGCAAAAGCAAAGTTAGTTGCTTGGGTGCTCTGGACGTTTCTCAGCTGCTCTTGTACCTGGCTGCTGTCTTCACCGGTGCGTGGATTGACCCAGGTCATGTCAGTTGCTTGGATGCTCTGGACGTTCCTCAGCTGCTCTTGTACCTGGCTGCTGTCTCCGCCATATTCAGGATCGCCCCAGGTCACAACCTTGGCCCCGTGGCCATTCAAAGCAAACGCCTTGCCAGTGGCAGCTAGTTTGCCCAGCTGCACAACCGCAAGCACCACATCTCCATCTCGCAACCCGGCTTGGCCCAGCGTGGCAGTCAAATCAAGCTGCTGACCTTTCGCAGTGAGATTCAACCGGCGCTGAAAATGTTGCTGCGCTGCAGCCTTTAGCTCGCTGATGGGCGTTTTCAGTGAGACCTCTACGGAACAGCAATCTCCGCTGGGCAAGTGCACATGCACTTCCATCATGTTAGGCACTTTGGGCCTGAAGTCTTGCAACTTAAGCCAAAGCCAGATCAATGTCAGCGATTCGGAAAGGGAAACAACCAGACTTGAAGTCAACATTCAGCCCAACAGCCTAGGATTCGTTTTGGTCAAGGGCAGGTGCAAAGATGACTCAGACAGCACAGGCAAAGACTGGGTCAGAGGGCAACTCAAGCCACAGGAAAGGTGCGCCTAGAAGAGTTCGGAATGTCCACCCAGGGTCAATCTTCATGTTGTGAACTATGTTCGGTGAGTAACCCCATTTCCTAACGACAACATGGTGTGTGTACCCAATGTGATCCCCTTTACGGCTGTAAATGACTGTGAATATTGACTATTGCTCACATCTTGCCCGCTGGGGCACACCGAAAATCATACTTTCAGATTCTGTTTCATATCTAGTCAACCCTGAAACACAAAATTTTGGAGGAGACCCCTCCTTCGTTCACTAGCGTTGAATCTAGCGCTCGCGCGTGTCCTAAACTCTGGTGTTTCAAGACGTGCCGAGAGAACCATTTGATTAGCACGCGCCTGTCTCAGACTTCAAAGGCATAAACGCCGGCACAAGAGTTCGGCGGACAAGTTCATGAAATGTTTTGGGGTCCAAAACCACGCTCTACTAGTAGGGTTGTTCGATCAATGGCAACGGACAGAGGCAACTATATTTTCCACTGTACCACAATCCGCAATAGGCCTTTCGAGCCGGATGATGAAATCATCCAATACAGTACGTTCCAATCCCATGATACTGCGATTCCAAGGCAATTTGCGTCTGTTTGTTGTTGGTGGTTGTTGCACGCAACCCTTGGGATCACATGCTGTCACATCCCGCTGCAACATTTGGCTCAAGGCCTGGTTTTTATCAAAAACTGAGATCGCTTTCGAAGCAGCCTTGCTGTGCGCGCTCCCAAGCATACACTTGATCTACTTTTACCAAGCTTTGTCATTGACTTGAACAAGGACATCAGCGTTGTGAATAGAACTACGGACATATTCTGGTTGTTGCGGGCCTCTTTTGGGACCCGTTTTTCTGTCTCAGGGGTGGGGGGGGGGCTCGAAAACCAATGGAACATGGTTTCTTGTTTTTTCTTCTCTCCCCCCTTCGCCCTCTGATGCTTGCAAGCCGTGCAGCTCAGCTGGATGCAGGAACATGCTTTTCTATGCCGTGCCTTGGATTTGACAAGGCATCCCACGGCATCCCACGGCATCTCATGGCTGTTTACTCAACCATTTCGTGAATCTATGCTGATCAAAGGGAGGACCGTTGTGCAGGCCTCATGTGTTTGTTCCGAAAGCAAACATCTTCAGGGAAAAACAAACAAATAAGATGCGTGGAAAACGCGGGCTTCCACAACGTCCCCTTCTGTTCCATTACATTACATTGCGTTACGTTACGTTATACTACCCTACAGGAAGCTGCATTGAATGCATACATGCATGCGCACGTACATTACCAACTTTACCTACTTTACATACATTACCTACATTACACCTATATACATGCAAACATGCATTCAGTTCCATGGCACTACACTACGCTACGCTACACTACATTACATACATTGCATACATACATGCACACATACATTGCATACAAACAAGCACACAGGCAAAGATATCCAAACATACAGGTATACATACGTACGTACATACATTCATTACATTGCATACATTTATGTAACATATATATATATATATATATATATATATGTATGTATATGATATATGTTATATATATATATATGAATACATACAGGCCCTGTTCACACCTTGTGCACGCATCCCTTGTCACATGGAGCATATGGTTCAAGCACCCTGACTATACCGCTTCGCTTTGCCTTCCACACACTGTCTGGGCCTCCCTGCCCGCAGCAAGGACAGCAGTTTTGGCTGGATGTTGCTTCCGTGAAATGCCATAGCCTTTAAACAACACACAACAAGCAAAATGTATCCCTGACATTGCTATGACATGACAGGGCTCAGCTCCAACACACTGTCATGTGAATTCGCGTGGTGTACGCAGCGGACAGCTGCATGTTTCTTTGCCATCACGCATGCTGAAAGTTACAAGCTCAGGCTGATCACGGTGAACCGCGCTCAAGCCCACGGGCTTGCTCCACCTTCATGCGAACATGGCCGGCTTTTGTCCATCTTCGATGGGCACACAGCTTTGCCACAGCATCGTCGCAGCCTTAAGGAATATGTGACTGTGCTTGTGCCTATGCATTGATGTGCATCCAGGCTACAATCTTGCAGTTAAATGGTCAAGTTGGACGGTTGGACACTAACGAAATTGCAATGCGCTGGAATTGGACAAAACACGAATATGAATACACGAAAAACGGGAGACTCCTGGTCAGAATTGCGCAACTTGGACCCTGGTCATGTTTTGTGCCACCTTTAACGGCCCTCCGAAAAGGGCAACCATATGCCACCAGTTGATACAGCTTCATACTAGCTGGCGACAAATGACAAATGACAAAGCAAATGGCGTGCATGTTCTCCTCTTAGAATGCAAAAAAGACAAACAGAACCTGCCGGGCAACCAAAGCACTTGTCATTTTTTAAGACTGCCGCTGGTTGAGATTGGCCCTCGGCCCGAATAACCACCAACCACCTGTCTCATGTACCCCCAAATGACGATGATGAGTGCACTAGTCTCTGCTGAACCTCGTGACAGGTTGTTCAGGGGCTGCTGGTTTGGCTTCACGCCTGCCGTGAGGCTCGTCAATTAATTGCTAATCCCCATGTCACAATGTGCTCCATATATGGTGCTGATTCTGACTAAGCCCTGAAAGCACTCAATATTAGGGGCAGGACATGCGAACCAAGTCAGGGCGCCAGAGCCACCTGCACTCCCATAACCTGAAAGGTACCCCAAATGGCTGTGATTGGCTGTGGGTCAAAAATAGGTAGTACCCCAAATGGATCCCTGGTAAGTGGAAGCATGGACCAAAACTTGCGGTCCTTTGGTTTAATTTTGACCCAAAAAAGACACACTCCCTATGGATAGATCTCTCTTGGCCCGAAGTGCACTGCGAGCTCTAGCTTCATCCAGCCTCACGCTTCCGCCTGGAATCGTGCGCTCATGCATCGGCTTGAAGCATGACCCATGAACATAATACATTATCCTTATATGATTGTAGTGAGACACAGCTGTCTTGGTCAAAACGGAGATAATCTGTGTATGTAAGCTAACCAAACGGCACCACACAAGCACGCGATAACTCTTTTATCCGAGCAATGTGTTGGTGCCAGGGACTCATCTTCCCCTGTCAGATGTCAACGGCTGGGTGGGCCCCATGGGCCACCCACCTCAAACTCTCAAAAACTGAAGAACGGGTGTGCAGACTGATAGCGCCCGCCCCTGAGCCGGGGCCCGGGGCACCCAGGCCACAGGGGGGTCTGCCACCAGGGGAAGTGAGTCACCCACCGGCTCCGGTCACGGGAGCATGGGTGGGCCCACGCTAAGATCAAATGCATCTCCATTCAGGAGACGCGGGAGAAAAACGAACTCCTCGCAGAGTTCCTGTTTGGGACCCTGTGCAAAGGGTCGAACCCAGAGAAATCTGGGTGCGTCAGCTCATCAGCCCACTGGTTGAATTCCCGGGGCACGTGGTTGGCCGCCAGCGAGCAGCCATGGGTGTGGAGCAGGAAGACCAGCTCCATCAGGATCGCCGCGGTGTAGGGCTTCTTGGATCCAAGGTTGAGCATCGCCATGACGTTGCCCTGATTGTCACTGCCCACCGGGAGTCGGACCCGGGAGGACAGAGGGCCTTGGTGCGTGAGGATCATGTTACAGAGGAAGAGCGTGCCCAGCATTTCCAAAGCCGCAATCCTCCGCTTGGGATCCCCATTCTTGAATGCCCAAGGGTACTCCTCCACGTGGATCTGCTCGTGGAACCAGTACACCTCCTTCTTTTCCGGCTCCATTTTGTTGGAGCACCATCCTCCCACAAATGCCAGTCCTTCGTCCGAGGCGCTAGCATCGCTGCAACCCCACCAAGAGGACTTCGGCAAGTAAGGGGAGTACTGGACGAAGGGCGTGTTGAAGAGGAACCGCAGCATGAACGCCAGCATCCTGACCACCTTGGGGGGTTTCCCCACCGTGGTGGTGGCCATCTTCCAGGCCCAAAGTGGCTGAAGCATCGACTTCGCCAGCGGACATGCAGCAGTTGCCCATTGGATGCGGCCCAGGGCCTTCTCGATGTCCTTTGAGTGCATCGCCTGCCCTTCCACCATGGTCTGCAAGACCTCCATCACCAGGATGTGTTTGTTGGCGGCCATGAGAACCTGCGGGATGTTCGGGTGGACCACGAAGCCCAGCCACGTGTTGACCTCCGCCAAATGTGTCTTCTTCCAGCTAAGCGGGGTGCCCAAGGCCAGGAGTGTTGCCAACAGCGCCACCGCCAAGTTTACTGCCCCCTCGCTGCGAAGCAGCCACAGGAAGTCATCCACAAAGACGAAGTTCAGGGAAAAGTGCGTAGAGGACCCGGAGTAGAAGGGCTGCCAGGCGTCCCCAGTAGGATTGGGCACTGGCCATGCCGTGTGTGCCTACCTTGTTCACCCACCATTCTTCCCCCAGTGAAGCCTCCTTCCTTGAGGACCTTCACTCCGGTGGGCCTTGGTGACGTCCGCCTTGAGCAGCACCCACCTGGTGCCCGGCTCCGGCCATAGCCAGCCCCCAGGTGGAGGTTTGACGACCTCCTTCTCGGGGCCAGGGGCACCCTGAGAGGGAGGTCCCTCCGCAGCTGCCGCATGTAGCCAATGAAGAGCTTGTACCCCATCCAGCACCGTCGGAGCCGTCGTTCTTCCACCGTCTGGTTCCTGATGGTGTCATTGGCCCCGCCCACCGAGCCATCGTAGATGGTGCGGATCTTGTCCCCTTCGTCGATGCCCGCTAGGGGGCCGGGACAAAGGTCCTCAATCTCGCAGCCACAGCGCGATGCTGCCTCCACCTTGGTGAAGGGGCCCTCTACCATGCCCATGGGGACCTCCTCCAGGAATGTGCCACGGATGGGAACTCCGGCTCCTCCCCTTTTAGCTCCTTCTTGAGTGGCCCGGCGAGGCCAGGCGGGTCCGTGACCCCCAGTGGGCAAGGGGTTCCAGATCCCGAGGAAACTGGTGGTCGGGGTCCTGAATGTTCAGCGCCACGCTGTGCAAGATGTCCAGGAAGAAGGGTTGGCCTTCAGCTGGTCGGCCTGCCCCCAACGCCAGGATCTCCCTGATATCCTCCAGCAGGTCCTCCGGGAAGGGATGTGACCCGTCCCCCAACGAGAGCGACTCCTGGAGCTTGTCCCCCCATGGCAAAGTGAGGACACAGATCTTGGCCCCCATCGCTGCTGCTTTGGACAGTGGCCGAGTCCACGGGGCCAGCCGTCCCAGTGAGGGCTTCCCACCCCGTCCCTTAGGGGGCGCTGTTTGAAGGCCATCTGGAGGTACATAACCTTGTCGGAGAGATTTGGGTCGTGCGTGATCGGCAGGGTGGTGGGCCGATCCGAGATCTCCATGCAATGGCGTGCCCATGGCTCAGGGGAAAGAGTTCCACCCCGAAGTTCGACCATCCCGCCAGCCGGCTGTGTTGGTGTCCGGACCTCCGGATTGTCTGAGGCCGAGACCGGAAGTGAGCCCAAGGTTAGTCCCGCCAACGCTTGTTGGCCGGCCTTCAGCCTCCGGGACTGGCGCTTGTTGTCCCCCGGCGTGCTGGGAGAAGGTTCCCTCTGTCGCCTCGGGGGGGTGGGTTCGCCTGGGGCACCATGCCCCCCGGCCTCAGCGCCTCCAGGACGGGTCCCGCTCTGCAAAGGATGGCCGCTGCGAGACCCTGCATCATCTGCTCTGGATACCGGCTGAGGTCACTGGAGTTGAGCTTTTCCCCCCTGGGGTGAGCTCCGTGGTTGCATCGCAGATCATGCCAATGGTGAAGGGGAAGGTCCGTTGACAATGTCGTGGACTTCACTACCACCTGGCCCAGGCGGCACTCGTCAAACTTGATGAGGGAGTGGTGGAGTGCGTTCGCCCATTGAATGTAGGCCCGTGTGACCCAGATCGATGAGCACCTCGCTGCGCTCGGGCTCTTGCTGCACTCCATTGGGTCCATTGGGTGCTCCAAGAAGCAAGAAGGAGGAGCCCACCTGCGGGACCGTTAGTTGACCTAGCCCCTGGTAGGCCAGCGAGGTCAGGTACATCTGTCGGAGCATGAGCACGCTGTCGTTGTCCGTGTCCTCCATTACTCGGGGCTCCAGGTCCTCTAAGCCGCACAGGGTCTGCTCCGCTCTGCCCCTCACCGGCGGCTGGGGAACCATCTGAGAATGCTCCACGTCCTGCAGTTGGGGCCGCCCCCCACAAAGGCGACCTTGCCCGCCATGGCCATGGAGCACATCGTAGAGTAAGGCTCATCTCCCAGCATGTCCTGTCCAAGATCTCCACCCTTTCGCCTGATGTCCACTGCCCAAATGTACTCCGAGAAGGCCGGGTTGTAGGCATGGAGGTAAGCATCCAGGGCCCCCGCATCATCCTTCCCAGCGTACAGCAGGATGAGGGACGGCTTTGACGACTCCGGCACCGGACGTGGCGTCCACCTTAGTCTGAGCCTCAGTCTTTCCGGGGTGTCCTGCATCCATGGGAAGGTGGGGCTTGCCCCCCCTAGGGATTCCGTGTGTCCTTTGTCTGACCCTCCGGTCATCTGTCCCTGGGCTTGCTGCTTGCCCTGGCGGTTCTGCCCGCCCTTGGAACGCCCCTTGCCGAGCGGATCCTCACCTCTGGGTCTCTCTGGGGGTTCTTCCCACTGCCTCGGTGGGTGCGGGGGAAAGGGGTGCTTCCGCCCTTCTGGAGTGCCCTGGCTGGGTCCGCTCCTCTTCTTCGGTGGAGGGGCTTCCGGGGCCGGTGGCACCCTGGAGAAATCCCCTCCCACCTGCGGCCGTCCTGGCCTCCCCCGCTCTGTCTGCCTTCCGCTGTGGCTCTGGTGGGGTTGGCTCTCCCCCGCTGTGTGCACTCTCGCACTGGTGGCCTGTGATCCCAACGGAGACCAGGAAGCCACGGGGCCTATGGCACCCTGAGTGGCCTCCTGTCACTTGGGAAGGTGTGGGCATGCCTGTGGCACATGCTTCGATGGGGGGGCATCACACACCCACCCATCCTTCCTGACCGGGCAGTTGTGGGATCGGCCGCATGATCCCGAACACTTGTTGTGAAGGTGATGATCTCTGCAGTACGCCACCCCTTTGGGATTCTTGAAAGCCCAGTGGTCCGGCCATGGGGTCGAGGGGGTGTTGGGGGACTTCCCCTTGCCGCCCTTGCCCTTCGGCTTGGACCGGGTCGGCCCCGAGGGCCAGGATCCTTTTCCCCCCTTCTTGGGCTTCTCCCGCTGAGTCTGCCACACCTTGGGTGCCTTGCTCTTGCTCTTCCCGCGCCCTGTTCATAGACCTCCCGTTGCCAGAAGAGGAAGTCGCCCCTGATGTTCTTGAGGGCTTCGGAGAGAGTGGTGCCCTGGTGCACCATCTCGTGAATCTTGCGCCATGCATTGCGCTCTGCGAACAGCAAGGTGGTGTCGCTCGGGGGAGGCTTCCTGCCGGCTATGTCTTCCCCATAGAACCAGGCATACCAATCATCCAACTCCTCCTTGGTGACCCTCAGGTTGCCAAACTGTGGCAGTGCTGCCGTGCACATCAGGAGCGTCGTCCTGAAGGTTAGGTGCAATCGTTCCAGCTGGCGCCGAGATGTAGGGTGGCTCCTCACCTCTTCTTCATCCTCCCTGTCCCAGCCGTCCACCGTGATCTTCTTGTGGGTGGATGAGGGGCGTTCCCCTTCTTCCGGGAGCGCGCTCACGATGTGTTTTGCTGGGATGTAGCCCAGCTCGCCCTTGGCAATCATGCGCCATTGCTTCTTGAGGTAGCCATCACTACCTTGGAACTCCAACCTCGGCTTCGGGGTCCCATGCGTGGCTACGTAAGCATCTTCCAGCTGGCGCCTGTCACACAGGACCTCCAAGGGAGCCTTTGTCGGGCCCGCCTGGCCCGCCGGGTGGTCACCTTGGTTGCCCCCCGGACCAAGTTGGCTGCCACCCGAACTGCCTGAAGGAGGCGCATCGCCGTGAAGGCCGAGGTCTGGGCGTTGAACCCATTCTCTCCATCCTGGAATCCCAGGTCCCGGGGACCATTGTCCCTAGCCGCCGCCGGGGTGTTCCAGCGATCCGCCAGGTCTTCCACCGTGACGTATCCCGATGCGCCCAGAGCCGCCTGGATGGTCCAGGGGATTTCCTTGCCCACCAGGATGGCCGCCAGTGGCTTCTGCAACTTTGCCACGTCCTCCTTGAACTCCGCTGGGACCTCCTCCGGTGGTTTGGCGGGCGCGGCCGCCATGACCTCCTACCTTGGTGTGGGTGGGTGGGTTTTTCACACAGATTGGGTTCTAGGAACCCAGGGCAAAGCTTGAGCCAAAATGGCACATGCCATTATGGTCAAGCATTTCAAACACAGTTCATGTTTCCACATGCGTTTCAACATTAACAAAGTGTATGTAAGCTAACCAAACGGCACCACACAAGCACGCGATAACTCTTTTATCCGAGCAATGTGTTGGTGCCAGGGACTCATCTTCCCCTGTCAGATGTCAACGGCTGGGTGGGCCCCATGGGCCACCCACCTCAAACTCTCAAAAACTGAAGAACGGGTGTGCAGACTGATAGCGCCATTTCCGAAGGACAGTCTGGCACACCCGCCATTTCCGAAGGATGCCAGTCTGTGCTGAGGGCCCTGGCCAGGGCCCTGTCCCGGGCCTCCCCTCCCCTCGGTCGCCAGGGCCGGGGGCACCTAGGCTGCCAAAGGTAGGGCCACCACCTCGGTCTCCGACTGGGTGTCTACAGAGTCATCCGTTTCAGAGCCCGAGTCCGCCGAGGAGTCCGAGTCCTCCTGCAGTGTGGGGACCTCCGCAGGCTCCAGTGCCCAGTCCGCCGGGAAGCCATACCTCTTGAAGCAACGTTCGCACTTGCCATAGGCCTCCTGCTCCGTCATGTAATCCAGCACAGAGAGCTCCTGGATCTTAGAAGCCGCCGGTCGCCACCCGCACCCCACAGCCGTGCCTTCGACATTCAGCAGGTGGATTCTGGACTGGCCGGCGTTGCCTGTGCGTTTGACCGCCGCCACCACACGAAGGGGGAGGTCCGGGGTGGCGGGAAACAGGTCCTTGGCCTTCACTGGTGTGTCCTCGGGTCCCTGTTCCACCAATGACCATGAGCGAGTCGATGGTGCGCTCCCTGAGGGTACCGTGGGGGATGCCTCCCCTTCCCTTTCGGTTTGGTCCTTGCGGCCGTCCGGTCCTGCGTCCGTGATGTCCACTGCTGGTGGCGGGAGCGGGTCCGCCCAGTCCGGGTGGTTCAAGTCCTCCCTGCGTTCCCTGCCTGGCCCGAGGTTCAGGTTGGGGACCTTCTGCGCTACCTGGCCCCAAATCTCCACAACCATGTTGCGCTTCTCCTGCACGTAGACGTCTGCTGCTCCGTGAGCCAGTTGCCTAGGTACATGCGGCGCTCCCGGGGGATCCCCATCTGGAAAGCGCAGTCCGGGATGAACACTCGGAATGAGTGCCACGTCAGCGGCTTCACCAACCCCGGGGTAACTCCCCGACGGAGAATAGCATCCTTGAGCCACCTCAGAGCCCGTCGGAAGCAAGTAGTCCATGTCCTGGAATGCCTCCTCGGATACCAGTCGCCTGACCGAGGCCACCCAGGTAGTCCACCAGGGGATCCCCGTGAAGCTGTACTTCGGATGATTCGTGCTGCTGAGACCGTCTTGGTCTGCCAGGCCTTCAGCTCCACAGTGTTGCTGGTGTGGATAAGGTCCTTGGGGTGAACATGCTGGAGGTCATTGAAACGAGCGCTGCACCCAACCTGGAACCGGGCGAAACCCAGGATGAAAGCGTCCAGCACCTCGTGTCTGCTCCTGCCCGGGGCCGCCTGCGTACCGGGGCCGGTGGCACCCAGGTGATCGTAGCCGGCCCCCTCCTCCAGAGCCCATATGACCTCTTTGCTGGGGACCACCGCCTTGCGCTGTGGCCTGGTGACCGTGTCCGTGAGCGCCTCTTCCAATGAGCTCTTCTTGGACTTGAGGCGATGGAGCTCGTCTATCTTCAGCAACCCGAAGGTCTTGAAAAACCACCTGCCGTAACTTGCACGGGGTGACCTCCTCTTCGGCGAGCTGGTTAAGGAGAGAGCGGACATGTCGTTCCTGCCATGGAATCACTGTGAAGCCTCTCTTCCGGAGACTCTCGTAGACCAGGCAATGTTGCCTGAGTGTCCGGAACCTACTGTCCCCCAAGAGGTCCAATGCCTCCTTGCGGAAGTCCTCCCCCAGGATGTCCTGCGTGTATGCGATGTGCTCCGCAAAAGGGGCGAAGTGGGCAAGGAGCCGTTCCGCCCATTTCCCGCGCATATGGAGTTCCAGCGCTCGCTGGGTCGTGGGCTCCATTTCCCTGATTTTCCCCGGCCGCCAGTGCCTCCACTTCAGAAGCTCCGGTTGTTGGAGTGGGGGTGGGTCATCTCGTGAGAACCACCTCAGTTGGTCCTGGCGGTCCCATTCATTCTCCAGCGGGGAAAAGTTCTCGCTCGGCTTGCCATCCGCAGTCGCCATGAGGAGGAACCATAGGCTATCCCATAGGTCGGCCAGGTCCGCCGCGGACAGAGGCTGGGGAAGCCTGCCCGCCGCCGACGCCACCAGGCCGTTGAAGTAGTCCGTCGGGACCACTTGGTCGTCTTGCCCTACCGGAATGCCCGAGAGTTTCAGGAGCTGGGCGAAGCGGACTGCCGGCTCGGGACCAACAGCTCCCCGTCCGTCTGTCTCGGGGAGAAGGACTCATCCGCCAATGTGTCCCATAGGACCCTTGGAATGCGGTCCCAAAGACGTGTGTAAGGCGGGCGCAAAAGAAACTTGGTAGAAACCCTAGCCATGAGGAAAAGGGGGGTTCGAGCCTCCTATCGAACGGCCGGGACCCAACCGCGGCGAGCAGGCAGGCGACACGCAGCCTGACAGGACCAAAAGTCAACCCCCGGAAATCCCCAAAAGCACGGAGGGGGGAGACCAGCCAGGCGGGGGATTCCCCAAAAACCCCAACAGGACCTCAAGGAAACCAAGAGTCAGCCGCAGCCACTTTTTCCGAACCGTGGCTGATATGGCCCGTTCTTGGGTGCGCTTGTTCGCCGCCTGAGCCTCCTGAATGGAGCCCATCGCCTCAGCTAGTGCCTGGCTGGCGTCAACGCCCTTCCCCTCCAGGTACTGGTCTCGCAGCTTGGCCTTGAATCGCTCCAGGTTGACCTTCCTGAGGGCACGGGCTCCCTCATTGGCCACCTCCTCTGACGGCAGGGCCTGCATGCCCTCCTGGAGAGGCGCCAGGATAGCCATCTCATTGTCCAGCATCTCCTCCGTGACCAACTCCTTGTGCCGCCGCCTGGCCGAGGACTCCTCCGGGTCGGTTCCCGATGCTCCCTCAAGGCCTTATGCAGCTCCTCCTTCTTCCGGATCGCCTGGTCCACCTGGGGGTGGTAGAGCTGGAAGCTCTGAGCCTCCGCCTCCTTCAGGGACCGCTGCACTTTGACCTTGATCTCCTGGCATTCCCGGACCTTCAACGCCTCGTCGTCCGCCTCCATGGACAGGATCTCCTGCCGGATGTCCACCCGCCTGTTGAGCGGGACCACGTCTGCCATGGTGATCTCCTCTGCTGTGTCCGTTTTCGGAGGAGCTCTCCCCAGGACCGTGCCGTCCACCAGGTTGCGGTCTGCCTGTGCCCGGGTACCACCGGGGCCAGCGGCACCCAGGCTTCCCCCTGCCCGCTGCTGGAGCCAGGTCGGCTTGCCCTCCACGATGAGCCGGTTGTAGGTGATGCCGTCCGCCTCATAGGTGGCCGAGGGTGCCTGGAAGGGGACGAACTCCTTGCCTGGGCAGACCCAGCACTGCTTGGCTGCCTCTGGCCACCCCGTGCCGCATGCCTTGCACATGAACTTGTAATCGGAATGGCCTGCATCGAGCCTGTGCATTCGCTGGGTGCCAATGCACGCCTTGTTCCTCTGGAACTGCGAGGCCCAGACCTCCTCCTGCCGGATCTGGATCTTCATCGGGACATAGGCCTCCAGGATACGAATCACCAGGTCCTCCGTGAGATTCTTCCCGACAAACTTGTGGAACAGGGAGACCGCCTCCTCCACCGTGACGTCCCTCAGCAAAGTGGCCGCCGATGCCGGAAGGACCGGGAAGAGGTCTGGGAGGTCCACCAGCTTGAAGTAACCGGGTCGGCCCTCAACCGGCACCAAGGAGACCGGTTTGTTCACATGAGCCGTGGTCTTCTGGGAAGCCGCCACGAAACCCCTCAGCCTCTTCGTGGGTGGTGTCTGTGCCTCCTCCGGTGGAGTGGCCCGCTCCGTGACGTCCGCATCTTCCATGTCCTTGTCCTCCTCCTCGGCGGGGCCAGGGGCACCCAAGCCGGAAGTCGGTGTGGCAAACGCCACACGGAGACGCTCCAGTGCACTGGAGAGGTCCTTCATCACGTCGGTAGCCGAAGCCGACGGGGGGGCCTCGGGCTCGTCCAAAACCAGGCCGGCCGCCACTGCCGCCTCGCGTGTGCGAATTTCCTGGGCCTCCTGGCTGGCCATTTCAACCTCCTCCACGGTGAGCGTCTGGTCCTCAATCAGCTCAAAGGAGGTGGCCGAGGTTGCCGAGGAAGCCATTGCTTGATCGGGGTTAGTTCGAAAGTGTCCAAACTCATTTTTTTTCACACAGATTGGGTTCTAGGAACCCAGGGCAAAGCTTGAGCCAAAATGGCACATGCCATTATGGTCAAGCATTTCAAACACAGTTCATGTTTCCACATGCGTTTCAACATTAACAAACTAGAAGAAAACACACAGCAAACGTGGAAAGCAAATGCCCGGCTGGTACCAGAAGTAGTACCGAGTCAATACTCTGGAAAGAAGACTCACCATACACCGCGCGTTCGGTAGTCATCATTGACATCGTGAAGGACATCATTAGCATGCGGAACCCGATGGGAATCCTAATTCAGCACAACTACCTGCAAACATTTTCCACGGCGAACACATGATTAGCTTGCGCGCACCCCGCCCGCCTCCTCCTGTTCGTCGGTTTCAGGGCCAAGATCCTAAGCTTGACACTGTGGTTTTGAGTTCATGCAATGGTCTAGAACTTTGTCACCGCTACACACTTCAATGTTCCAAACTGGCGGTTCGAAAGCTGGGATGTTCCCACCAGTTAGAGGTACACCTACGACGACGATCTTGGGCCACTTGTGACGACAAGAGCTGGTCTCTTCATCTCAAAACTGCAAGACAAAATGGCAGGGCCGTTGCAAGTTGGGCTTTGATCGTTTCAGGGGGGGAAGGCGGGGGGGTGGGGGGGAATAAAAACATCCGATTTGGCAAATTCAAGTCGGCCCGCCCCGACAACACAAGAAACCCGCACCAAGTAGGGCACAAGAGAGCGCGTGCACACATGCACGCAAGCGCAAGCACGTGCAGGCGCAAACTCACACACTCACATACTGAAACACGCGCACACACACACACACACGCACGTGTGACTTTGCTGTACACGCGTAGTACGCGAAGACCCTTTGGTACCAAGCTAAAATCGCAACTTTTCTGCAATCGCTGGCAGTACACGAAGTTGACTGTGGCAGCTCCAGTTCGAAAATCCCGATTTATCGGCTCCAGCTCAACAATTGCAACTTTTGAGATGGCGGCATCAACTTGTTGGCATCTATGGACGTTGGGAGGAAGTGAGGAAGGGGCCACCGTAATCCCATTGTTTTTTGTTTTTATCATCACTAATCATAACATGCTATCGTCCGCATGCGGCTGATGCTGGGCGCTTCAGAGAGGGTGGCTTTTCATAATCGGGGCCAAGCACGGCGACAAGCGAGAAAAACGATTCTCGAAGCTCCTTGACATACTAGACTAGCCTTTCCAAGGCATTGCCAGCCTAAGGCTACTTCTTCCAGATAAGGTAATGATAACTAAAAAACATTCGGGTAGGTGGTCATCAGAACGCACGGGGGAATGTGCAGTCTTCTTGCTTCCAAGGACACTGTCCACAACAGCATCACACTCATGTTAATCCAAACAGCTCAACGACAGGGGTAACAATCGCGCATTCTCACAAAAAAACAAGTACATGCTCATGAACGGCATGTCCAACAAGAACTCGGGAAACATCAATGGTGCCGGCCAAGCCCCCGGCTGCCGGCGGCTTAGCCACCGCCACCTCGCTAGGAACACCATCCACCTCCTCCACGCCGCAGCACTGAGCGCGCAGCAGGGGCCATGTCGAGTCCCACCCCGCTCAAAACACGGTACGCATCGCTGTGAAGCGCTTCCCACGAAGGGCCTGCTGAAAAACAACGGGCTCAGTCGGGTTGTGGAAAAACTCAAATCCTTTGGTGGGCATGATGCTATCAGACTAGGTTCACGGCAGCAAGCATCAGTTGGGGAAAGGAAGACTCGTACACCACTGTAGCATGATTGATCAAATTGCTCTATGTTTCACACCACATGAAAGGCAAGACATGCTGTAACCTTACACTGTGAATGAGTTGATTGCATCTCTGAGCAACAATTCACAAACACGCATATTTGAGGGCCGTGATGCGAGCAGTTGATGTATTCAAACAGCACACGACAATGTGTGTGTGTGTGTGTCTGTGTGTGTGTGTGTCTGTATGTGTGTGTGTGTGTCTGTGTATGTGTGTCGCTCTCTCTCTCTCTCTTTGCGTGTGTGTGCGAGATTGTGTATGTGTGTCGCTCGCTCTCTCTCTCTCTCTCTCTTTGCGTGTGTGTGCGAGATTGTGTATGTGTGTGGGTGTCTGTGTGATTGCATTTGTGGTTGTGCTTCCGTGTATGTGTGTGTGTTTGTGTGTGTGTGTGTGTGTGTGTTTGTGTGTGTTTGCGTGTGTTTGTGTGTTTGTTTGTGTGTGATGTGTGTTGTGTGTGTTGTGTGTGTTGTGTGTGTGTGTGTGTGTTTGTGTGTTGTGTGTGTTTGTGTGTGTTGTGTGTGTGTTTGTGTGTGTTTGTGTGTGTTGTGTGTGTGTTGTGTGTGTGTGTGTGTGTGTGTGTGTGTGTGTGTGTGTGTGTGTGTTGTGTGTGTGTGTGTGTGTTTGTGTGTTTGTGTGTGTGTGTGTGTTTGTGTGTTTGTGTGTTTGTGTGTTTGTGTGTTTGTGTGTGTGTGTTTGTGTGTTTGTGTGTTTGTGTGTTTGTGTGTTTGTGTGTTTGTGTGTTTGTGTGTTTGTGTGTTTGTGTGTTTGTGTGTTTGTGTGTTTGTGTGTTTGTGTGTTTGTGTGTTTGTGTGTTTGTGTGTTTGTGTGTTTGTGCGTGTACTTGCGTTTTCTCCCCGGCTGGTTTGGCATGATAAATTGCATGAGCCACACAGCTTGGAGGAAAAGCAAGCTGCAGCCAGTTCTACTTTGAACGAGTGGGTCCGTTTCGTGTCCTTTTTGACGCGCTGCCAACCAAGGCTTCCCATTGTGAGACGCTTCCGCCCAAGGATTGCAAAGGAGGTGTGCAACATTGTGTAACACAACTACATGTTCGTGCCACAACTACTGTTTCGGGATAGGTGGCGACAGTGAATGATTCTTGCCAGCTCTGGGAAACCCAAGGAGCAGTTTGATCTGACACAAAAAAGACATGGCAACCATACAGAAACTGGAGAATGATGCTTTGCTTCATGACCCCCAACGGGCCTGAAAGCTGGGAATGCGCCCCAACCAAAGAGGCACACACACACACAAAACAGCAGTTGTTGAATATAGTCGAGATCATTCGTGAGCCTTCCACAGAAAGAATGTCTTGCTTGCCAGTGGCCTAAAGAGGAACCTTGCGGCCGGCAAACCAGCTGCTCATCCAAATAAAAGAAATATTGTCTTCTCATGGCGTCTTTCTTTTGGAGACATATAGAGACATCTAGCTGTCTGCCATCACCAACTTGAAAAACCGGATGCTTTCTCATTTTGGTGCGTCACATCCGAGGCCAACTTGAGCCCCAATTCATCCAAGGCGCTGTCAGGCAGGCAAACCAGCCAGGGCCAGTGCCTGCAAGGTCATGCGAGCTGGCCACACTGCGGATCTGGGTCGCTCCTCCCTGAGGAAGCTGTCTCACGTTTTGAAGGCTCAACACAAAAGCCGCTGTTTGCAAAAGGACCAAGCGGGGGGCTAAGCGGCTAAGGTCACGCCACAGACCGGCCGTAAGATCTTCAGAATCTCACCCACAGACAAGAGGAGACATTTCAATGATGGTACCTCAAAGCGAATCGCGGACCCAGCTCTGCTGTGGAATGCCACAAAACATTGGCAGGCGTGCTCCTGCATGGGTAACAATCCGGAAATGGAGCCAGCCACACCAGTCGAGTGTTGCATGGCTGATCTATGAGCAAATCGTGGCCATGCATCTCTGTTTAGGCTCATGTCCACTTCTTGTGAAAGGCACAACATGCTTGAAAGCCGGCCATGACCATACTTCCCTGCACTTCAACACTGTTTGCAGTCAAATGAATGGTTCGTCCTTGACTAGCTGCCAGCTTGGAGAGCAACGATCGCAGAGGGTCTGACCAAAGTCTCACAAGTCAGGTGGCAAAAACGCAAGTCATGTGCCGCCACATGACATTGCTTCAAGCACGTGCATCATCTACATCGGCCTCTCCCAAGTACGTTGCCCCGGAATGGCCATTTCAGAACTCGTTGTGAGCGGATGCAAGCTTCCCGGGGCTCTCAAGGGACCACGGCTTGAAACGGCCATGGAACCAGAGACTCGGTGTGTTGCCTCAAAACTCGAAACTCAGGGGACTGCAGATTATGTCCAAGTTTCCTGTGACCACGGATGGGACTTCATCTCTCATTTCTTTGTGCCACGGCCATTGTGCGGAATGTGTTTGTGCTTCATGAAACAACTATGTCGACAAGCCTACCATTCCCTAAGCCAATTGTTTTGGGGCGTCCCGTGTTTCCTCAAGCGATTTGAGGAAAAAACAAAAAACATGTCCGATGTGTGTCTTCCTCGCCGCGCGGCCCGCGCCTTCACTCTTGGCCTTGGCCTCCTTGGCCTTCGCAGCCACCTTCGCTCGCTGGGCGCTGCGCGGGCAGGTCGCCAGGTGCTGATCACCTGGCACTTTGTTGAGGCTTCGGTCACGTTTTCTGCCTTGCTACTCTCGTGTTCTGATTCACAGACCGTTTGGGGGACGCAGCATACCTCGGTCATCTTTGCAGAAGCATTGCAACCTTGCTCAACCATAAGCTGCTGCGGTGACGATGCTATAGCAAGACGAAGGCCACAACAGTTGTTTGAAGATTTCAAAAGTGCTCATCCTGTGTCTGCAAGAAAGCATGCAGTTGCGGGCCCACTGCCCTGGAGTTTGAACTGAAACATGCCTCTTGTCTGTCAGAAAGGGCGGCAGCAGCACCCATGCCAGTGACCATTTCTGCTGTCCCCCGGAAGCCGCAGTACTTGCAAACCTCAGCGTGTTCACGCTTGTGAAGGCTTTCCGGTGCAACGCTGAGGCAACTCTTGCCACTTTCTCTGGTGCCTGCAACACGACAAGCAGCGAAAGGCGTGCATTTCAAGCAAAAACGAGCAGGAAACAATCCAAGAGAGAAACCCACCAAGCCGAGCCAGCAAGCAAAGAATTTGATGTCTATGCCCATGACGGCATTTCAACCACGGTCTCATGGCCTCTAAACCCGATTTGCGCGAGCCGCGAGCACCCCATCAAAATTGAAGCAAGTGGATCTTGGAGCTCATGCTCGTATGCACGATTATTTCCGACCTTAAATGTTCTAAGCATCAACTTCTCTGATAGAATCCTTCGGACTGACTCAATCCATTTATCCCGCCCTTTGCCCGTCAATGCCGGGCTGGTGTTTAGAATCCTCCATGGCCCCAGTGACGTACGACAATAGCAAACCGGTACAGTGACGGTGTACCGGCTTCGCCAACAATTTATTCATAGGGTCATCAGATTTCCCACCCACACAATGCCGCATCTAAGGCAAACCCTTTAATTGGCCATGATATAACGGCTAACGCTTCCGGAGAGGGGCCTTTTATGCGGAGTTCCGATTGAAACAAATACGCACATGGGACATTGCATCTCTTTTTTGCCAACCACGCTTCCTCTTTGTCAGCACTCCGCGGGAGCTCTCAGCGAAAATACATCCTTTGCTTCCTCGCCTTCAACGCGCGAACACCATGCAAACACCACCATTGCCATCAAATCACAAGGATGGTGAACCCCACCCCGTCTTACCTCTTAGCTCGGCGCCGTAGCTTTGGGCGAATCGGCCCTGCTGGGCCCAAACCTGCAGAGAGCAGCAAGCTGAAACTGCTGGTGCATCATACGTAATTTGAATCCATCCAGAACTGGAGGCACACCATCTTGATCTTGGAGGCACAAACTGATTGCACCGCCAACAGGATCAAATTAAACACAGGTTTCGGGGCCATTGGCTTGTAGAGACGCTCAGCCGGAAGCCAGGTTATGGAGTAAACCTTTGACCTGCAACCCAGCGCAGCTGAACCTGAAAGCAAACCAAAGGGCCGATGGGCCAGTCAACAAGCCTTGGGAGAGAGTATTTCGCGCCTCTGGCAACGTGCTGCGTGGTGGGGACCAGCGGAGGTCACCATAGACGCTTCGCCCACGTAGCCGCAATACTTGCATTCCCCAGCCTTGGGCAGAAAGACCCGCGAGTGAGGTGGGACCCCCTTGCCCTCCTTTCTTTTGTTCGATGGACTTGGAGACATGTTCCAATGAGCAGCCTCCAAGCTGAATCCTTATCCCCAGCTGTTCCCACATCCCCGCCAGGCAGCATCAACGTAGGCGTATCGAGGGCAGCTCCACCCGTGGTGCCGGCCGCTGGTCATGATCCAGGCCGGGCTGCCAGCCACACCGCAGTTCTTGCAGTTCACCAGCCTGGGAAGTTGCACCGCGCGAAGCGTTCCTTCAAAGCTGGGAGGCTTACGTTCTCACTATCGGCAGGCATCCCGGCCGGCCGAGATACAAAATAAGAAAGGGTGAACCAAAGGCATATGTAGACTGCCTGTTTGTGCAGCAGACCTACTGACCTGCGGACTTCCAATGCCGCAAAGCAAACAAGCGCTGAGACGTTGGATGCAACAGATCCTTGATGACCTTTGTTCACGGTAAGGGACTTGAACCGTGGATATCAGCTTGCTACATCAGAACCCCTAAGTTCTGGGGCCCCTCAAGGAAAATCAACAGATCATCTGTCCCATAGAAAGGCCCTTGTTACCTTCATCTCTGTCTCACCTCTTCCACCCAGTCACAATTCCCAAAAGAAGCGACACATGAACCGATGCCGACTCATCCCCCCCATGCATCATCATTGTCACTACCGCGTGCTCTGCGCGTTTGCTTCCTACTATTACCTTGCAGACGTTCAACACTTTCCAAACCAATCGCAAGCATCGACTCGAAGCAAATGATCAGCAGTGGATGGTACTTCCTTTGGAGTTGTTCAACTGCCGGCTATCTGCAAATTGAAGAACGCGCTCAACTTTCCGGGCGTGCTGGTTGAACCTTGGCTCCCGCGCAAGAATGGGCGGAAAAGCGAACCTAGGTTGGCCCATGGTGTCAGGCCAAACGTGAGCTCCTGATGGTGAAGAAACATTGCCTTGCACCTCAACAACTTCGCACAAGCGTAGAGTTAGCAAAAAAAGGAACGACCAAGAGTTGCAACACCTTCGGGTATTTTTTGCGCGAATGGCAAGGCTTGTGAGATGCAGCTTTGAGTGCAAAGCAAGGTTTCACATGTTCCTGCTATTGATCATTCAACAAAAAGCTGACGCAATCAAACTGCAAAGCAGAAAGCGAATGAACAACAAAGAACCTAGGATTCTGCAAAATCGAAGAGTGTGTCACTTGGCCAACGGAATAGCCCAGACGTCTAGTTATCATCATCAAACGTTCAGCACTGTCTATTGTCCTGCGCGGTAACAAAGCTACGTATAAGACAAACAATCCGAGCATAAAACAAATCCTGCAGGTCACACAATCATCCTGGATACTACAAAGGTAAGTAGTAATCTAGCATCAATATGGACTGCCGAGCCCTTGTGGAACGGCTTCTTTAAACATCATGCATGGACGCTACGAGGCTAACGCGCATTTACCTTCATGCTGCGCATAGACAAAGCTTTGCTTGGGAAAAGGGTTGGAGTTTGCGCATTACGCTTGAGTTGGTGGTGTCATGCTGGAACCCAATGTAAAAAACACAGATTCTGTCTGTGCCCATACTTTTGTAAACTGGAAGCTTTGTTGCCAGCTGCGCTGGTCACACCAAAAAGCACCGGCGCTTTTCTGAGTTTCGGCATTTCAGCCAGGTCACAAGAGCGCTTGTGATGGTTGCCTTCGGCATTCATCCTCTCCTGGACGGCGATGATTCAGGACGAACCCAACTACCCCTCAAGGCATACCAATGCCTTGAGCATGCTGCTGTACCAACACAGCAAAAGAATCCACATGCATAAACATGCATACGAGATACATAATTATGCCGATTCCTTCAAGTGCTGACCATTTATCTTGCAAGTGGCATTGTCTACGTGCTTTGTAAAGTTGAACAACTGCCAAAAGCAACACTTTTGGCTCAGAACTGCAAATAATAGCAGTAGCCTCCCGGGTTGCAAAGGTTTGACGAGCACATATGAAGGTCTGTACAGGTTGAGACGGGCTTTAGGAATAGCGCACCTGCTGAAGCAAGATCAAGGAGACCTTCTTAGTGAAACGTACGCCAGTTGACATCAGCAGGACAAACGATCCCTGCACACTACTTGCATGCCTGGTTTTCCACATCCAACACCACAATGTGTGCTGCAGCTGCTATTGTCGTGTTCTTCAGGCGAGAGGTGCTTATAGATGTTTGGACAATGCGCATGCGGTTTCATGCCTTTTCACACGCGAACACTTGCCCACTATCTCTCCATCAAAATCTGCAAGGCCGGTAAACAAAAAGGCAACCCCTTCCATCAAATGACTATCAGTCGACAAGTTCTGCCTATACTTGCCTATGTCTGAAGGAACGCATGGCAATGTTGCAGTTGACATCCTGGCCAAAGAGTGGAGTCTGCGCGCACACACGCACAGAAACCATGATAGATACCTTGACACAAAATGAAAGCCTTACACGCACAAAGGCAGGCAGCAAATTATATAATTTTGGAGTATACAGTACACATTCTAATCCTCTATATATATATAAAGTTGTTTACTATATTGATTGAATGTTCATAATGTGTTCCCACATCGGTCTCCAACCCTGTTCAGAAGATGCACGAACAACAGCTATATTGGAAAAGAGACAACAAGAACAATTCTAGAGCCAACGGCCCAAAAGCAACCCATAAACAAAAAAAAAGAAAAACAGAGCCAATGCCCCAAAGGTAGAAAAGTTAAAAAAGAAGAAGGGGGAAACATGAAAAAAACACGCAGCATATTTCAACCCACGGTCCTGAAGCAAAATGCTCTAACCATGGATTGGGTTTGTTTATTTGTTCCTTCTTTCTACTTTTGAAGATTGGCTCCATATGTTTACGTTGTTGCTTTGTATTTATTAGCCATTGACTCCAGCAATTCAAAATTTTACTTTTTACGCTTGCACTGTTGGATTCATTTTAGAAACCTAAACACTGGTATCACGATTTCAGGGGGGACTTTTGTGGATCCAAGATCTAAATGCCGGTATTTAGATTTCAGCGGGGGGCATTCACGGATCCAAGGTTGGTCCCAACAGGTTCGCCAGAAATCCTCGCTTGGGATCTAAATGCTGTATCAAAAAGCTCAGATTCGGCAGTCACCACTCCAGGGGGCATGTTGGCGAAAGAGTTTCACCACGAATGTGCATGGGCAACAAGCTTCAATGTTGAATATCCTTCGTTTTCTGGAGTCAGGATTCTGGACAAAGCTTTCCCGGGCAACTGTGACTCTTGAATCTTGGAAAGATAGGGACACCCAAATGTCATTTGTTGGTCCCGTTTCTGCATTGTCCTGGTGGGCTGGCATGTCTGCATCTTGCTTGGCTTCACACTATAGCCTGCAACTGACTCTATGGCCTTGTTTCTTGAGTCAAGGTGTTGGAGACAGATTTCCTGGGCAATTTGATTGAGATTACTTTGTCTTTTCCCTCAGAGAAGCTTGCTCAGAGAACTTGCGCAAAGAAACTTGCACAAAGAAACTGCACGGAAAACCTCATCGGATTCTGTACAAATCGAGGCTAATTTGCTGTGCGGACATCATCTTGCCTACAATAGAGTAAGTTCTGCTTGATAATTGTTTGCAAGAAGTACCTAATTGTCCTTGTGTGGGTCCACTTTCTCTAAGTTCATGTTGTGCACTGGGATTGCTTGATGAACTGCACATGATGGACTGCGTTCCATCTCCAAAATAGCCTTCAAACAGCAGTAGCAACATTTATTACTATCATTATTATGATTATTGCTATTGTTATTGTTGTGTCTCTATTGCGCGTCGCATAACAAACAAGTTTGAATCGCCGAGGGGACGTGCATAGAGGCACAGAGCCAGTTGATGTTTTGTCCAGCCTCATGTAAACTTGCAGGTAGCCCCAAGCTTGCGCGAACCATATGTTGCCAAGAAAACCGTAAACAAACATGCACTTACAGTTCGTCCTTGATCTTGCCATTCTCCCTGGCAGACGACAACGTCAAAAGCACCCATGTAATTACTATGGACAGGCACCACGTGCTGTTGTACTTGATGCATGAAACCAGCAAGCTCAACCTGGAGACCTGCGCAAGATGCAACCCTGGTTCTTAGCGATGAACTTGCCATCTAGGAGTGGACACCATCTAGGGGTGGACGCTGAAACTGCAAGGTTGCTAGTCATGGCCACTTGTGCACCTTGACTCTTCTTGGCGCCGGGTCATTTGGGCTGGAAAAATACCGTGGACAACCCTTGTAACCTTATACCCTAGTATGGGTTAGTGGCATCGTTTCCTCTCTGCATCGGTTTGCAGCTGTTTTGGCAGCTCTTGCTCGAGAGTCGTGATTTTTTGTACAAGTGTAGCATACGGTATACACCCTGGCAGACTCTAGCAGCTCTAGCTCGAAAGTCGCAACTTTTCAGTACAAGTGTAGTACACAAGGTGCACTTTGGCTGCTGCAACTGGAAGTCGCAACTTTTCAGTACAAGTATAGTATACGAAGTACACTTTGGCAGGTCCGGCTCCAAAGTCGCAACTCGCAACTTTTCAGTACAAATGTAGCACGCAAAGTTAGCAGCTCCAGGGCAGCTGGTTGGATTTGGCATGCCGGCTAATGAGTTGGGTATCGGTTGGGCATCGGTTTGCGTACGGTTTGGGCCCTGCAAATTTATGATTTTTGCAATCTTGGTTTGCGACAACACCTTGGACCTGATATATGTGTCTTCTTGCCTTGTGCACTTTCATAAACATGGTTGAGGGGGTCGCCCCTGGTCTCCGAAACCTCGCACTCTGCGCACAGCATGGGGTGTCCTGGCTGCCGCCTTCCGCCTTGCACTTTGAGCATATCCCCTGGGCGGTGCGGAAACCGTGCCTCGACCCGGCATATCCTCCAGCAAGCCCATCAAACCCACCTTGCCCTACTGATCGGATTTCTTTCCATGCTGAAAACCCACCCCTTTCTTCTTGTCGAATGAGTGCGACTATGTGGATGCATGTAACATAAGTTGTTCTCCTGGCAGACAACGCAGAGAAGGGGAAGTAATCTATCAGTACATTGATGAAAAGGCAAATTGACCAATCTTGATTCTGGACTGACCCAAGGCAGAGATGAGCACATGGACGCAAACTCCTCATAGGGAGAAACAAAATCACACAAAAGACACACCAGCAATTTCAGGCGAGCCATTGCACAAACAATGGATTGAACGCAGAACACCATGTTCAATCACGTGACAGGATAAGATGCGGTGGCCGTGGTGCATGTGCAAACTGATTGATGTTCATTGCGTCCCCAACTGACAGGAAAATGGTGAGCAAACACTCGTTTCTCGTGGTAAGTTGGAAAGTGTTCCCAATCCCTCTTTCCCTCTCTCCCGCTCTCCCTCTCTCCCTCTCTCCCTCTCTCCCTCTCTCGCTCGCTCTCGACATTTCTCTCTCCTGCTGTCATGAGGCACTGAGCATCTGGCCTTTGCAGGAGAGGTCATCGCTTGATTCAATTGCTTGTATACACGAGGTCTCGGCTATGTATTCAAAGTTGTTTAAGGCTGCCCAGTCTCTTCTGAAGTTGCAACGAGAGCTGTGGTACTTGGCTCATCAACATCCTTCAAGCCGGAACGGCAGCCGTGAAACCCGTGGAAGGGCCTGGAAGGGTGCTTACGAAGCTTACGTGCACATTTTTGGAAGCTACTCTACGGCAAAACACGCTTGCGCGCACCTGCAGATCTTCTTGGAATACGCGATCCTACCAGGCTTGATAGCGCTGAGCCGCGGCACAAGACGAGTTCCACCCGAATAATAAACAAATACGCCAAATCACAATGCTTCGAAGGCACCATAATGAGAGCCCTTAAGCACATAGATTGCTGGAGTCCAACCTGAAGCAGGCTGGTTTCACAGCATGGACTTCAATCACTGCTGCTACTGCGGTTTCACTGCCGGTGTTGGAAGCTGCGCGGTTGCTGGTGCTTTGGCGTTCAGCTGGAGGCGCAACAATACACAAGTAATCAAACTGTTGGAAGACTGGCGACAGGACTTCACTTGCACAAACAGTTGGCACGCCCAGCGCAAAAAAAGGCGCTGAACGCACCTTTGCAGTGGACAGTAGCTTGTCAATGGTCACGCGGACAGGGTTGCATTCAATAGACTCCCGGGAACCTGCGTAATTGACAAACAGCCTGGCTGGCTTTAGCATGTTCGGGCTTCTGTGCGGACAACAAAGTAATTATCATATCTGCAAACTTGAGCGGGGCAAGGTCAAACAAAGGCAATCTGAAACACATATTGTGCACGACATTCACAAAGGCCTGCCAGTAGGCAAAAAAGTTTGGTCTGCAGCGATTCCAGTCGGCGGCCAAGTCAATCAATCGGATCTTGAGCATCTGAAATATGATTGAGCAGTCTGTTGGAGTCATAGACGTTCATTACTGAGATTGTTGTACTTGTTGCCTAAAATATCTACTCAAGGGCCAAGGAGTGAAAATGATCTCTATCGACCCCAATATACTCAACATGATGCTGCAATGCGATGTGTGAAACACAATTCGGAAGCAAACAGCTCACAAAGGGGCACCTGTGCACTGTGCGCTCGTTTTCCGCAGCTGGTCGGCAGCAGCTTGACACCCGCAGCGATATGCCCTGGGCAGCATCAGTGTCAACTGGACCCTCCCCATTCACATTATTGACATCACAGACACACACACACACACACACAAACACGTGAAGATTCAGTGCAGGGGGAGGCTGGCATGCGAATGCATTTGGATCGCGCAGGCGTCACAGGAAGCTTAACGCGCACACTTGACACGCACGACTTTGCACAAACGCTGAGGCACCGCATCTGAGCTCCGCGCAACTTGTGGGGACTCACTGGGAGGCGTCGGAAAAGCCGTCCACAGCCTCCACCGACTTGGGGCCACAAGAGGCCTTCTATAAAGCTTGTTGGACAGGTACCCCTCTTTGATCTGCTTAAAACGGGAAAAACTATACCTCAAGTCTGTGGGCTCTACAAGCTTCGGCAACTCCAAGGTCTCACTCACAACTCATCTCGCCAAGCTGCTTAAGGTTCATGGAATGTCAAACATGCCAAAGGAGTGGCCGCTGACGCTCGCTTCACCACGCCACCAGCCTCGGCCCTTTGGGCGCTGGACGGGACGCTGGACGGCGCGCTGGACGGGGCGCTGGCACCCCACATCAGGAGGTTGCCTGGAGCGACGACGCCACATTCCAGTCAATCGGTCACTCAGCGGGTGAGGGATAAATAAAAACTTCTTAGGCATCAACAAAACTTATTTCTGAAGATCAAACAATATGAGGAATCAAAAAACCTATTCTCATTGTTTTACTATTAAAAATGAAAAACCAGAGGATCAAAAAACAACTTTTTAGGCATCAACAAAAAACTCCTGCATTTCGTGGCATGCGCAGCACTTTCGTATTCATTTCGTGGCAGGCGCAGCACTTTCGCAAGGTCAGGTACAGATTTCGTGGCAGGCGCAGCACTTTCGCAAGGACGGTGCAGATTTCGTGGCAGGCGCAATGCTTTCGCAGGTCGGGTACAGATTTCGTGGCAGGCGCAGTACTTTTGCAAGATCAGGTGCAGAGTTCGTGGCAGGCGCAGTACTTTTGCAAGATCAGGTGCAGACTTCGTGGCAGGCACAGTACTTTCGCGAGGTCAGGTACACATTTTGCTGGCGGCAGGCGCAGCACTTTCGCAAGGTGCGGTACAGCTTTGGCGGCAGGCGCAGCACTTTCACAAGGTCAGGTACACATTTCGTGGCAAGCGCAGGACTTTTGCAAGGTCAGGTACAGATTTCGCAGCAGGCGCAGCACTTCAAGGTACGGCACAGATTTCGTGGCAGGCGCAGCCTTTTGGCAAGGTCAGGTGCCGATTTCGCGGCAGGCGCAGCACTTTCGCAAGGTACGGTGCAGAGTTTGACGCAGGCGCAGCATTTTCGCAAGCAGTGAAGACAAAGATGCAGAAATAGCATAACATTATAGAAGAAGAAAGAAAAGAAAAGATAGAGAGAGAGAGAGAGAGTGATCGAGGAAGTGATGATTCAGCAAAGGGTGCGTTGAGCTCTGTAAACATTCTGAAAATCAGCGGGGAGGTTGGGGTGTTCGAGGAAGTGATGATTCAACAAGGGGTGCGCTAAGCTCTGTAAGCATTCTACACATCAGCAGGGGGGTTGGGGGGGCGGCAGCCCCCCATGATGTTCGAAGAAGTGATGAGTCAACAAAGGGTGATGATGATTGAAGAATTGATGATTCAGCAAAGTGCTGCAATCTCTGCGGCAGCCCCCCCCAGGATGTTGGAAGAAGTGATGATTCAACAAGGTGTGTTAAGCTCTGTAAGCATTCTACATCAGCAGGGGGGTTGGGGGGGGGGCGACAGCCCCCGCTGTGCGGTAATCTCTATAAGCATTCTGAAAATCACGGGGGGCGGCAGCCTCCCCGTGTGATGTTCGAGGAAGTGTCGATTCAACAAGGGGTGCGTTAAGCTCTGTAAGCATTCTACAAATCAGCGGGGGGGGGGGGGGCGGCAGCCCCCCTCATGATGTTCGAAGAAGTAATCTCTGCGGCAGCCCCCCCCCCCCCATGACGTTCGAAGAAGTGATGATTCAACAAGGGGTTGCTAAGCTCTGTAAGCATTCTACAAATCAGCAGGGGGGTTGAGGGGCGGGGGGGGCGGCAGCCCTTCCTGTGAAATAATCTCTGTACACATTCTGAAAATCAGCGGGGGGGGCGGCAGCCCCCCCCATGATGCTCGAAGAAGTGATGATTCAACGAAGGGTGATGATGATCGAAGAAGTGATGATTCAGCAAAGGGTGCGTTAATCACTGTAAACCTTCTACAAATCAGCGGGGTGGTTGGGGGGGGGGCTTCCTTCCTTCCTTCCTTCCTTCCTTCCTTCCTTCCTTCCTTCCTTCCTTCCTTCCTTCCTTCCTTCCTTCCTTCCTTCCCCCCATAGGAATGAGTATAAGTGTTATATTATTTGTTTTATGCCTAATAAGTTTTTTTTGATGCCCAATATTTTTTTTGTTTTTTTGTGATGCCTAATAAGTTGTTTTTTGATGCCTATCCCTCACTCAGCTCCCCGATCAGCCGAACGGCGTGAGGGCAACCGCAAGCGATATACCCAAAGGTTGTGTGTGTGTGTTGCTTTGAAATGCAGGCTACCGAATCGCCGGGAGTCTGCAGGAGAATGGTGATATTCTAGGGGTTGATTCCCCATTCTTTTCAACCATGGGGAAGGTACCCCTAGAGATATGATTCTTTCAAGCTTCCAGCCAACAACACTGATTGCACTCTCCAATGCAGGTGCACTGCATTGAATTTCGTGTGAGCAATTACTTTTATTGGCGGTTCACGCTTCGGAAAGCCTGCAAGCCACCCTCTCCCCTCATTCGAAGCCATGCTTTGGTAAAGCCGTGCTTCACGGTTGGGATATTGCCCGATCGTCTCTTCGAAGCCTGACCCTATCAGGCTCTTCTCTGAGCACATGTTCGTTTGCGCAGCTCATTCTCAGCCTCACATCTCGTTCCCATTGCGCATCCTGTCCGAACCACTCTTCCAAACCACTTATGTGTTCGTATCTGCACAAATAAAAGTGGGCGCTCGCGTGGACAATACGTCGCCGGCAAATTCAATAAGCTCGTTGGTCACGCATTCAATGAGGCTCTCGACGTGTGCAGGGTCTTCCAAGTTACTCACAACTGCAATTGAATATTCCGTTCAATAGCACTGACATGTCCGCAGTCATTGGTCCCCCTTTTGAAAGATGAAGCACAACATGCTTCACCCAGCACAAGTCTTTGCAAAAATGTTCAAGGAACATGCCAAGTACATTGACAAGGCTACCTTCCTGAGCCTACACATGTCTAAACTGCCACCGTCTTCTCAGTGCTCCAGCGTCCGTCTTCAAGCCACAGCACTGCGGAACTGTTTCCGAAATATTCAGATCACCACAACACAGTGACTGCCTATAGGCATGAAGAACATCTAAGCTACTGACCATTACGATGAATGGAGATCGGCTGATTCAGGTCCTGCAGGCCGGTCAATGCCAAGTAGCCAGTGTGAAGGTTCCGCGAATTTGCACACTGCCGCTTGCTTGGTTCCATCTGAGCTGGATGCCCCACAGCCAACAGGTATGGGGGACAGGGGACCAAAATGGAGCCATATTGATTTGCAATAGCAAATTCGCTGTCAGGGACAACGGGAACAACGCTGCGCACATGTTGGGATGTCAGTGGTCGTGCCATGCCCAGTCGCGGTCCCAGCAAACACACACCGTTGGCGTGTAGTCATGGTTGTGCACCTGGCGAAGTCCCAAGTCTGACTTAAGCCTTGCAACATGGCATAACTCTTCCATGTTTACGGGTGGCAAGGATCCAACATTATTTCCAAACTCAGCGCATGTCCAGCCTGACAACCTGCCATCAGTATTGCCTCATTGATCTTTCAACCACTTTGCAGTGGAACCTACAAACAAATGCAGCTACCACCATTGATGTAAACTCGGATTTTTGAATCGCCATCAAAGCACAACGGCACGACCAGCGCGCCAGCTCCCCGGAAGATGTCCAGCAATGGACGCTGGCAGCACCACGGGCCTGGGAAACAGAAATAGGTGAAAGCCTTCCATCGGTGTTCAGCATGCAAGGTCTGGAGCGAGATGCCAACATGATCACCAATCTTGCAAGGACATGGCTTTATCTCACAATTCTATGGCAAACGACTGCAGCAAGTGCAATGATAGACCTCGCTTAGCCAGTGTTCAGGAAGACAGCCCAAAACAGCGTGCACCTATGAGGTTTCGGCACCCGCCACAATGTAATTCCGGACTGTATGTAAACCCCTCAAATAAAAGCCGCGCAACAATGTACGAAAGCCGCTCAAAGTGCAAATCTAGCCAGGTCAGCTGAGAAAAAAAAAACCTGTGAAGCAGCAACACAGAGTCTCTCCAGCCCCATCAGCCTGCGCGTCTTGCGATTCCAGTACATAATGGGACAGGCTGCGGCTTTCTACCCAACAACAGGTCACAACCAGCAAGAATCTCTGGAAAGCAAGTAACAGCACAGTCTTCAAATGGCCATAATTCATAATTAATTGGACAATGCAGCGAAACAAATTCACTGAGCGCACTGGCGAAGATGTAGGCTCCGTCAGGCGAGAAGGCTGGTGGCGAAGGGCCTGAGATTCGTCCCGGCCTGCTTAACCCTTCCACATCTTTCATGCGCAAAGCTTCGAAGGGCAGTTTGCTTTTCACTGGCGCGGATCTCACAAAGGCCATTGCGTGCTGAAGGGATCCCATGTCCGCTCAACTCAGTCCAGCGGGCATATCCAAAGACTTCTTGAACCAAAACTCTTGGTGTACTCTTCTAAATGCTGCTTCCTCTACAATGCATGATCACTGCTTTTCTATCATCTCCACTCTGCAACTTCAAGTCAACACTACTTCCGTGAACGTGGCAAGACACCTTGCACTGCTCAGATTCTGACCACTGTCCAACGGGCCGGATGCCTGGCCAAAGACTGGAAGGGCAAGCCGCGGAATCATGGCATGGATGGCACCTGCATGGTGGCAACAGGAGACCGAATGATTTCTGGTACAATTCCTTTCAATTTGGAGGGGGGCATGGCCCCTCCTGCAAAACCTTCTGCCAAGCTTCTGTGCTCAAGGGGTACCTTCCGCGAGCCATATTTCAACAGTTCCTCCGCGGCGTCCACAATACAAGTCTCTGCTAGATTGTGAAGGGCTGCCTCTGAAAGCAATTGTTCTTGCTTTGTTCACAAGTCAACACCAGGTGGTTGGTGTAATACAACAAAACCATGTCCCTTTTTTGAGCTTCCGCGGCAAACAAGAACCCTCCCCCGGCTGCAGGGTGGCAGTGTGTGCTGTGTCATATTGTCCACTCTTTACATTTCTGCTTGAACGCAGCCAAAAAAACTACTCGATTGAAACTGTCGGACAAAAGCACGGGTTGGGTTGAATACCTACACCGTGATAATTTTGATTCATGATCCAACTGGTGTCCCTGTATACATTCTATAGCAAGGCATCAAACAAATGTCCATCAAACCCCTGGGCAAAGGCCATCTGAGGTATCAATGTTTTTGAGGCGTCATATCGCGCATGGTGTCATGCCTGGACGATCCCTCTACGTATTTGTTGTCCGGAGGTGATGCTGGGCGATCAAACTGTTGCAGTACTTGATCTAAAGCCCCAAGACCTTCCATCGGTCAAGTGCCTGCGTGCAAGCAGTGTCGGAAATGCAGCTTGTGCTGGTGTGGAAACGCTTCAACACATTTTCTGAGTGTGGTCCCTCAGCTGTCGCCCTGTCCTTAACCGTGACTCTGTTGAAGCTTTGTGAGTTGCTTGCCACACTTTGCCACACATGATCCTTATGGCCATGTTCCAAAGGGTCGTTCGGCACTGCGGCCGTGGCGGCTCGTGCAACTTTCGGCCTGCAAGCGCAGCGTCGGCTCTGGACAGCCCATGGCAGTACAGCAGAGCGAGCCGTCCTGCCAAGTTGCGCGGATGCAGCAAGGGAAGCCCTAGTACACTCTCACTGTTCATGCAAGACCTGCCATCCTTGCCAACACCTACGTTAATTTCAGGGGATGTTCCCAACAAGCTAAAGATTTAAGTTACTGTAACAGCAAAGACTACAATATACGGGACGCAGGAAAGCTAGTACGAAGTCACGCATGCGCATGCCGTGTAGGCACTTCCGCGTGCCTGCAGGTCCTTGTCGTGTGTGTGTGTGTGTGCGTGTGTGTGTGTGTGTGTGTGTGTGTGTGTGTGTGTGTCAGCTTTATGAGGGCCAAGCAGAACAAATGTGAACTTGTGGCACACAAACATTCGGCCAGTTAGGCCAACCCCCCCGGTCCTGAGCTTGGCTCAAAATCCAGTTGCCATCTTGCGACAACTGCACGCCCACCACTGCCTGTGCCAGCAAGCGTTGCTTCTCTGGCAGGATCCACAAACTGCAAAATGATCATCTTGGTTGGGTGAGAGCCTAAACGCCATCAAATGTCACATATACATGCCACAATCCCTTGATACCGCTGCTGAAATTGGGGCATGGCTTCATACATCGCAATTGACGAGCACCACAACGCTCGTTATAAAATCTGATGGACATGTTGCACGTAGCCGAATGAACAAGGCAAGACATTAGGAGAAGCGGCAAGCGACACATCCATGGCATCTCAGCCCGTGCCTGCGCGGACTGGTGGAGTCGCACTGGCTCTGCTGGGGCCTCCGGTAGCCGAGGATCAAAGACCTGAGTCGTGAAGGCGTGCTTCAGTTGGACAGTTGAGCCTTCAGCTTTTCCTCGATTCCAAATCACCTGGAACGTCAGGAGCACAAACATAAGTGACAGGCAACGAGATACTCACAGGGCATAAGACGCTTGGACAGTCGAGTGTTGGGCTCTATTGCGGTGCAACCTCTAACCTGAGAGCACATGCCAGATTCGGACAATGTTCCTTGAGGTGTGCAGGATGGGAGTTGCCTTAGCCCTGACGCGGGCCTTGCAAAAGGAATGGTCGAGCATAAAATAGAATAAGTGTGATCTGCTTGAAAAGAAGCAACACAATGGTGAACAATCCGGTGGTGTCCAGTTTTGGACTGACACTCATAGCAGCTGACAAAATGCCTGTTCCCAAGGACTCAGCAACATGATATCGATATCTGACAGGGAGCTCTTGCGTTGGGTGTTCATACTTGCCAAGTCTCCCAGAACGTCTGGTACAAACTCACCAAGGACAAAATTGTGCAAACAAGTCAAACATGCTGGAAAGTCATTCTCTGTTCCTGCAAAGCCGCTTCGTGTTGTGTCGCAAGCTGCTTCTACTGCCAAAGCATGTGATGAAGCTGCTATGATGTGATAATGATTCATCTTTGCGAGGAGTGAAATCAACAAATGTTAGTGCCAAGATTCTTGGGATGATAAGACGGGCATTCTGGGCCTCAAGCCTTGCCTGAAAACTGGCCTAAGCTAATCCTGACAGGACGCCGCTCCTGGAGCAAAAATATGAATATGCGGAAGAAGCATAGACCTGATCGAAAATCCTGGTGCTTGCTGTCGGGGGTCCTTACACAGTCGTTGACGTAACTTTCATTTCCCAGCTGTGGTCTGCAAGTGACGATAGCCTCCGGGAAAAAATAGACTCGCATTGGACGGTGAAAAAGCAAAGCGCAAATCCGCACCGGATCATGCACGTGCTTTCGTGCGAGATGTATGAGTGAAACCAAGTGAGTGGGTGAGTGGGCGGGAGGCCGATTCATTGAGAAACGACTAAAGAGCGCGCTGGCATCCGCTCGGAGCCTCATCAACGATATTTTATGTGTATACTCGCCTAGTGGAACACTGGCTGGCTTGTCTAATTGTCTGGTTTTTCTACTCGTCCTTCGTCGGGCCCAGCAAGTATTCCAACACATAGTCAGCATCAGGGAGTGTTGGCAATCATGCCGTCTCCGACAAGCCTGCCCACAGGTGCTAACAAGAGCAAATCCAAACAGGACCACCTCCATTCATAACAGCAACGTGAGAGCCAGGGCTGCATATAAGAGCATGAATGATTGCCTCTTCTCGTTTCGGTGATGTCGAGTTGTAAACAAGCTTGAGGCAAGCATCTCATTTTATGTGCATGTGCATATTACAACAACGAGCTTGTCCTTCAAACACACTCTGCTGCCATCGTGATATCATATTGATATTGATTGAAATACGCTTATGCTGCATCGAACATCTGTTCGACTCCCCCAACATGTGCCCAACTCCGAATGTGGAAGTGACAGGCGGCCGGAGCTAGGCATACATTAAATACAGCGGCATTTACTAACATGACGATCAAACGAGACGTGCCTTCTCTCTGCGGGGCATGGCATTCCTCCTGGTCTGCTCTAGAATCTAAACCTGAGTACTTCTCTCTCCACGAATTGCCAAAACAGCCTCGACAAGAAAAAATGCTTGAGTTTTGAGGCGTTCTCAGTGCAATACACCCTTTACACCTGATCAGAACAAACTATTCACTTATAGACCAAACAACAGAGCTTGCAGCGGCGCGTAGCAACACGAGCAGGAGCAGAGTTGGAGCGCAAACAAATTGCGCGCAGTGCGAAGGCCTGTTCTTTCTTGGGCCCGCACAGATAGTCTTCCGTCAGCCTCAGGGGCGCTGCAAACAGCCGATGCCGCTCGTCCCAGATTCGTTGATACTGATGGAGGTTCAGCTGAATACGTACGTGCGGGCGCTTGCCTCAAACTCAATCGAGAAGCTAACTTTGGAACCCACGCCACTCCAATCTGTGCGAACGATGCCCGTTCTTGAGTTGACAGCCTACTGGTTTACACACGTCCTTTCCTCTCATCTAATGCTTCATCATCATCATAATCATCATCATCGTCATCGTCCTCATTGTCCTCATCATCCTCATCATCATCAAGGAACCCTCCCTCCAAATAATTCCGATCGTCGAACATGAAAGACTCTAGGGTCGGCAGGATTTTTTCATTCTTGTGGAACCCTTCCCAGCTTCGCATAGAAAATGCCACAGGTTTCCAACAAGTGCTTTCTGAATTCAGGCCACAGTTTGCATAAGAACTCTTTGCGTGGTCATGGCAAACAGATTCTGCTTCAGTGTAACTTCAAATTGTGGATGCACTGGCTTGAGCTTGGCCAGGGCTTAGACGACTTTGCACTGTGTTCAAAGACTTCCCATGTTTATTCGCATGCTTGGCACGCATACCGTGCGAAACCCCGTTGTTCCTATTAGTTTGCTTCTCAAGCTTTGGGGGAGCAACTCGCAACTCTGACACAAGATTGGCGTTTCTGCTGCCGAGCAAGTCAAACGTGTTGAGCCCAACTGGACTCTGTCGCGATTGCTGGTGGTTTTTGCTTATTGACTAAAACAAGGAGCCAGCTGCGGTTTAGTCAAAGGCCTTGTGGCACTATTGAACCTTGTTGCAGCAGGATGTTGACAAGCAGAAAACTACCATCAAGCGAGCCAGCTGCTGATGTTCCCACAGAGACTGAGAATGCAAAGATAGGGAATTGTGTTTAGAAACTGCAACTTAGGTAACCCAGCCAGGTCCTGTGGAAACAAACTGTGCGACTTTTTGCATGGCAGGAACGACAGGTTGTCGCTGATCAGCAAATTGTGCTCTTGGTTGATTTCTATGCGCACGAGTGAGTGTGTGTGTGTGTGTTCGCACATGATATGTACGCCTGGAGCCTCATTGTTCTGCAGCTGAACACTGGCAGCTTTCAGAGGGACAAAGGTCTTTGGAAAGTGGAGTGTGTATCTGTGTGGACTCCATGCTTGTTGTTTGGATGGAAATTATGGAAGGATATGCTGTTGATAGACCAGAACCCGCTTGCGTACACGCACGCAGACAAAGGCACACAACCTGAGTGGTCCTTGAAAAGGAACAACACCATTGCCTGTACGATAAACCAATGCAGAGCAGCCTGCACGGCAAGCTGGTTTCTGAAGCAAAATGGTTTCGTGTCTTGGACAAGTACATGTTCCATGCCCATGCCCTGCAACAAACATGTCAGCATCGGTTGCTCCTATCAAAGCATTGTCTCGGACATTTCTTGATGCTATCCCACCATCCCCATCAAATTTCTGCCTCGCATCAGCCTACAAACGATCTCAGGTTTCTGTTGGGTCACACAAAGAACTGGTTAAACCTGGAAGGGAGCTGAGAGCTCAGGCTTGTCCCTTGACAATTTGGTAACCCCAGTGGACAAGGCCATCCAAGGAATGGTCCATATGGTCTCAGAGATTCTCTGAACTGCAAAAACAATATCGACCTGACTGCAGTCAAAACGCGTATCCGGCCACCACCACGCCCTTCCGTGACCGAGCAGTGGTCACAGGCCCGGCGCAAGGCATGGACCTCAGCGGCTGAAATTCCCAACGGGCCAAGCGGTCGATCGACCTGCCAAGTAGCCAAGCTAAGAACTCCTTGAGAGGGTTTCTCTTAGGCTCCCGAAGTTGGCGCTTGTACTCCCAGAAAGGGCTCCTGATTTGACCACCCTGCTGCTTACAGTTGGGCCATTTGTTCTTCTAAGCAAACTAAGTAATCATAAAGCATTGACAGCCTCCATCCTGCTGTGGGGGAAACTTCAAAAGCAACTGCAAGAAACGCCGCCTCTCTCAAACAAGTTGGAGTTGCCCTTTGACATTGCCTGATGTGTGAATCGATAATGATGCTGAATCAACGTGCGCCCAAATAGCTTCATCGCAGCTAATCAAACTAGTGCTTGCGCTTGCGCATTTCCAGGCACCTGGGCTCAAACCTGACTTTGCATGTGACTGTATACTTGCATGATACCTCCTTTAAATTGGGCTGTGATGTAAGGCGACATTCCATTCAGGTGTGCTATGTCCTATTGGTGCTTGGGTGATTCTACGTTTTAAGAACAATGCCACACATGCCGTGGATTTCCTCCATAAGCCATGAACTTAAAGACAGTAGGGGCAAGACCATATAATGAGTGACGGTGACCGGCTTCCAGCAGGCACCCAGCGATCTCTATTTCTTGCATGGCTCCCGAAAATGCGTCTGTCTCCCACGATCTGAGATTCAGTCGCCAAAGGACTGCTTTGAGCATCTCCTACATTTGTTTTCTCCCCGAGATCACTGGACAAGAACGTTTGATGTATATTATGATTCATGTTTGCCTTCCCTGAATGCTAATCCAGCAGTGCGGTTCTCGCCCTTGTTACTCAGTACCCTACTAATTCTTATCTCCCACTCCACAGGCCCTCCAACTACCTCCCTGGGCCTCACGATCTGCCCTTTCTCCATGTCCCAAATCTTCACAGTCCTGGACAAGAGCCAGGGCTTGAAAAACAAAGTTTCGTGTCAGAGCGTCTGGAATCTAGACAGAATTCGGTCTTGTTGCCTTTATGCAGGTTGCTTCAAGGCTGCAGCCGATAGGCACAAAGCCCATGTCTCGCTTGCCCATTCATGAGATACATTCATCATCTGACAAATTAATCGATCATTTCAAGTGTCGGGCTAAGTGGCTCAACTGGTAGAATTTCAAGCTGGTCAATCATCTTGGATATGCGAGGTCGCGGCCAAGCTGGTAAACTCGGAGGCAAATATGATTGGCTTGCACTTGATTGTTTTCCAAACTGAACGGCAAATCCACGGTATTCGCTTGTTCTTTCTTATGCTGCAGATCACACCATTCGCCCTAAGAGCTATGCCAGGAACAGAGCATATGGTCAGGCCCTCAAATTCGCTAGTGATCCTTTGCTGCACAATCCTCCCAGAAAGCAACCACTGAGTAACCCCAAAAAGGCCAAGAAGCGACGGAGAAAGATCAGTACCTGCCATAGCACGGGGCGTTGTGAGAATCCCTGACGGAATACTGGGGCACCACTCGATGAACACCGTTTGAAACAGTCGCCGGTCCGTGGGCCGTGGGCCGCGAGCAAAATCGCAGTCCAAGACAAGTCTCTACCTGCTCACTTTTAAAACAGAATGTCACCAAGCAATAGATTTGTCTAAAGCCTACGTGTGCAAGCACCTACCCCGCTTGACGCGTTTTGCCTTCCCATCTTCAGCTCCTGTCGGCCCCTGCCGTGAAGGCTTTGGACCCCTGCGCAGCTCTCAAGCCAGGAGATATCCAAATGTTTGGCTGAAGCGCAAGGCTCCCAGTGATTCTTTTCAAGCATGGACTCATTTCGAACTAGATTGAAACTGGATAGTACGAGTGTAGCAAACAAATTACACTATGGAAGCTCCAGCTCGAACATCGCAACTGTTCAGCCGTTGCACTCAACAAAAAATGTGGATGTGAGGAAAGGCGTGCAAACGACAATTTATGCGAGACATGTTTTTGCCTGTGCAATATTGGTGTTCTCGTTTTTGTTCAGCTACCAAGTCTGGCCTGTTTGCTGCCCAGCTAGCTGTGCGTTTGTCCAGCTGACAAAGCTGCTTCCCACGATCGCTATCCGTTTGCTTTTGCAAAACCTCCCTTGGGATACGGCCCTGGCGCCTCCTGTTGAACATCCCTGCTAAACATTGAACGGGTAAGCTATCCTTTACTCCGAGACTTGCCAACAATTCATTGAGGGAGTGACCTGTCAAAGGCATTGGGCACTTCTGTCAAACACCGCGTCTTTTGCCATTCCCATATGACAATACATGTGTGTTTTCTTAGTCCAATAAAACGCCGTGCTCAATTCTCAACCTCAGAACTTGTCTCAGTTTCAACTATCTAGTACTCCGCTTCGAACGAACTATGCTGCCGCATGGCTAAAGCTGACCCTGGCAAGTCCGGTTTGCAAAAGCTGTGAGAGACCAACCCAACCAAACATAGCACAATGCACCAAATAATGATACATGCACGGCGCTTCGAATTGCCGCCTGCAGCCAGCCGCAGGCAGAAATCAGCCCCCGGTGGCCCCGTAGGGTGTGAAGCAGGCGCTGCCTGCTATGAACAAACATTTCACATGCAACCATCTCAACACATTCCTTGGAAGCATTTCATACATGAGGGATGAAAACCCGCCATCACTGGCTGACAAGCCCAAAATCTGTTCTGCTTGGCTGAGCCTAGAAGCTGGCATTTGAGCACAATGTCTTTTAATGCTCTGGGGCCTGGCCTTCTCTTTGGTAAATCTTTCCGCAGATTATTGGCCAACTCTTGAAGGGTTGGGCCACGCGAGGTGCACAATCTACGGTGGTCGCCAACGAAATTGAACTAGCGCGGGCCGTTTTAGAACCGTGTAGCATCACACCAGTCTCCTAAAGCCCGTTGACAATGTCCCATAAATTAGAATAGTCAACCTTCCAGGTTCCTCTGAGTTACAGTCTGTATGTTGTTGAGTGGAACTTGGCATCGGGGTGAACCGTGGTCTTTCACTTTCCGGAACTTGGACTCCGAAGTGTGAACAAGGTCTGTTCATCCGCCTTGCAGTGAGGTAGCTAATGTGTTGACTACATGGTACATCCAAGGCTCCCACTCACAAAGGTGACAGTGTCGTCCCTTGAACGAAAACCAGTTGCTCGCACCTAGCGTGATGGTTATGGCACTGTGCCACGCTGCAAGTATATTTCGCTAGTTCAAAATTGTGACGTCCTGTGGCCTTTGCAATAAACTGAAATGATACACCTCAACTGAGACATGGCCATGTTCATCAACATGCTCCAAGCACGACGATATGTCGCAAACCTGTAGCCTAAGCACGGATCCGCAGTAACCCAACCCCATGTCGGCAAATTCCCGCTCCCAAGCATTCTCGCACATGATACACAATACATCCCATATAACCCGACCAAGCGGTCCACAACTTCCAAAACCCCACTTCAACTCCACCTGGGACAATGACTCATCGCATTCCTGCGAAATAACATGAAACACCACCCCTCATATGGTGCTAGAAAAAACTTCAATACATCCCAAAGGACTTCCTGCGGGTACATGGCCAAGCATCCAAGCACTCGGAGCCTCTGCAGGTCCAGGAGCCGCACGGCTTGGTCGGAGGAGGCCGCCAACAGCAGCCCTGTGGCCTCGAAATGATGCCCTCCCCAGCCCGCTAGTGGGGTGGGGCAAAATTCGCTGCTTGCCCATGAGATATGCTTCAACACGTTCAACATTGCGTGACAAGCTCCAGCAACTAGCTCGACGTGTGTCCATCTCACAACATAACACAGAGCAATCTCGGTATGCTTAGCAACACCATTTGCTCCCATTCGCCTGCTCGGGCATTGGTTCTTGGGTAGAATTCTGAGCAGCAGCTGGAAGCGTTGACAACCCTTAGTCTTCAAGTAAACTTTGCAAAACTTTGCCTAGACAAAGCGCTACAACACAATATGCTCAACGTCTGTTCGTGCGCTGCTTGGACAAACTCGGACAAACAACACAGTTACTGGCATGGACCCCCTTGCTGGTCAAACAGCAAACAACAAGCATACACACATACAGGGAAAGAGAGAGGGAGAGAGGCACACGAGCACTAACAAACATGATTGCAAACACAAGAACAAACGCGCACCACTCACACACAACCACAAACACACAAACATGCAAATACCAACACGCACACTCCATCAGAAGTATAATAGATGCGATGCGCACCTGCCGGGCAGCTGATTGTGATGTTTTGGCACAGTTTCCGAATCCTCACGTACCATTACACGTCGATCGCGTTATCCTTTACACCTTGGCGCTTCCTCAAGACGGGTAAAATATGGGTTGCTCAGGCACTCGCTGGCACTGATGTCTGGTTCAGGGCTAGGTGGCTCAGAAAAGCCACTGCCTTCTCAAGAGACTGTTTTCTCCGAGAGCGCTGCATGGGTGAGGTCCAAATCCACAACCTCGGCATGGCTCGCACCTGTTACCCTTTGGAAGGGCCTTGGGAGGTGGAGGACCTACAAATGAACCAAGGTCATTGGAGCTTGCATTGTAATGGAACGAACACCGACAGAGTTTCCGCAAGCCTTTTTCCGCTGCGCACATTGGTGTCCAACATCTACTCGGATTGGCAACGGTTATGCCCTCAATCATGCAAGTGAACCCACCACGAGCACTAGTTGCGAACCTGTGAATCAAAACATCCTCAAGCCTGTCCTGAGATGCGAGCTGGCAAATGTCAGAGTCACCCCGCCCCCCCGCTTCCTTCCCCCATTTTTGAGTACAGGGCAACTCACCACTGACCCCGAACTCTGACCTTTTCATAGCCTCTTGTGTCCGAAACCATGGGCCTAGATCTCTCTCTCTCTCTCTCTCTTACCATCGAGGCATGGGCTTTGGGCAGCTGCCGCGCCACGGAGATACGGGAGTGGGTGCGCCCGGTGCCGGCCTCGAATCGGCGAATCGGGTGACTTGGCCATGGGCGAGTTTCGTGCAGCATTTACCCCAACCAAAGGATGTTTATTACGGTGACCTCGTTTTGCCCTTTTGGTGAGCTCGCCATAAGTTATGCAGAACAATATCAAGCAAGCTTGTCAGAAGTCCACTGCGTATTTCCCAATCACTTACGGAGACCAGCTGCAAGCGTGAGTTTCAATTGCGGAGGACCGTCATTCAGGGTAGTTGCACCTGGCCCTCATACCATGATTTGCCACTGGTCTGCAAGCCAAGCCACAAACTACACAAGCAAACCACAAACACAAGCCACAATCAACAGTTGGGAGTTGGCCCCTTTCCCTTGTGGAGAATCCACACCAAAAGCACCCTATCGGACCTTCGCGATAGGGCCAGTCACCCCTTCGTTTGCCTTTGGGACTTTGGCAACCATGTTGATTGGAGACTGACATCAGTCTGACATGGGCTCTGTGTTCGGCGTGGGTGGTATCCTGTGGTCATGGTGTGCTGAGAAAATGAGACAAAAAGCAGCCCTAGTTTTGCCACACACATCCTGTGCTGGGGCCAGAATACCCGCTATTTGAGTTTGATAGGGCGTGAATGGCAAACTTGGACCTTGATGGCCATGCGCCGACGCAAGATCTGCTCGCCACGGCAGCTTCGGGAAACACGGGTTGCTGGATTATCAAAGTCAGCAACTGGACATGCTGATGTAATCTACCCTAGCATTTTGGGTGTGACTTTTATGGAAAATAATGGGGCCAAACCCAAATCAGCTACCAAAAAGGACCCCAGTTCGACCGAATCCCGGCAAGAAATGCTTAGCTCTTCAAGCAACCAAGTCAGCTACCAAAATCATTGGCCACTTTAAACATTTCACAGCAACCAATTGTAATACTCCCCAGAAGTGTCAATTGTCCTCTCTCTTTGCTGGAAGTGAAGGGGCACCCACACCACACATTGAGCATCTTGAGTTATAAACTTATTGTCACACTAGCCCAACGTCTAAGCTAGGTTCCTTTGGTTTCAGGCAGGGATATAAACAGCGTTGACCTGGATGGACAAATCTGCTGGAAAAGGACGGTGCAACGCAGCTTGGGGGATCCTGTGGATCACTTGGGAAACAACCCTGATTAGTCTGCCTCCAGGTCAACATGTCCTTTTGCCTGACAATCATGGAAGTGGACAGGCTTTGAAGACCACTGTAGTGTGCAAAACCCTTCTCTTCACTATCGTGATTGTTGAACTGGGTAAGGATTACTGAATCAAAGCAGGCTTTTTTGCAACTCTTCCGTCACACGGACCCCCGTAAATTACTGCGGATTATCCACTTCTCAGCAGTTGCTAGTTGGTGTACCCAATACTCATGCCGAGGAATTCCCGGCGCCCTTCTTTTTCCGACGCCTCGAACCATCTCGAAAACCTCACAATGGTTTAAACTGCAAGACTGGGGTGAACCCCAAAAGGGAATGTGCAAACAAACACACAAAGGATAGTAGAAACAGCCTAAGCAAGTCGCTCTTGGGGAAATCACACCGCTGTAGATGGACAGAATCTACTTCGCACCAGTTGGCAGGTGGTTTTTCAACGAGTATTCAAAAAGGGCTTCGTCCATACCAAACTGGCGCAGGAAATTATCCAAGCCCATTTTACCAACCGGGCATAGTGGTTTGCGATGGTGTAACCCATAGATTTTCGCCAGTGCACGCGAGGAGACCCATGCGTTGAACCCAACATGAGTTGAACCCAAAGCGGGAGCATGGGGCCCAGAAACAAAAGTCAGCAGTGGAAAGTGTTCTAAGGAAATCAGCATGACATTTGAACACCTGCCCACCCAAACACTTGCTGAACCTGCAATTGCATTGAACCCAGCCAAAACACGAAGCGCACATGCTATGGTCCAGATTGCCAGATCTAGTGACGTGGTCGTTGTTCCATGGGCCGGATGCAAGTTGGCTGATTGATGCGATTGAGCCTTGCCTTTCGATTTGCTCTTTGCGTCTCCGGATTCGACGACTCTTCGATTTCCCCTTGGCTCCCAGCATCCAAGAGCTCCACATAGCCATCCGCGGTGCCCACCGCCACCAACGAGGGCCTCAGGCACCGCTTGCCGAGAGAGTTGGGACAGATGGTCCAGCGGGCGATGGTACTAGTGCAGAAAGGACAGATAAATATTCAGGTACAGAGCAAGGATGCACACCAAATCACGAATCCTGTACCTACCTGAAACACTGCAGCATCCTCGAAAAGGAAGCGCAATGATTTCAGCACTACCTCAGCTTGCGCATTGAAACTTGCACGCCCCGCCTGTGGTGTGTGTGTGTGTGTTCTTTATCACGCGATGTTCCCCAGCAAACATGGCACGTGCTCGGGACACTGGAGAACACAAAGCTGACTCATGTAGACACATGTTGCTGGTTTTGAAGGCCGATGGATGCCTTGGCTAAATTCGGTCATGGACTTTTGTGAGTGCATTCAGCATATTGTGTTGGCCCAGCACATTAAGGCATGAGCGGCAGAGGGTCAGCTTGTGAGCCTGGCTGTCAGATCCTATGATGCCCTGAGGTGCCCTTTGCGTAGGTCATGAATCGGATGGGCCGAGTGACCCAGCCAGCCTAAAGCCGGATTCTGGACACACATCCCAGGATGGACACCATGCTGTGAACTCGCCTGCAACAATGGCTATAGCTTTGCAGCATCCTATTTCCCAATACCAGCCCAATTCGGGCAAGGGTACTCGAAACACGAAACATAGTTAGTTAATTTTTCTAATGGCCTCTGGAATTGTCCATAAGTGGGCCGATGTGTCCATCTCGGAACCGACTATGACTTGGAGATTCTTCATCCCGCCTGCGGCACTGAGACATGTGAGATCTTTCTGGATGACCACCCGGACCTTGCGCGAGGAGTCACACCATCCCAAAGGCCTCCGTGTGTGGCACCATTTGCGGGTCATCCCCTATAGAATGAATAACATTTGGTGAGCGGCCCCCCCCCTGGCCCCCGCGTCTTCCCCAAACGGACCACAAACTGGATAGCTTGACCGAACCTCACGAGAGTCAAGACTCTGCCATGGCTGCCCAGTTTCAATGCGATCGTATTATGGACCCCTCAAAGGGCAAAGGAGACCTGTAAGAGGGAGCCACACAAACACACATCCACTCTCCTTTACACCCGTATCGGGAAATCAACTGCGGCGTCATCAGTAGTTATAGACCCCGTGCCTGTTGAGGTTCTTGTACTTCCTTCGCAAGTTTTGGGTCGGCAACCATGAGCGTGGGCAGAGTTGTCCTGACTCTCTCCATAGCAGCATCCTTGTCACGCCTGTCCACGTAAGGGATCCATGATCCCCCAGTTCAGAGTGTAAACAGCATCAGGCTACCGCAGTATCTGACGACCGCACCAGTACCATCCAAGCTGGGCGAACATGCCCAACAACTACACAGACAACTAAAATATCATTGGAGATTTGACCCTTGTGTGCCACAGTCTTACAGGGTCCCATGCGCGCCGCCCCCACAAGGCTTCCGCGCGCGCCGCTTCCTGTGCCCCCTGCACAGATTTCTGCGCACCGCCTCCGTGTGTTCCTCCAAGCGCCGCGTCTGCACTCCGCGCCTCGTTCGCGGATTACCGCAAGGCTTTGCGCGCGCACCGCCCACATTGTACTCCTGCGGGTTTCCGCGCGCGCTTCCCGCGCATACGGATTCCCGCGCGGACCGACCAAACGGGTTTCAGCGCGTGATTCTTGCACACGTCTCTGCGCACGCTCCACCACCTATTCCTTCCGCACACTTCATTTTGTGCGGGCTTCGTTCAGAAGCTGCTTTCATGCGCGAAAAACCGATACAGCACCATCCTCAGCGCCTCTTTTACACTTCACGCCGAATGGCGCCGTGACTGAGTGCGGCGGCACTCTGACCAACCTCACCACCAGCCCTGACCAGCACCCTGACTGCAGAGCTCTCTGACCAGCACCCCAAGCAGCACCCTGACCAGCACCTTGCCAAACAAGCGCCGCCAGCCCATAGCTAAAGCTATCTGGGGAAATAAAGTTTGGAATGCGATTGTTGTCCTCTTTTCTCCCTTTCTCCCTTTCTCCCTTTCTCCCTTTCTCCCTTTCTCGCTCTCTCTCTCTCTCTCTCTGTCTCTTTCTCTTTCTCTTTCTCTTTCTCTTTCTCTTTCTCTTTCTCTTTCTCTCTCTCTCTCTCTCTCCCCTCGATCTTTCTCGTTCTGCCTCAGCGCTGTGAACAAAAGTCAAGAAACAGAAAACAACACTGATCAACTCGAGTTGTTTGTGCTTGACCGCCCAGAAGTCCGTTGAGGGCGGTCAAAGGCAAACAAGCTACTAACATCGAGTTCTTCTGCCTAAGGTCCACCACTTGCATAGTTGTGACCTGCCGGAGCCAAATAACAACCGCGACCTCAACGAGGTTTTTCAACGTCGAGCAGCCCCACGTCACTATGGTCCAGTCTCGGAGTCCGCTTCAAGCCTGCTCCGTGCCCGTTTTGAGACCGCCTCCGTCAGTGTCAGGTGTTGTGACTGAGGTGGCTTGCGCACATGCGGAAGAACCGATTTCATTCGCAAGGCTCGTTTTCTGCCTGCTTCTATTCTCGTGTTGTCGAGCTTCTTCTCAGCTTTTTCACGGACCTAGCAATAAGCCAAACGACGAGGCAGAAAACAAAGGCAGCATTGAGAAGCATTTTAGCTTCTAGGCAAACGATAACGTGTAGGTCGACAACAATAAACAATCATCTATGCGGCGAGCTCGTAATCCTTGTTGTGTGCATCCTATTTGCTGAAAAACCTGATTGCCCTTCCAGATTCACTAGAGGGTTGGCAAGACTGCAGAAATGCACATTATTGCTGTTGCAGCCACACGGCACTGTATTTGAGAAAAGCAAACGCTTGCTGCTTGCAGCGGCGGCCAAATACCTGGTTGGTGCCAGATCACGGATTAATAAAGATAAAATAACTCAACCGCGGGAGAGAAAGAGAGCCGATTAAGACGCATGACTCACATGACCGACCGACCAACAAATCGACAATGGTTGTGTCAAAGGTGTTAACTTCCTTAAATTGGTACCTACTGAAACTGATTGAATTGGCTTTGCTTAGGGATGCATGCACTTGCACGTGGCTTTTAAGAATAGAAGCAAAGCACGGCTGCCTTTCATCACGATTGTTTTCATGTCGTGGGGCAAATGATATTGCCAATCCTTCATATCATGACTGAGTCCAAGAATAGTCATTCCGTCCAGAACGGCTGCCTGCGTTTTTGTCCCTCGCTTTCTCTTGCTGCTGCAAGTATGTTTGAACAGTTCGGCCTAGTACTGTACTGCCCCAAAGCTGCCAATCCGCTCAAGGATTACAAAGCAAATGTTGAACTCTCTCGACCTTCATTGATTGGGGCTGGTCGTCAAGACGCTTGTCCAAGTCAAACCGAAAAACCGTTGTTTAAACGTCAATGAAGGTCAGGCGTCTTGATGAAGGATCCATCCAAATCAAATCCCATGACCCTGAGTGCCCTGCGCGGCGCTCCTCTGGAAGCTCGGGAGACCTCTCGGTGCGCATCGATCCCAAAGCCTAACCTTTCCTGTAAGCGAAATGATACTATGAAGCCCTCCGCGGACGAGGGCCAACAAAGCCGACAGCTCGAATCTGACAAAACTAACTTGAGGCAAGGTCCTAGCCGCATTCTTGCCTTTGGATGCTCCCTTTTGAGAAATCAAGGACCAATCTGGGGAGTCTTCCCGCTTGTCTGAAGTAGGCCACACTTGCCTGCGCGGAGCTGAAGACTCGTCGCCTCAGGGCCCGATTCCCCGATTCCCTCGATCCTGTGCAGCGGTCTTTGTCCTGACGGCTCCACACTTAACAAAGAGTTCACCAACAAAATGTTGTGATGCCCATGCCTTTGCAACTTACTTGCTTGCTGACATCAAATAAATAGTTGTGGAACTGCAAATGATAGCAATTGAACGCTTCTTTTGCTCAGTCGTGACGGGACACAGCCCGTACCACTCCTTGAAGCCTGGGCTACATTAACAAGGCTCTGAGATTCATCCGAGTTGAACACGCATCTCAGACTCTGCTGAGTCCATTGACCCAATGATTCCGCAAACGTGTTGGCGTAAGACTTGCCAAGCACGTAGTTATGCAGAACAACTGCTAAGCCGTGCAGGCGAAAGCAAGCACGTGAAGCACCCACACCGACATTGCCTCGTGGGTTGCTACAGGCAGCTCCGTATCACTGAAGCCCCGGATTTAAAAAAGGCTCAGCCCGGCGGCGGCGGAGGCGGCGGCGGCGGCGCCTCAAAGGACCGATACATGATAGCGTTCACAGCAAGCATTCGCTCATTCCCAAGTACCCAGTTGCAGTATATGCACCGCCTTCGTCTGCGCTCAAAGGCCATAAGGAATGCTTAGCGACGAAACGAGTTTTCCAGCTGTTCCTTCCATACAGTAAGGATACTTGCAGCCTGTCTGATCTTATATCTCCAAAGGAGAGGCTGGTCAACAGGATTGCTCAAAAATATTGCTTCATACACCTGCTTTTTCTCAGCTTCATGTCACTGCCTGTGTCAATAGACTTGAAACACTCCCATGTCACGTCAAAAAGCACCTGGCCGCAGCAGTTGATTACAAAAAATGTCCTGTGATTGCGCTTTGCCTCCGAGCTGCTTTTCGCACCCGAACTTTCCGCCGCTCCCGAACACGTTTCTTGAGGCGAAAGACATGCTGGATCCACCTCGGTCGTCAAAACCAGCTCTGCTTAAACTGCCACCAAGATCCTTATTAACCCAAACTGGAATGTCTGTACAGCCACAGCCTTTGTCGAACAAAGTCGTTTTCAGGTTGCAGGGTTTTTGGTGATGCGCGCTTCGTCCCCCATGTGTCTTCAACCAGCCCCTCTTCTCAGAGGCGAATGCCACGATTGGCAGCTTGTTCTTTGCAAGCCTCGTGTTTCTGTTCACTAGCAAAATGACTTGTCAGCTGGGTCTTGGAAGCCACCTTTTGTTATAAAACTCTGAAAAGTCTGCTTCTCATCTAACGTAATTCAAAGGAGCCAATCGCAACAATTTATACGTTACTAGTAGACTCACACACATATCCCCTTCATATCGCAAACGCTGCGCGCCATGCGTGTACACGCATTGATGAGGCCTGCTCTTCACTAGGCAGCGAATAATCTTGCAGCCTGGCAGCTTTTGGTAGTCGAGAGCCTCCAACAACCTTGGCTTGGCAATGCGTGAAAGCAAGAACCTGTAGTTGTTTGCTTTCTGCATTGCCAAGGCGAACAAGGGTCGACGATTCAGGAAGCAAACGCCATGTCTGGCCAAACGCAACGCACATCACAAGTTGGCACAATATGCTGTAAGCGAAACTGGCCAGCAAAGACTTCACGATACCGCTGGCGCTTCATAAAACAGCAGCCGAGAGTCAGATCGACCATATCGGCATCATCCTGCGCCTCCTCGGGGCTGATTCATGACTTCAGCACCACACAAACAATGCAAGGGACTCGCAAAAACCTAACCCTTCAGAACTTCGTGAGAATAGGATTCGCAAGCTTCTTCGTCATGTTCACTTTTAGGGCCGAAAAGCGCGTATGCCAACCAAGAGTCCATTCATGCTCACGTTCCCTTTGCCTCTCTTGAGCATTCCCCTTAAACTTGAGTCGACATGATTGAAGCTTCCGGTCCTTGCAAGGGGCCAAGAGGTCCCTTCCGCGGACTTCCACAGCACATGTTTTCATGCATGTTTTACAATGTTTGCTTCTTGGAGTCTTGGCGCAAAAGAAAACTCAGTTTGAGCAAGTCAAGAAACACATGTTCGGTCTGTGTTGGTGCAGTGTTTGTAGGCTTGGGCGCCGTTCAGCTCCACTGCTGCGTGGGCACTTACCTGCGTACACCGGGCACGTAAACAAAGACTGTTGCCGCGCGGCATTGGTCTGTCCAACTCCCCAACCCCATGTCGCGCGGCCAAAATCCCTGCTCACTGCTGCCAGTCGGCCGCCAGGGCCGGTCGAGAAAGGGATCTCACCCCCATTCACCCCCTGAAACCAGTCAATTTCTTCTTAGTCAAAATCCCCCTCTCAAAGCTGGTCCAACTCCAGTCAACTCCCGAAAACCCGTAGAAACCGGTCAACTCCGAGCCGACAAAATTCCCGCCAGAAACCAATCAAATTTTCTCCACCTCTCTGCCTGGCCCTTGAAGCCATGTGGAAACACGCCCTGGAAACCAGCTCATGCAGTTGCGACCCACTCACAAAAACAAACACAACGCTTCACGGCAAACTAAATCACAGTACATACCTCAAAGCCGGCCAAACGCGGACTGGCCGAGGCGGGCAACGCGAAGCGTTTGCAATGAAGATGTCCGCCTCCGTTTAAGGAACAGTCAAGCTTTATTTGTATCCCCTAAACGGGATACCAAAGATGCTGGCCTTTCCTTTTCTGCACGCCCCAAGTCGGAATTTGTCAATCAAGCACAAACCCCCAGAAAGGGAACTATTTTGGTTCAGGGACCCCGACGCAACTTGAAAATTACCCAGCCGACCTGATGGACCATCACAGTCACCCACCCCTCTCCCAGCCTCACTAGAAGGAGTCCCTAGATACCACACCTCCCAGCCTTAAGATGCAGCCTCATCCTCACGCCGAGCCCTGCCTCTCTCTCCTCTTCTTCCTTTGTTCCTGGGCTTGCGTCCAGAGTGGCCTCGCAGGTGGGCACTTCCGCTACCGGCTCCTTCTCAGGCTTTTTTACCGCTCGCTTCAACGGCGTCCGGCTGCGGCCTCCTGCGTCTTCTGCTAGGTGAGCTCCGCGTGCACCAGGGCCTTTTCGAGGTCGACTTCGTTGAGACCCAGACAGCGTCCTCACCTCCAGCTACTCCCCGGCCAGGAGCAGCAGGAGGGGGCTGTGCTCCTTGAGGGGGCTGATCAGTATCAGATCCTCGGTGTCCTCAGCCGGGATGGTGTTCAGCACCGCCTCAAGCCTCATGCAGATACCACACCACTTCTGATTCCCGAACCTCCCACCACAAAGGAGGCACGTGGGTTCTCCCATTCAACGAGAACAAAGCTGCAGCAGACAGTTAGGCTTCCGGGGTACCATATATAGTTATTGCATCTTTATTGCAATTAGGATTCAAAAGTTGGACACTTAGCAGCTGTAGTCACGTGAAGAAACAGATATGACATTGTGATTGCAAAGGTTACATTGATATTGAGAAAAGAAAGGGATGGAGGCAAGGATGAGTGGGAATGAGATTGAATGCCAGCCTTCTCCATCCTTTCCGTACGTTAAGGGAAGAGGAGAGGAGAGGGATAACACTTGGAGTCACGCACGCCCCGCTTTTTCCGGGGGCTTGCACGAAAAAAACGCGAACCAAACAAACTTTTTGCTGCTGCTGTCGCCCATTGACAAAGGGGCGGCAGCTCTTACATAAGCGTTGCGCTTCCTGCGTGTAGCAACTCCTGTCTGCTTCCACTGTAATGGTTTCCCCGTGCTTTTCCATGCACATAAACTGAAACAGTTTATATCAAACCAGAAAGCTTCCGCACAACTTCACTGAAACCTTCCACGCATGTGGCGCGATGCACACTTTTGCCTCTCCCTACTACTTTCAAATTGCGTGCAAAGACACGCTGCTCACTTGCACTCTCCAACAAGGCCCCGCCCGGTCCTCGCTGTCTTCCAAGGCCTGATCCAAACTTGCGGGTCAATGCAGCGGATCTGCCACAGGCAAACCAATGGTTGGTAGGGATCTATTGGAGACTGTTTTCAGATCCTGCACAAAGCAATCAGGCATCTGCAATGAGAAACATCCCCAAGCCGCTTCTAAAATTGTTGTTTGTACGGGCAGGAGTCTGCTCAATCCCAGAGCTGAGGTTGCTTTTTCTCCAAATCTTAAAAATAACATATAACTCATAACATGTCTGCGACATAATGTTCAAAGCCTCCTCAAACCGTTGAACCTACCGAAAGCCGAGGCTTTGAATTTGAGTCATGCAAGTCTTAAGGCCCACCTGTTCTCTGCCAGCTTGGAGGATTGTCTCCAGGGACTCTTCTCGGAGGCCCTCATCGGATAGCCAACCTTAGGAATCGAGGCCATGAAGCGTTGTGTACCGTTGTGGAATCGGCCTTTGCAAGACTGCCACCGCCGCAGGCGAATTGCCACTGAATTCGAGTTGGACAAAATGTTTGATTTGGTATGAGTCTGATCTTTACTTTAGAGCCCCCAGCATTTGAGCAGTGAAAAAAACCCCTGTTACCCGTAAAGGAAATTACTTCAGCTTCCGCAATCGCTTGCGGAAAGCTTCCGCCAACCGAAAGGTCGCTTACGTTTGCTATTTTTCGAAGATGGAGCTTACGCATAGCTTACGACAAGTTGCTCGTGCCTGATCCTCGATGAGCAAGAGGCGCTAGCATGACAAAGCAACAGCTTGCAGATGGAAAGGCTGCTGCGCAGGCCCAGCAAGACAATGGAGGGCCAAAAGCTGAAAACAAACTTTCGGGGCACGAAAAGTTGTTTTCTGCAGAAAGCGCGCGGAACCTCTGCGAGCAAGAGGCGCCGGCAGGACAGAGCAACAACTTGCCTGGAAAGGCGCAAAGGCTTTGCTGCACAGGCTCCGCAGTGACATGGAGGGGAAAACTTTTGGGAACCCGAAAAGTTGTTTTCTGCGAGGATCCACTACGAGCAAGAGGCGCCAGCATGACAGAGCAACAGCTTGCACGGAAAGGTGCAAAGGCTTTACCGCGCAAGCTCAGCACTGACGTGGGCACACTAGGGATTGAACCTGGGCCTGCCGCATGCGAAGCGGGTGTGATACCACTACACCATGTGATCCTGATGTTGCTGCCCGAAGCCGATGTTAAAGCTTTCACGGCCAGAGAGGGGCAACAGCTCAAGAAAACTTTGCAGACAGCGCACGGGCGCTGCGAGCAAGAGGTGCAGGCTTTGCTGCACAGGCTCAGCAGTGACATAGAGGGGGAAAACTTTTGGGGGCCCGAAAAGTTGTTTTCTAAGTTGTTGTTCCAGCCCGCGAGCTTTTTTTGGCTTCGGGGCCCTGAAAAGTGCCTGCAGGTGGCAAAAGGTGCCTCGCAACAAAAAAAACTTTTCTGGGCTCGAAAAGTTGTTTGTGCTTTCCAAGCCCAAGGCCCAAAGGTGAAAAGGCAAATCCGCAGCAAAACAAGCGGGGCTCAACATGTTGTTTTCCAAGCCCGCGCAACGAACAAGGTGAGGTGCCAAAACAAAACTTTCGGGTCTCGAAAAGTTGTTTTCCAAACGCGAGCTTTTTTGTTCAAGCTGGCCAACGCGCGAACATTGCAAAAGGTTTGCACAAGTAACCCAACGGTCAAGCAGCAGTTGTCTGAGCCAGAAAAAGTTGTTCACTGAAAGAATCCCTTTCCTTGTTGCTCGAAAGAACCCATTCCAGCAATCTGATCCCATTTTCACGCCTAAAAGCATTACGCGGACCAAAAGCAACTTCTACCAAACAGTCTGAACGAAAAACGGATCTGACAAACAGAGCTTACGCAAAGCTTACGACGAGTGACTCATGCATGCAGCTTACGCAGGACCTTCCGATCGCTTACGAATCACGCAAAAACGCTTACGACTGCAAGAGTAATTTCCAGTTTCATCTAAATTGATCTACGGAGGTTTTTTTCGCCGCTCATTTGAGCTGGCGCTGAGCATAAATCTGAACGTCTGATCACAAGACTGTATCAAGACCTTGTAATGTAAGTCACAGAATATGGTCGCTCTTGCAATGCCGGCACCGTCTGCAAGTGCACCGGCACAACATGTCAAATGATGGCAAGTGACCATGGATCTCGCTTTCCAGCTGGGCTGAGAATTCCTGCAAGCCGTCTGACACGGTGCAAATCCCTAGGGATCCATCCTGGTCCCAGAGGGAAGGAACTCACGACGTGTGGCCGTGCACGAAGAGAACGCACTTGGGCAGCTTGACACTTCAGAAACTCCAATTACACATGACATTCATCGGGGTTCCATGGTTCAGCCTGAAACGTACTGCCCGAAAGCATAGTGTGGCACAAGCCCCAGCCTTGGTAAGTCGGGGTTTGCATGAGTGCACGTGTCTGGCGTCGAATCGCAACCTAAGCATGGCCAATGTCAGGATGTCGATTAGGTCCATCTATATAATATATAAACAAACAGCACAAAGGGAGATAAAACATGATAAATCTATGCGAACCAAGAGTTCTGTGCCCCCAAAAGCATGTCAATAGTGGATGTCCCTGGGCTTGTCAGCAACTTACAGAGTATATTTGAGTGCACAAAGGGCCCGTGGAACTTCTGTCCTTGTGCAGCTCCGTGTAGTGCAATGCGTGCTCTTCCTGCATGACTGGTTCACCATGAAAGACTCTTGAAACAAGCCTGTCTGTAGCAGTTCCAGCCTGACAACTAGCATCAATCTGCCGCAGAACATGTTAAAGGTAGCTGTCAATTGGACATAGTTCCACCACTTTCTTGATGGAATACGACTGACGCCATTGCGCAGGCATGCCTTAACGGATTAGTGCATGCACAAAACCCACTCAGCACTGCTTTGAGCTGGAATGCCTTTTGGGATTGGTTGCCCTGGTTGTCCGGCTTGCAATTGCAGCACAATTGCACCGCACTGCCCCACCTTCCGATTAACTACAGGTTCGGTTGTCAGAAAATGATTTAAACCTCATTCAAAAACGGTCGTAATTCAAGAATCAATCCATTGATTGGGGACTCAGCACCCCCCACCCCGCTTATTGAGCTTAGGGGTATCCTATGACGGTACACCAGTCACCGACTGCACAGACTCCAAGACTCCAGGCACAATGTGACCAATGTGCCTGGTGCACAACTGTAGAGCAAAAGTCAATGTGCCCTCCTGATAGTCATCGAAGTACGCGCCGTTCTTTCTGAAGAAATCGTCCAAATAGCTTCCAAAGCCCTTGGCAAATGGATCTGAAGGTGCGGAATTACTCGAGCAACCTGTTCTCAATCAGAGCAGGCGGGCGACTTGCAATATGCAGGTATTGATGGAGATACGCGCACAAATCAACATACACACACTTCAAATTGCAGCTCTAAGTCTTCACTGAACGATGTCACGCTTTGTTGCGAGACGACAATGATGGGACAAACAATGGCCCGGACATGCATTTTTGAGTCAGTCCACGGAGTCCACATCACGGACGACAAACTCCGATCTGTCCATGGTCTAGGACATTGCTCCCTACCCGAACATCAGCTCCATTCAAGCAAGGTCTGCCTCAGCAAGCATCAAAGCAAATTGAGTTTGCGTCTCATTGGATCACAATGATGTCAAACACAGTGCGAGCTAACTACTCAAGGTTGCGCAGTACACCGTGAACAAGCATGTTCTGCACATCCGGTATGCTTGTTTCACTTCTCCGTCTCATGCAACACATCACTCGTTGCAGTACCCTACATAATCAGCCACATGCTGAAGAACCAGGCTGTGCCATCTCTTTCAAGCAGTGTTTGCAACTTTGTTGCATGCAATTTTGAAGAGGTGGAACGATTCAAGCGGCCATGGAAACATCTGCCACTTGCAAAAACCTGCTTGAGAGGGAGCAAAGAGAATCAACTGTGGATGCAAAGGAAAGCGACTGTCTGCTCGCCCGCCCACCCGGCCTCATCTGACATTAGCCAAACTTGCAGTTTTTCAGCCAAATATCTCAATCTGCTCACGTCCTGATGCATGATACTGCAACTCCAGAGAATTAGATGATATTCTATGGCAAGTCTGTTTGGCAGCTTTCATTTCTTGGCACACGTTTCAACACCAGCCTTGAACTAGCCAAAACCCAAGTCAGCAGAATCTTAAGTTGAGCGCAAACCAGGCCCAAACCTGTCACAAACCAGCCGCAAGCCACCCTCACCAAGTCGAACACAGCCCCAAGCAAAGTTGCCAGCTTCAAATCAGCCCCACAGCATGGAGCTGATGCCGCGCCTAGCTGTTTGAAAAAAGGCATCAATTGACTTCGGGCCATGCAAAGTAGTGGGGCTCAATCGCGAGACCGTGCAGTACTCAGTACCATCCTCCTCAAGTGCCATTGCATAGGCACACTACATCTAGTGCAAGCTGGAACTGTCAAGTTTCTCAAGAGGGGCTGCGAGTGCTTCTCGGAGGCTGGCTGCTCCCGTATCGGGTGCTGAAGGCATTTCCCATTGCTTTCCGAAGGCTTGCTGTTCCCTGAACGCCCACGTGGCCAATGTGGGAGTTGGCTCAAGGTGTCGGGGACCGCACGCCGACAGCTTTGACCAAAGGGCACGGCGCTCGATGTGGCAAAGCATGGATCATCACACTGACATGTTTCAGAATCTGATAGTGCCAATTTCTGAGCTCCCAAACTGCAATCTGGTCTACCTTCATGAGCCATGGAGTCAACTTGCTCAATAAGGCACGCTGGAGACGTCTTCCCACAGACTGAGGAACACAAATAGCAAATAAAACACGGGTGCTCCCCTGGCCCTTGGTGTGAATGTAAGAGTCTACTTCCAAGGATGACGGAAACGTGCCGGCAGAACCATGTCTACATTCAAGAAAAACTCTCAGCTCTGCTCACAGCGTGTTTCATCAAGTTGCATCTCTGAGATTCCTTCAGAAATCATTACACACTGATTGCTTCATGGAAGTGCTTAAGCCCCGACCAAGATTGCCACAATTCGCTACACTTTGGCCTCTCTTTTTTTTTCAAAAGGACTACCATTGTTTGCTCAAACCATGGAGTTCCTGGGCTTCCTAGCATGCGTCGGGATCTCCCGTAGCTCAGAGGAATTCATGTTATATGAACAAATACAACTTCAGAACAGCCCCACATTTCGATGGGTCTCCCATCAGTCTTGCTTTAAAAAGGAGTTCGCATGTGCAAAATTCTAAATCGCGGACTGCCCAAATTGTTCGCGTCATTTTGGACTCATCAAAATGAGGCTTCCTCACTTGAGACAAGCCGCATTGCGCCGAGCAAAAGCTTTCCCACTAGAAGACCTTCTGCAAGCCCATATTGATCAACCACCTATTGGGGTTGCAAACTCCAACAGAGCTGCCCAACGGGCTGCAGGCCTCGGATTGAGAAAAAGAAGGCTTTGGCTTTTCCCATCAGCCAAGTACAAGCCAGCTGGTACCATCGGCTTTTACCCTCGGCTTCTTTACCATCCGCTTATTCACCGCGGATGTGTTTTTTTAAATAGGTTCACACCTATGGGGCCCCTGCCGATTCGCTCTGAGAAGCGGGATCCGGCCTGGCCGAGGCTGTATGCTCGCATGCTCACGTGCCGCATGCTCGCGCATTCTATTCAAACTTGTACCACAGGGCAATATCTGGTGTATGTACTGTACAAAGGGTGTGGGCACGGTTCCGAATGTGTATGATTGAATCGTCCAAATCTTGGATCGGCCTGCAAATGTGGCATGGGGAACATGGGCATTTCTTGCATTGAGCATCGGCTTGGAATTGCTAATCAGGTGTGCACAGCTGCTTCAGCTGGCGGTGTGTTGCCAAATACTGGCAGGGCGTGGTCAAGCAATCTAAACATCCAGCCTGGGGGATTACCAACTGCTTACCCACTCAGAACAAACATTCCCAAAAGAAAGATGCATTTGTGAATGCATTGACGAATGCAACGCCCAGTCACCACCTTCCTACCGAACGCTTTTAATTCCTGGAGCAACAAAACCCCCAACGTGTGTACAGACTCTCTGGAAAATTAAAGGCATTGTCAGGCATCCTCTGCCTGATGCAAACCCGGGATGCCTCTGCTTCAATCTGCCTCAGCCTGGCACATTTGGCAAGGGTCTGTCGGGGCACGCCAGGAATGTCTTTCACTGCGTCAATTATATTCGCAACCCAGCACACGCCTCTGCCCGGAATGTCCCGGACTGCATGGTGACATTGCCCCACGCTGTCAGTCACTAAAAAAATGCCAGCATGTGATGCCCGGTTAAACAGTACAACTTGTTTACACAAATGGGGCAGCGTCTCTATTCAGGCTCCGAAATGAAGCGCCTAGTTTGGCCAGCAAGTTGCGATGCACATGCTGCACTCGTCCTTGTCATTCTCGGCAATCAAGGAAATGGATACAGTGGCGCTCTTGCGCACTTGTTTTTGCAGGCGTGGATATAGTGCTGAGAGCGCGCTTGGGCGGGTGCGCTTAATCGAGTGCGCTTATCAAATGGCAGGTGTGGGTACAGAGCTGACTGGGTGCGCTTGCAGGCGTGCTTGTGATTTGTGAGGCATGGACACAATTCTGAGCGGGTGCACTCGAGCGGGTGTGTTTTGTCGTCAAGCAGGCGTGGATAAAGTCCTGAGCGAGGTGTGCTTAAAGAGGGTGTGCTCAAGCAAGTGTGCTTAAGCGGGTGTGCTGATCATTTGGCAGTGGAGCCGGTGCGTTTATCATTTGGCAGGCACGGATACAGTGCTGAGCGGGCGCGCTTGAACGGGTTTGCTCATCATCTGCTGGCGTCGGTGTAGCCCATGACAGGGGCTGGTCTTTCCTAGCTGGGTTTTGTTAGGTCTGGCAACATCCCCAGCATCACCTGGACCAGTTTGGGCTGGAGCCTTCCGGGTTGGGTATTCTTTGGAGCCTAGTTGGCCAGCTTGGGGGTGGTAAGCTGTTCAGGGGCCGCATGGATTTGGTGGAAGATAGGAGTTGCTCCAGCTAGTTTAGGGTGAGTTGGTGGGTCCTTTAGGTGGGTTTGGGTGGCATGCGGCTGATTTGTGCCACCGCTGGTCTAGCAGTGACATGCCGAGCAACTCACTGCTACCAAATCGGATCTACTTGGCAAGCCTAGGCCCAAGTGAGGCAACCAACCAACCGACCGACCGACCAACCAGGCAGACCAGCACTAGTAAATTAAACACCACCTCATTCGCCCATAAATTCTGCAACAAAAATGATAAATCTACACCAGGTCCTGGCAGAATGTGCAAGCAACAAAAAGAGGGTACGACAAGGCCCCCGCTAGCTTTCAGATGAAATTCAACTTCCAGAATTAATGAACTCAAAACAACCATAAATGTTCTTGTTCCTGGAGCACTTCTTGTAAAACACAATGTGTTACATAAAAGTTGTGTTCGAGCCATGATTTTCTGCTCGATGCTTGCGCGCGCGCGTTTTGTTTTCGGAGGGAGGCGGGCGAGCTGCAATATACGTGTTTTTTTTTTTGTGCGCTCGTTTGCGGATTTATGCGCTCGCTTTGCGTAGATTTGCGCTTGTTTTGCAATATGAATTCTGCTCGCTCCTTTCAGTGACCAATAATCTTGGACCGATCAGCCCGGTTCTGGGAAAACGCTCGAAGCAGCGAAGCAGTGCACGTTTACCATATTTTGGTTACGACCCTTAGTTTCGGCCCGAAAGCCTCCCAGTGGCGAAACGGGGGACGGCGAATTTCGGGGAGGGAGCCATGGTGTGGAACAGCTGGTTGATTGCCCCGATCGCCGGGGAGCTTTTTACTGGAGTGGTCGCTGCCGAGCAGCAGATGGAGGGCGGCGCCACTAGGTGCACTTTGGTCGGCTTGGGTTTGCCGATCTTGGTGGGCCTCCCCCTTGTGGAGGGCTCGCGCTACACGCTCTACTTTTTCCTGGCGCAGGAGAACACACCCCTGCGGCTGATGGCCACGGTCGAGGCTGGCTACAACCTTCAGATGCAGGCCTTGCTCCGAGCCTTTGCGGACACCATGGACTGGAACCTCACTCAGGTAGTGCTGGAGCTCGGTGCTCAATGGCCCATGCGTCGAGCTCGGTGGTGGGCTTGCTTCAATGGGAAGCAACTTCCCAATATCGCTCTTCGTTCCTGGCCCTACGACCAGGACTACCAGAAGCTGGAGGACATCATCGGCACTTGGCCGGTCTGGAGCGCTTCACGGAGCAGGCCTTACGCTTCACCGAGGCCGAGCTCATCAAGTACAACGACCCGCTCTACGGCAGCGACGCCCGTGAACTAGATCCCACGTCCAAATGCCCAACGATCCTACACTCCTACGCTCATGCCCTCACGGGCTGCCCATGTCAATGCAGATCTCAAGGACTGCAGGAGCGCAGGCTTCAACGAAAAGGGCTCCGTGGCTTTGGGGTACGTCCTGAACCTCAGGTAGCACTTCGCTTCCTGCATGCATCCGAAGCGGGCATCCTGATGACCTTCCCGGCGGACTACCACTACCAGAACGGCAGGGATTCCCTGCCTATGGTGGGCCAGGCGGCAGCCCCGCTACAGAGCCTATGGGTCTACGCCCATTTGCGACGCAGTGCTGACGTGCATCATGATGAGTTCACCATCATCGAACCTCTGCAGCTCCTCCACGACTATAAGAGCCACTTGCTGGACACCATGCACGACTTCTGGCAGATTCCCAACTCCCTGGTACCTCATCCCGTCCTTCTTAGTGAAGCTGATGACCAGCCCTACCACATCACTTGCCAAGCATCAACCTCGGTTGAAGACCTACTACAGGCGGAGGACTTCAGGCGGTCATGGGGGCACACTCTGCAGCTCTTCGATGGCGGTCGCCCTGTCCCACGGCATGCTTTGCTGCAAGCACAGGGCAGGTCAGGCCCCTATGAACTCCGCTCAGTGCCAAAGCGACAAGCCTCGGATCAACCGCAAGGCATGATTTTCATCACGCTCCACATGAACCCGTTGCCCATCACGCTCGGCATTGCCACCGGCTCCTTCTTGTTCCAGGCTCTGCTGGAGGAGGGCCTGGATACGTGCACCCCGATCTACGACGCAGGAGGCCATCCTGTTGATCCTAGCCTTCGTCTCTGGCGTTGCACCACACTGTGGACCTCCTCTACACGGGGCGCCGGCCCTGTTCAGTCAGCTCGGGCTGGACTGACAGGTTCGTTCCTTCAATATATCGCGGCCGACATTCTGATGAACTCCGACCATGCCCGCCGCTTTGGACTCCCATTCCTTCACTTGCTCATCGAGGACCAGCCCTCGCTGCCTCTTGCTGCTCTACAACGTCAATTGGATATTGGCGGCTTCGACATCATCCTTCTCTGCCAAGGTCACTGGATTCTTCTGTCCTTGCGTAAGGTCAACAGCGGGATTTGTTGCATAGGCTATGACGGCCTCATCACCTCCACATGCACCGAGGAGGTTGGGCAGTTTGTGACCGGCCTTGCTGGCTCTTTGCACAAGCAGCTCCTTGCCATCCGCTGGATCACGGTCTTCCAGCAATGTGCCCCGGATCTCTGTGGTACGATTCTGCTGGCGCATCTGGTATGGATGTCGGGTATTGACCACGCTCTTCGGCACTGCGACCTCAAGCAGCTACACAGCCACTTCTTGCTTCTGGAACGGCACCTACAGGCTCTTCATGTGCTACCATTTGAGGAGCACCAAGGTACCGGACCGCAACCCGTACCGAATGAGGCTCATCTTTTGGCAGCCCTCCGACAGCTCCTGATTTATCAAAGGTGTCCCGGAATCGCGAGCTGAAGAACGAGCGCTTCTGGGCCTAAAGGAGTTGGGTCACTCGGAGCTGCAATCAGCACTCCAGGCGGCACAACCGTGGGCGTGTCTCAAGAGCATCGCATCGCGACCCCACTTCTCCTTCAAGTGGATCAAAGCCGACGAGCTGAACGCCAAGATCAGAGCCCGGGCGTCGGACCAGTTCCACGTGCAGCAATCCGAGAACAAGCGCAGGCCCCGGGAACGCAAACAGCCCGCAGTGACTCTGCACATCAATCCTCAGCAGCTGAGCCTTATTCAGAGCTCCTTCGTCGACAACGACGGCAAGGAAGTCCCACAGATCGCCTTCCAGGACATTGGTCAAGGCAAAGCCGGGCTCGCTTTTGGAGGGCTCAACGAGCTGGCTCCACACTTGCGGGAAGGAGTCACAATCTCCACAGAAGCGCTGGGGGTTCTCACCACTGTGCCCATTCCCAACGAGATGATCGGCTCCCTCAATGTCACCAACTGCCGATTTCCAGCGCACTACCAGGCTACTTCGGAGCCGGTGCTCATCCAGGGCAGTCTGGTACAGCTTGGTGCCAAGACCATCACCCGGAAACACGAGGACATCAACGATCTCGATGTGGTGACCACGCAAACTCTCCGGATCACCATCTACAAGGACGAGTGGACCGGTTCCTGGAACCACTTCCAAGAGCGACCCATCAGAGGCCTGGTCGAGGTGCTGCCTATTTTTCAGCTGTGCCGAACAGACGGCTGCGGTGCCACTTGCCCGAAGTTCCACTCGCCGGTCGATCAGACCTTGGAGTCGCTTCTACTTGACATTTGGAGCAGAAGCTGGATGTCGACCACCGGGAAGTTCTGTCAGCCCGAGTCTATATTGAGCCCAGATCCCCTTGCGGCAAGCTGTCGGATGATTCCTTCGGGGTGGTTTGGATTCCTGGGGCCGACCTTCCAAACGTCAAGCACAGGCTCATGATGGACAAGGCCCTCTGCGTATGCCGTCTTCACAACAAGTATGGGCTGCGGTTCAACCACACAGACCTGCAAGCCGCACACAGCACCTTGCGGCCTTTCGACACCTTCGTGAACTCCCGGATCCAAACAGTGTGTCGGCTATTCCCCCTGCCCTTCGGCACGCAGCGAGGAGCGCTACAGCACTGTATTACCAAATGGGGCTGGAACGCGAAAGTGTTGCAAGCAGCCGGTGGGGGGCCTGAAGGCAGCGCTTGGGAGGCGGGCGCGCAAGACCCACCACCATCCTCGGTCATGCAGGGCACGTTCGGCGATGTCGCCATCACCCTGATCAAGACTGTTAGCAAGCAAGCTACTCCAGCTCCAGTTTTGGCCTCCTCCTCCACACGACGGCACATGCAAACAGGCACTCCTTCGACCGCCACCACCACGGCTCCCTCTGCCGCTGTCGATCCCTGGCTGGCCAAGGACCCCTGGGAAGGTTCTATGGCGGCCTCTTCTGGCCCGGACCGACTCCACCAGTTTGAGGCTCGCCTCAAGGAGGACATTGCCACGCAGGTCCGAGCTCAGCTTCAGGACACCCACATGGAGGTTGAGGATGCCGAGCCAACTGGCCTGGACAACCGGATGAACCAGCTGGAGGTCTCCATCCAGGAGCTACAGCAACATCACCGCCGCTTTGAACAATACTTCAACGAGGTGCAGTCCACCACATCCAATCAGTCCGCCAAAATCGAGCACATCCACAACCAACTCGAGCACAAGGCCGGGAGGTCGAGCTTCTTCGCACCGATCTCCGGCACCAGGTCGCCACGCTCCAGTCAGGCCAAGAATCACTCCAGGACAACATGGGGCGCGGCTTTGCGCAGCTCGAGGCTCTCCTGGAGAAGCGCAGCAGGGCGGCTTGACACGCCGCGGGCGTCCTCCTCTACTCCAAGGGGGGAGGCGCCTTACATCACTACGCTTGGATACATCTCTTTGCACTTCTCCGTGTGGTGCACCGCACACTTTATACCTCGCTGTTCGGGCTCCGCTGTCAGCTCCTTTGGCCTTTTCAGTCGTTGCACGGCAGCGACACACCGACTACTACCTCGTTCGGCTCATCCGTGCCCCGGTCTGGCCTTGCCCGGCTCTTCTATGTCAGCACGGCGCTTCGCGACCGTGGATGTGGGTCGGGCCACTCCGGGTGTCATGGATATGCCAACGGGCTTCCTTTTTCTCATGCCTCGATCCTGCTCGACGGCGACACCAACTGGCAGCTCTCCGTTTCGGCTAAGTTCCCGCCCATCGGGGAGGCCAGCAATCCGGGTCCTCCGTTTGCCATCACGGTAGCCAACCCCACCGGCCTTCGCTCCAAAGAGAACGTGGCGTTCCAACTCCCCAGGGGCATAGTTTGCCTTGCTGAGACCCACTTGGCCCCCCCAGGCATGTCGGCCTGCTGCGGCGCCCTACGACGCGCGGCAACCGCCGATCACCGCCGCCTCTGGATTCTTCCAGGTGCCCCGGTACCGCTCCGCGCCAGGAGCCTGACCACCGGCGTCTGGGCCGGAGTACTACAATTCAGCGACATCCCAGCTCACAGGCTGCAGCTACATCTTCCGGCTGCAGAGTACACGCTTGGACGCACACAGACGTCCGTCTTCAACCTGGGCTCGACACAGATCTTGGGCAGGGTCGTCTACGGCTGGTCGCCCGGACCCACTTGGCCTCAGGCCAAAACGGCCACAAGGAACCTTCTCCAGCAGCTCTCGGTTGAGATCATCCACGGCCGGACAGGCCCGCGGTTCGTGGCAGGAGACTTCAACGGCGAGGACTTTCCTGAATTCGAGGAGTGGCTCAGCCTTGGCTGGACCGAGGTCCAATCTCTTCATGCCCAACGGGGCCTTTCCCTACTTGCAAAGGGAGCACGCGACCAGACCAGATTTTCATCAGCCCGGAACTACGACAATACTTCATCAAGGCGGATGTCATGGACGTCTTCTCCGACCACTCCCGGGCTGGTTTGACATCCCCATGGATCTTCCACCACAGCACTTCTGGCCGATGCCGGCCAAGATTCCATGGTCCTCTGTGGACGTACCCGCTTGGCAACAATCACCTCATGCTCCACCAGCACACGACCAGTTCACCGGGACCGGCACCAGCTACTACCACGAACTTGGCCGCTGCTACGAGGATAGCTTTGATGGTTTCACCATCGCGCCGCTCCGGCCTGGGCTTCTGCCTGCCCATCGAGGACGCTGCCAACACCTTCATCCGCAGGATCGTCCTTTTCAGCCACCCCTGCTCAAACCGAGCAGACACGGAGAAGCCCTCCCGGCTTCTGATTTTCTGGGACGGATCAACCGCCGGTGGTTTACGCAGCTCCGGAGGCTCCAATCACTTTTGCACAACCTACGCAGGGGCAGCAATGATCCCACGGCCATCGAGTATCGCCTTCTCACCTGGGAAGCCATCAAGAAGGCCAAGGGGTTCCAGAATGGCTTTTGCTCGTGGTGGGCTACTCGCCCCATTCCCACGGCAGCGGCTTGCTGTGTATTTCCGGTCACGTTGCCCACCGTCACCACCATGGAGGCAATCTACACTGACTTCCACGCCAACTACAAGGCCTTGGAATCCTGGAACGTCAGGCAACGATGTGCGATTCTACGCGCACGTCGGGCGGAACACCTGAAGGAGGCTTTTCACGACATCACCCATCGGGAAAAAGCCCCGCTCACGCACTTGACCATCAGCGAAGAGACCAACATCATCTATGTTGATCCGACAACCTGGACCGTCACTACGGACAAGGACATCCTGGAAGACGGTTCCTCTACCTGGCTCGTAAAGCGGGTCGAGCCCTTCACCTACCAGATCAGCACTGATCTTCTGCTATGCCCGGGCCAACAACTAGCACATGGACGTTCGCTTACCAACCCGGCGGACATCCTTTCCTACATCGAGCACTTCTGGCAGGCACGGTGGAGCCGAAATCCGGAGGTTGATGCCTCCACTTGGCAGCGCGTCTTGGCCTTTGCCCAGGCCCATGTCCCACGTAACTCCTTCACGATCTCGGAGCTCTCTCTCCCGGCATGGGACCAGGTGAACAAGCGCTACAAGGGCAGCGCTGCACGAGGTCCCGACGGACTAGATCATCTTGATCTCTGGCTGATGCCGGATAGCTTCAAGGACCAGATCCTCCTTCTCGTGGATTCCGTAGAACGGGGAGCTCCATGGCCTGAACAACTCACCAAGGGCGTCTGCCACCCTCTTCCAAAGCACGACGCTGCTTCTGCGGTAGGACACTACCGCCCCATCGTGATCTACCCAATGATCTATCGAAGCTGGGGCGCTCTTCGCGCCAACAGCCTCATCAGACAACTTGGCGACAAATTACCAGACGGCGTGCGAGGATTCCTGCCACATCGAGAAGCAGGCGACCTCTGGCACTCGGCCCAAGCTTTGGTGGAATGTGCGCTTCAACAACACACCCCTCTCGTCGGCTGTGTCAGCGACATCTGCAAGGCCTTCGAGCACATCCCCCGGCAGCCGCTCTTTCAAGTTGCCGCACATCTCGGCATACCACGCAAGGTGCTACAGCCATGGGCCAACTTTCTCGCAGCTTCGGAGCGTCGTTTCCTGGCCCAGGGACATATTGGCAACGGCCTACAGTCCACCTCGGGCATGCCAGAGGGCTGCAGCCTCTCGGTTGTGGCCATGCTGCTCATCGACTGGCTTTGGGATGTCTATCAGTCCGTCTTCAGCCCTCGCACCATCGCCCAATCCTACGTGGACAACGTCGAGCTCATCGGCAAGGAGGTTGGCCACATCATCGGTGGTCACATCTGCATGGAGGAGTACTTCAACCTCTGGTCGCTCAGCCTCGACAAGGAGAACACCTACTTCTGGGCGACAGCATCCTCGGACCGCTTGCGGAAGTTCTCACACCGTGTGGCTCTTCAGCAAGCAGATCTTGGTGGCGCTATGTCCTACTGCGCCCGGAAGTCCATGGGCTCTCAGCGCGCCCGCCTGGAGGCGCTTGACGCCCTGTGGATGCGGCTCCGACGATCTTGGGCGCCGACCACTCACAAACACCTGATCCTGGTGCAGGCTTTCTGGGCCAAGGCTTTCCACGCCATCGGCATCACGCTCCTCCCCTTCACGGAGGTGACTAAGCTACGCACCAAGGCAGTCAGAGCCCTGGGACACGGACACGCAGGGGCCAACCCAGGTTTGAGGTTGGGCCTCCTTTGTGGCGATGTGACTGTGGATCCGGGCGGCTATCAACTGATCCGGGTCTTTCAGGACTTCAAGCGCTTCATGGCCAAACAGCCACACCTCTTGGAGTTATGGTTCAGTTTCGTCCAGCACTACGACGGCACGCTCTTTTCTGGACCTTTCAGTAAGCTGCTCGAACAATGCGACCTCATCCACTGGCAAGTCAAAGAACCGCCGTTTGTCACAGATCATCTGGGCCTTCCGATCGACCTGCTCCAAGAACCCTGGCCGGCCCTCCGGGTACGGCTTTGTGATGCCTGGCGACAACGCCTCTCTCGCGAAGTCGGACATCGCAAGGACTATGCAGGTTTGGTAGGTATCCGGTGGCCGCCTAGCCGTTCCGAAGGTCGCTTGTCAGCCTTGGATGTGGCCAGGATCAATTCACTCAGGGAGGGCGCCTTCCTCACCGGCGAGCATCAGGGGCGTTTTGACATGGTCAAAGGTCAGAAGTGCGCGTGTGGTGCCCTGGATACCATGCAGCACCGATGCATTGAATGCCCCAGACTTGCAGCTGTGCACCGCAAACACCCTTGGGCCGTGGAGCACTGGCACGATCACCCCCGCGCGCTCGTTGAGCACCTTCTACCCTCTGCTTTACCTCAGGAACAACCACTTCGACATCAGCTATACCATCAGCAGGACCTTGGACACACTCATTTTGAGCCGGTGCCCAACACACACCATGACCTTTACCGATGGCAGCTGCCTTTCACCAACCAAGCCGGCCTTGGCATGTGCCGCATGGGCGGTGGTCTCTTTCAATCACGAGGCCACTTTAGCAGCCAGTCCCTTGGCCGGACTCCAGCAGGACATTGACCGGGCAGAACTTCATGCAGTTCTTTGCGCAGTCAGTTGGTTGGTGCGGCATCGTTGCCACGGAACAGTTTGGTCCGACAGCGCCTATGCTACATGCGGGCTTGCAGCATTGCTCTCGGACCGGGCCGCGGACACCCCGTCCACAAATTCGGACTTGTGGGAGAACCTCAGGTTTCAGCTTGACGCCGCTCCTGATGGTCTCATACAGGTACAACATGTTCCTGGACATATGCAGGTCAATTCGGGCTCGCCTTGCTTGGATGAATGGTTGGCCACCTGGAACGGCCACGCAGACACCGCGGCCAAAAAGGCGCACGGTCTGCGACCACCTGCTTTTTGGAACCTCTGGTGTGAATACAAAGCAGCCTTCGAGGACTCTTGCACTGCGGTTGATCGTTTTCGTTGCCTCCACCTGGATGTTGCCGCTGCACTTCAGGACAACACCTATGTGGAAGTGGAGGCACCTGCCGAGGAAGCCCTGCGTGCCCCTTTGCGACCTTGCACAGTGGGTGGAGACTGGGCCGAAGAATTGCCGATCAACTGGCAAAGCATGTGGTCCATTTCGGAGCATGCAACCCGTTTCGGGCGGACTTTCGCCATCAATTTGGTTAGCTGGCTTCAGCAACAGCACAGCCGGGACCCTATCTCAGTACAGCTCAGCTGGCTCGAACTTGCCATGGCTGTTTTTTTGTTTTGTGGTGCACACCCTTCTCCTACTGCCACCCACACTGGTGAGCAGTGGCTTGATGCGCAGATGGCACCACCCACGGCAGGGCAACTCACCGTTGCAGGACGAGTGCGGTACATCCGCGGTCTCGTCAAAGCCTTGGCTTCCTTTTTTGCATGCGATTGCATCTTTGTGGGCGGCCTGGACCGATCTTTCCTTCGGGTTCACCCGCCTTTGCAGGGACTCGTGCTCACCATGAGCCGAGACTCACTGACGGCCATTGATGAGGCCTTTGGGCGCTTCACCAGTAAGCGACCCATCCGCAAAGGCAACGACCTTTGCCGTCCTTTTTGAGACTCATGACAGGTCGGCTGCACCGCGTCTCCGCCGTGCACCGGCCGCTGAAGACCGTTCGCGTGGTTACGACCCTTAATTTTGCAATGCGTTTAACCCGTACGTTTAGGCTCAGGGCAGAAACTTGGTAACGAAGGGCGCGCCAGGTAGCTTCTGCTTTCCAACCTCTTGCGTGGTTGATGGTTTCGAAAGAAACTTCCATGTCCTACCTACACGAGCAACGAACACAGGCAGGAAACAGGAGGGCAGGCAGGTCCACTAAAACTAGCCCAAGCAGCAACTGCACCTGCATACTCTGCGCAGCTACACATAATCAGCAATCAAAGGAAAGTATGGGTCTCTCAAAATAGGGAGACCCACAAAATGCGTGGTTCCTTTTGGAACCCATTTAACACCAACCAAACGGGGACCCCCGCCCCCCCAAGAAAAAAAAACACCCCCTGTGACTGTCATGTGACTATCAGAGCAATCGCATCAATCACACGCGTATCTACCCGTATTTCAAATTAGGCAACGCTATGCGACAACAGCATTGCGTGTACAGCTGTGCGTGTGTGAACGGCCCTATGACGCACATGTCTATATGTGACGTGAACACATATGCGAATATGTGTGCTCGCACAATGAACTAGGACTACAAGTACAACGCAAACAAGTCACGCACATGGTGTGAGAAACACATGAGGAGCGGACGAAACACTTTACTTGGCCCTAGTACTGTTTTGCACGTTATCGTTTTTGGGGGAGACCTTATCGTTTTACAGTGTTTTCGAACTTTGGCAGATCCGGCTCGAAAATCGCAACTTTGTAGTGCAAGTCTAGTACGCGAAGTACACTTCCGCATCTCCAGCTCTAAAATCGCAACTTTGTAGTACAAGTCTAGTACGAGAAGTACACTTCCGCATCTCCAGCTCGAAAATCGCAACTTTGTAGTACAAGTCTAGTACGCGAAGTACACTTCCGCATCTCCAGCTCGAAAATCGCAACTTTGTAGTACAAGTCTAGTACGCGAAGTACACTTCCGCATCTCCAGCTCGAAAATCGCAACTTTGTAGTACAAGTCTAGTACGCGAAGTACACTTCCGCAGCTCCAGCTCGAAAATCGCAACTTTGTAGTACAAGTCTAGTACGCGAAGTACACTTCCGCAGCTCCAGCTCGAAAATCGCAACTTTGTAGTACAAGTCTAGTACGCAAAGTAAACTTCCGCAGCTCCAGCTCGAAAATCGCAACTTTGTAGTACAAGTCTAGTAAGCGAAGTACACTTCCACATCTCCAGCTCAAAAATCGCAACTTTGTGGTACAACTCTGGTAAGCGAAGTACACTTCCGCATCTCCAGCTCGAAAATCGCAACTTTGTAGTACAAGTCTAGTACGGGAAGTACACTTCCACAGCGCTCCAGCTCGAAAATCGCAACTTTGTAGTACAAGTCTAGTACGCGAAGTACACTTCCGCAGCTCCAGCTCGAAAGTCGCAACTTTGTAGTACAAGTCTAGTACGCAAAGTAAACTTCCGCAGCTCCAGCTCGAAATCGCAACTTTGTAGTACAAGTCTAGTACAGGAAGTACAATTCCACAGCGCTCCAGCTCGAAAATCGCAACTTTGTAGTACAAGTCTAGTACGCGAAGTACACTTCCGCAGCTCCAGCTCGAAAATCGCAACTTTGTAGTACAAGTCTAGTACGCGAAGTACACTTCCGCATCTCCAGCTCGAAAATCGCAACTTTGTAGTACAAGTCTAGTACGCGAAGTACACTTAGTACGCGAAGTACACTTCCGCAGCTCCAGCTCGAAAATCGCAACTTTGTAGTGCAAGTCTAGTCCGCATCTCCAGCGCAAGTACACGCTACACTCCGCATCTCCAGCTCGAAAATCGCAACTTTGTAGTACAAGTCTAGTACGCGAAGTACACTTCCACATCTCCAGCTCGAAAATCGCAACTTTGTAGTACAAGTCTAGTACGCGAAGTACACTTCCGCAGCTCCCGCTCGAAAATCGCAACTTTGTAGCACAAGTCTAGTACGCGAAGTACACTTCCGCAGCTCCAGCTCGAAAATCGCAACTTTGTAGTACAAGTCTAGTACGCGAAGTACACTTCCGCAGCTCCAGCTCGAAAGTCGCAACTTTGTAGTACAAGTCTAGTACGCAAAGTAAACTTCCGCAGCTCCAGCTCGAAAATCGCAACTTTGTAGTACAAGTCTAGTACAGGAAGTACAATTCCACAGCGCTCCAGCTCGAAAATCGCAACTTTGTAGTACAATCTAGTACAAGAAGTACACTTCCGCAGGTCCAGCTCGAAAATCGCAACTTTGTAGTGCAATCCTAGTACGCCAAGTACACTTCCGCAGCTCCAGCTCGAAAATCGCAACTTTGTACTACAAGTCTAGTACGAGAAGTACACTTCCGCAGCTCCAGCTCGAAAATCGAAACTTTGTCGTGCAAGTCTAGTACGCGAAGTACACTTCCGCAGCTCCAGCTCGAAAATCGCAACTTCTCAGCACAAGTGTCGTATTTACGAAGCACACCTTGGCAGCTCCAGCTCGAAAGTGGCGACTCGCCTTCTCGTTTTACGGTGGCCACGCAAGGGTCCCTCCCTAGCTAAGTTGCAACTGCAGGGGTTATTATAGAGCCGTGTGTTAGCTAAGGGTTATCGTTTTTGGGGGAGACCTTATCGTTTTGCATGGCTTTGGCATGTGTTATGCAAAAACGTACCCCGCCTTGATAAAGTGGTCTTCGTGTGTTTTGTCCGTGGCTCACATATTCGATTTGACTTTGAGAAGAACCCGCATACAAGCATTGCCAACGGTGATTCTATTGGTATTCCCATGTTGGTTAGTTTTTGAAGCGAAACCAAAAGCAACCATTTGGGGGTCCCCTGATTGTGAGGCACCCGCACGGCAAAAGAGCCGGAGGTGCCGCTCCCGGAGGTGGTTCAGCTCTTGATTCAGCTTCCCCTGGCCAGACGCGGACAGGCCATCCAGCCGAACGAGTTGCTTCATGAAAAGTCGTGGAGTGGTTCCTCGCGCCTCTTGCGCCAAACAGGTGTTGTTAACTGCTGTAGCAGAACGTCTACAGTTTGGGTGAGGGGTTTCGAATCGGGAGAGATGCTTCACTATAGAGCCCTTGGCTGAGCTAGCAAACGGCCCGTGGGCTGCAAAACTCTGCGCCCTAGGGTTGCACGGTTGAGTTTCAGGTTTCAAGACTTTCGGTGTAGCGGGAGTTGGATTCAGGCAAACGGTATCTCAAAGAGAATCCCAGGGAACGTCATCGCACAAAATGGAGACCACCGGCACCAGCTCAAATCAGGGAGCTGTGCAAGCATAAACACGGCACACATAATTTCTGTGGTGCAAGCAGGCCAGAAAGGCATTCTCTTGAGATATCCGAGTGGCCTCTCTGCCTGTCTGAGCATGGGCCAACCTTAGATCCACCGCGATTCAAAAATTTTATCTGGTCCAGGAAACATCACTTAATGCTGTAGAAAACGGCTTGGATGCATTTGTTGTGGTTTTTACCCGTTCTTCCCCTGTAGGTTCTGTTTTAGTTACTTTTTAGTACTCGTTTAATATCCAACCGGGGTGGTTCCACAAAAAAACACATCCAAACCGATTTGTTTAAATCAAGCTGAGTGCAAGGCTCTTTCTCCTGCAGCTCCTCTTGCAATTCCTTGTTCTGCCTGAACGCGTTTTGCCATATCAGCATAAGCACCAGCGGGCACCGCAAACGAGCATTCGAACAAGGCTGACGACTTTGCCAATATTGCGATGTGCTGCTTCTGGCGACCTAATGTCCTGACTAGGGAGCGCCTTCCCCCTCAACTCCAGAATAAGTGGAATGAATAGGACACAACAGTTGGGATGGTTACCAATTCATTTAGGGGCAAAGAAATGTGGCTTGATTTAGGGGCATGTTGTTCCTTAGTGTGGGGATGTTTCCGCTTTATTCAGAGGTCCTTTACAAATACCTCGTGGAGATGGGTGCATTCTGCCCGCCGTGGACCGCCGCTTCACGCCACCGCCCGGTTCTGTTTCAACTCAGCGCGGCGCCGTTGCAGTGCCGTGATCTCAGCATCCTGGACGTGAATCACACCCGGCCCAGCCATCAGAGCGCAAATTTCCGAGTGCAAAGAAAGGGAAACCCTGGAATCTCAATGGGGATTTGAAGCCACGGTTGTTCAAATCCCGATGGGAAGCACACACGGCACCAAGCCATTCACCCAGCCCATCAAGCTTGGGAAAGCTGAAACCAACAAGATTAGAGTAACTAGGAAGGGGGCAGGTGAGTCCCCCTACGCAACACGCCTCGCGAAAGATTTGCCCGTGTGCGCGTGTCACGGGGTCACAGGGGGTTCTAGATCCTATTCCCGCTCTTAACAGGGCATTCGCAGCTGCTTTCATTGACAAAGCTGAGGAAGCTTACCTGTGGCGGCTTGAAGCCGTGTCAAACTGAGTTATTTGAACTCGTCACGGCGCTTTCACATGTAGATCTCGCAGATTGGAGGGGTGCAGATTTCCAAGAGCGGTGACAGGCCGCGTGCAGGGCGAATAGCCACGAGGAACAGGAACGGCTGCCCAGTGACCCTAGGTTCGGATTAGGTGACACGGGAACTTTGTTGGGGTTGACTGTTTTGGCGAGAATCCACCAAGCAAACACCAAAGGGTGCCACACCGGGAATGTGGCCGACCCATCCTTCTGTCGCATCAACTTCTCTGTGTTGCGCAGCAGCTCCTCGCAAGCTGAGTGGGCCAAGGATGGATCGGTTCACATGCAGTCTACTCATCCATCTGACGGGATTTGTCATTTCCACACGTAACCTCACATGGATCTGTATCTTGATGATCCAAGACCAAAGCTGTAAGATTGGCGCAATTGTGCATTTCTTCTCTCCGACGTCAGTCCATGCTCCCTCGTACACATTTCAACCAAGCGCTGGCCGGCCCCACCCAGTTCAGTGCCCTGCCTGCGATGCGGGTTCCTGCACACGTAATGTGCGCGAGTGCTGCTACCTTCGACTACTACCTTCGACTACTTCGACTACTGCAAACGAATTGCCGTACAAATGAACACACACGAATGAGTATAAGAAACTCAGCAAATGCATGTGAGCGAACTAGAGCTGCTCATGCAGCGAAATCGGAACTACAGCGAGTGGAATCGGTCGATCAACCGCTCTTCCCACCTCTGGCGGTGCTGGTTTACAGCGGACATTGGCACCTTAGCTGCAGGGCTCAAGGACTTAATAGACACCATCTGGCAATGCACTGGGGATTTTGAACATGGAGATCCCTCAGATCCCTCAGTTTATCAGGCTTGCCAAGCCATCCATTGTGACCTGGCAACTGCCAGACCCGCTCGCTCCATTCAACAGGTTGAGAATGTTGCTAGTTTCCGAGGCCATCAGAAGGAATGGACATGGCAAACGTCTGGTTGAACTCCACAAGATTCGCAAGTTCATCTGCGTAGCAATGGCTTAGCGTATGTACAACCAAGCTTGGACATCAGGCGTTCTGGCTCTAATGTGAAAGGCACTTCGCATTTGTCTTTTTACTATACATTGATGCAGACTCGTCATCGTGATGACCTGACAAGCAACTAAGGGTGCATTGGCTAGCATCCTTTTTCTAGACGATTGTTGTTTCGTTTCTTAGTGGGCACGAGTGGTTCTGAGATTTCTATCCTCCTCTTGGCCAGGCTCGGCAAGGAAAGCGATTTGATAGAATGTCAAACTGAGTAAGGACCACTTTCTGCCTTTGGCAGGATATTAACAACAGTTCCTGATTTCGACACAGTCCTTCTCGCTCGCTTTGCACTTGCAAGCTCCAAGGCTGCAGCATTTGGTAACCGCCTTGGCAAACACGCTCTGGCGTGGTCCCCAACAGTTCAAACAGATCAACACGCCCAAAGCTCTGGGTGGGCCTTGCCTGAGAAAGGATGTGCTACTGATGGGTGTTACGTGTATGGCAGTCCAAAAGAGCCAAAGAGTGAGCCAATGTGGCAACTCATGCAAGCTCATCAGAGCCAACAGCAAGCTCGGTGAAATCCCTGAGCATGAAAGGCAGTCTCAACTCGATGGAATAACCAAGGGCCTACAATCATCTTGGCTGTTAATGCGTTGGATTGAGGAACCAATAGCCTTGGCTACGCAGCTGTCTACCCGCGTTGAATGCACAGGCATCGCTTTGGCTCAGAACAATGGCAACCAATTCATTCAGTATCCCAGCCCTCGGTCCTCGGAAACGCCGATTCTTAGCCAAAGGTCTCATTCTACAGCAGTGACAGCTTGGGCATCATGTGGGGTCGTCGGAAATTACTTCTCCTGCAAACTGCCCTTCTGCCCCCGTTCCGCGAAGCTTCCGCGCTCTTCCGCGCCACTAGTTGTTGCTGATGGTCGCTCATGGTTTTGGGGAAAACTTGTCTTTTGCGCTCCTTCCGCATTACTTGCGTGCGACGTCCGCGCTTCTCTTCACGTGTGTTGGTGTTCTGTCTTTGTGTATTGGCCCTGGGGGCCAATTATATTTATGAGACACACACACACACACGTATCCTGGCCCTTCCGCATCTTTTTCGCAGCCTTCCGCGTCTGTTCCGCGCAAACAGTGGGAAGCGCATGCCATGATCGCCTGAAATTCGGATCTTTTTTTAAAACCGAATACACAGATTTTCTGATGACCCCCACAATCCGGAAAGAAGGGGAACACCCTATAGACAATGAAATGGCAAATTCAGAAATCGCGGCAGCAAATCTATTGAAGTGGTGGTAGCCTTCAAACAGTGAACATTATGAGGCATCCTTATAGAAAGCACTTGAATGTGTTCCCATGCAGATACATATGCCGCAAACATGACACATACTCACGCAACGGGCAATGAACATGCTCAATACGCGCTTCTTGAACACTGCTGCCATCTCATCTAAAACCACCATCTCGAAACGTCTGTCTCAATATGAATGTTAACATTCCAAACTCTGACATGGGCCTCCGCGACCCCTAGTTAGTACCGCGTGTTCGGAAGAATCATTCTCCCGCGCATCAGTTGATTTCACTTCCAATCCCGCGCAGCCACATACAACTACCTGCTCCCACACCTTCTATCCCGGAACCCGTTCAATCTGAGCTTTGGCCGGGCGGTGGGGGGGGAGGGTGTATTCATCCGACGTTAATATTAAAATTTCAACTATTGAGCCACAAGTGTGACGAGCATGTGCCCAACGCATGTGCCCAACAACCACGTGGTGGGGAATTACAAGGGCGGCCGGCTCTGTTCATGGACAAGACCCAGCGGTCTGTTGCGGCTCGGAACATCCTCGTGGAGACATTTGAACTGATGGCATCTGGCCTGCAAACTGCGACGGCAGGAGTTGTACTGCTCGAAGAGGGCTAAGAGGCCCTGCAATCAGGAATTCAACGCGACATGGGGCAACTCAAATAGCCCGGAAGACGCGATCCTCATCCTCATCATCATCCTCGTCCTCGTCATCGTCATCGTCATCATCATCATCATCGTCATCGTCATCGTCATCATCATCATCATCATCCTCGTCATCGTCACCATCATCATTATAGTAATCATCCTCATCCTCATCCTGACCCTCATCCTCATCACTAAATTAAATCATTACCATCATCCTCGTCACCGTTTTGAGGGCAGGCCGGTATTCAAGGCATCAATCCTGCCTCGCTGCTATAGAACACCTTTCACTCTGCAGGTGAATTTGCGGTGAGGTGTGACAGTCCTCAAACCACATAACATGTTGATAAACAATGTTTGGCACAAGGTCCCTAAATCGCGCTTACTGCGTTTCAAGGGGACAAGTAGATGGTACCGCTGCAGAAAGGCTGCAAGTATCGCTGCTCTGATCACCATGTGGCACGTGGGTTCATTTGTGGCAAATCTAGTTGCATGGGTGTGCTTGCTCATCAATACACCCTGGCGTCGATTTATCATGGACGCAGTTGAACAAGCGCGCACATCAACGAGCCACATCGAGCCACCTAGTGGTCAACCATCAGAAAAAACACGAGGCAACGCTTCACGTTGCAAACTCCCCGCTGCTTGCCGCCGCCTGCAGTGGCTCGTCTCGGCGCTTCGCTTGCTCCAGCAGACTGGCACCTTGATGCAATTCTTCACTCATCGGGGCATTGACAGGGATTGATATGCGGCAGTCAAACATGAAGCCATATTCAACCTAGTCTATCAAAAGCAAAGCATCCTCATGCAACTCAGCAGCACCATTCATTCTTGAACAAGGCAATGTAGGTTCAATTCATTGATGCTTCATGCGGGTCTGTCTGCAAAAAGAAAACTACAAATAACACATTGCTACTTGGAACTAGCCCCGCTGCTGTTCTCCGCACTCCATGTTTGTCCCGCGCAGCACACAAAGCGCGCAGTTGTGAAGTTGTAACACAAGAACTTGCTAGAAGCGATGGCGACAAGCTCACTTCGTCAGCTCCTTGAGCTCAGAAGGCACTGGGCATGGCTTGAACTTCTCGCCCTGGCCGAAGGTGAACTTACAAGCAGCCTTGCCGGCCACGCGGCCGAAGACCACGCAGTCCAACAAGGAGTTGCCGCCCAGGCGGTTGTTGCCGTGGATGCCGCCCGCTGCCTCCCCCGCCACATAAAGGCCAGGGATGACCTTGCCGCTCTTGTCCAGGCACTCGGCGTCGGCGCTGCACTCCAAGCCGCCCATGCAGTAGTGGATCACCGGCGTGATGATCGCAACATAGAAGGGCTCGGACGCCACCTTGGAGCCCTCGAGGATGTTGTGGAAGAACTTCTTGCCACTGCCGGTCTTGCCGCTGGGCTCATCCCAGGTCTTGCCGGAGGGGTAGGCCGGGTAAGGTCCGCCGTTGGGGTCCTTCTCCTGCTTCTTGGCAGCATCGTAATGCGTCTGGTGGGTGTCCACCAGCTTCTGCAGAGGCACGCCCATGTCCTTGGCCAGGTCCTCACCCGAGGCATAGTACTTCATCACCCCACGGCCAGTGTAGTGCTTGGCGTGCCAAATGATCTCATCTGCCGCAGCCTTGTTCAAGCACAGACGGAAGGGCGGCTTGCTCTTCCACATCTCACCAGTGACGTAGTCCCGGCGTCCAAGCTCGTTGCAAAAACGGTCGCCGTTGGCGTCCAGCACGATGCCGCCCACGCCCCGCAGGGCCTCGGCAGCCAGGAACTTCACCTTGGCATCCGGGTCGTCGGGCTTCACCAGGCCAGTGGGGTGCACCTGCACCCACTCCAGGTCGATGCTGAGAGCGCCAATCGCCTCTCCCATCTTGATGGCATCGCCAGTGCAGTGCTCACCGTTGGTGGTGGGCAAATGCAGCAGGTCCGGGCGGTACTGGGCCAGCAGCGAGTCCGAGCCGAAGTCCGCACCGAAGCCGCCAGAGGCCAAGACCATGGGTCCGAACTCCTTGATCACCTTGCCCGCCTTGCGGTACTCGCATCCCACCACGGCCTTGCCGTTCTGTAGGAGCTTGGTCACCTCGGCCTTGGTGATGATGCGGGCCCGGTCCGTCTTCTCAGCCACCTTCTCCAGCATCTGGATCAAGGCATAGGTGATGGTCATGCCAGGGAACCGCTCCTTGCCGCGGTGAGTGCGGGGCTGAGAGTGGCCTCCAAGCCGGGCCACCAGCGACAGATCCAGGTCGAACTTGTCCACCAGCCAGTCCACGTCTGCGGCGCTGTTGGCGCAAAGCACCTTGGCCAGCTCCGGCTTCTTGGCTCCGCCCTTCAGCGTGTCCGCGATGAAGATCTCGGCCGTGTCCGGAATGGACTTGGCCTTCTGCGTCTTGGTGCCTGCACCGTTGATGCCGCTAGTGGCCTTGGTGCTGTTCCCTCCGCAGAAGGAGGACTTGTCCAAAAGCACGGTCTTGCCACCGTTCTCAACCACGGTGTTGGCGGCGGACATGCCGGCAAGGCCGCCGCCCACTACAATCACCTGGTTCGCAGGGAAAACTGCCGCCATGGTGGGTCACGCTGCTTGCGCACACCTTTGAGCTACAAGTTAAAGACTTGGAGCCAAGGCAGCATGAAGCCTGCAGCATGTCATCAAGAAAGATTACCGTATAAGGATAGAGCTGCATCAACGTCCAAGTGTGCTGATTGCAAAAGTGTTGGTTTACCATGATACATGTGCTTGAATTCCAGTAACCACACAACGCACAAAATAATATGGGTAAGCATAAGCCCGGATCACAAGATTGTCCCGCCAGGTCTCCTTTTCCCGCGCAGCACACAAAGCGCGCAGTTGTGAAGTTGTAACACAAGAACTTGCTAGAAGCGATGGCGACAAGCTCACTTCGTCAGCTCCTTGAGCTCAGAAGGCACTGGGCATGGCTTGAACTTCTCGCCCTGGCCGAAGGTGAACTTACAAGCAGCCTTGCCGGCCACGCGGCCGAAGACCACGCAGTCCAACAAGGAGTTGCCGCCCAGGCGGTTGTTGCCGTGGATGCCGCCCGCTGCCTCCCCCGCCACATAAAGGCCAGGGATGACCTTGCCGCTCTTGTCCAGGCACTCGGCGTCGGCGCTGCACTCCAAGCCTCCCATGCAGTAGTGGATCACCGGCGTGATGATCGCCACATAGAAGGGCTCGGACGCCACCTTGGAGCCCTCGAGGATGTTGTGGAAGAACTTCTTGCCACTGCCGGTCTTGCCGCTGGGCTCATCCCAGGTCTTGCCGGAGGGGTAGGCCGGGTAAGGTCCGCCGTTGGGGTCCTTCTCCTGCTTCTTGGCAGCATCGTAATGCGTCTGGTGGGTGTCCACCAGCTTCTGCAAAGGCACGCCCATGTCCTTGGCCAGGTCCTCACCCGAGGCATAGTACTTCATCACCCCACGGCCAGTGTAGTGCTTGGCGTGCCAAATGATCTCATCTGCCGCGGCCTTGTTCAAGCACAGGCGGAAGGGCGGCTTGCTCTTCCACATCTCACCAGTGACGTAGTCCCGGCGTCCAAGCTCGTTGCAAAAACGGTCGCCGTTGGCGTCCAGCACGATGCCGCCCACGCCCCGCAGGGCCTCGGCAGCCAGGAACTTCACCTTAGCATCCGGGTCGTCGGGCTTCACCAGGCCAGTGGGGTGCACCTGCACCCACTCCAGGTCGATGCTGAGAGCGCCAATCGCCTCTCCCATCTTGATGGCATCGCCAGTGCAGTGCTCACCGTTGGTGGTGGGCAAATGCAGCAGGTCTGGGCGGTACTGGGCCAGCAGCGAGTCCGAGCCGAAGTCCGCACCGAAGCCGCCAGAGGCCAAGACCATGGGTCCGAACTCCTTGATCACCTTGCCCGCCTTGCGGTACTCGCATCCCACCACGGCCTTGCCGTTCTGTAGGAGCTTGGTCACCTCGGCCTTGGTGATGATGCGGGCCCGGTCCGTCTTCTCAGCCACCTTCTCCAGCATCTGGATCAAGGCATAGGTGATGGTCATGCCAGGGAACCTCTCCTTGCCGCGGTGAGTGCGGGGCTGAGAGTGGCCTCCAAGCCGGGCCACCAGCGACAGATCCAGGTCGAACTTGTCCACCAGCCAGTCCACGTCTGCGGCGCTGTTGGCGCAAAGCACCTTGGCCAGCTCCGGCTTCTTGGCTCCGCCCTTCAGCGTGTCCGCGATGAAGATCTCGGCCGTGTCCGGAATGGACTTGGCCTTCTGCGTCTTGGTGCCTGCACCGTTGATGCCGCTAGTGGCCTTGGTGCTGTTCCCTCCGCAGAAGGAGGACTTGTCCAAAAGCACGGTCTTGCCACCGTTCTCAACCACGGTGTTGGCGGCGGACATGCCGGCAAGGCCGCCGCCCACTACAATCACCTGGTTCGCAGGGAAAACTGCCGCCATGATGGTCACGCTGCTTGCGCACACCTTTGAGCTACAGGTTAAAGACTTGGAGCCAAGGCAGCATGAAGCCTGCAGCATGTCATCAAGAAAGATTACCGTATAAGGATAGAGCTGCATCAACGTCCAAGTGTGCTGATTGCAAAAGTGTTGGTTTACCATGATACATGTGCTTGAATTCCAGTACCCACATACGCACAAAATAATATGGGTAAGCATAAGCCCGGATCACAAGATTGTCCCGCCAGGTCTCCTTTTCCCGCGCAGCACACAAAGCGCGCAGTTGTGAAGTTGTAACACAAGAACTTGCTAGAAGCGATGGCGACAAGCTCACTTCGTCAGCTCCTTGAGCTCAGAAGGCACTGGGCATGGCTTGAACTTCTCGCCCTGGCCGAAGGTGAACTTACAAGCAGCCTTGCCGGCCACGCGGCCGAAGACCACGCAGTCCAACAAGGAGTTGCCGCCCAGGCGGTTGTTGCCGTGGATGCCGCCCGCTGCCTCCCCCGCCACATAAAGGCCAGGGATGACCTTGCCGCTCTTGTCCAGGCACTCGGCGTCGGCGCTGCACTCCAAGCCTCCCATGCAGTAGTGGATCACCGGCGTGATGATCGCAACATAGAAGGGCTCGGACGCCACCTTGGAGCCCTCGAGGATGTTGTGGAAGAACTTCTTGCCACTGCCGGTCTTGCCGCTGGGCTCATCCCAGGTCTTGCCGGAGGGGTAGGCCGGGTAAGGTCCGCCGTTGGGGTCCTTCTCCTGCTTCTTGGCAGCATCGTAATGCGTCTGGTGGGTGTCCACCAGCTTCTGCAGAGGCACGCCCATGTCCTTGGCCAGGTCCTCACCCGAGGCATAGTACTTCATCACCCCACGGCCAGTGTAGTGCTTGGCGTGCCAAATGATCTCATCTGCCGCAGCCTTGTTCAAGCACAGGCGGAAGGGCGGCTTGCTCTTCCACATCTCACCAGTGACGTAGTCCCGGCGTCCAAGCTCGTTGCAAAAACGGTCGCCGTTGGCGTCCAGCACGATGCCGCCCACGCCCCGCAGGGCCTCGGCAGCCAGGAACTTCACCTTAGCATCCGGGTCGTCGGGCTTCACCAGGCCAGTGGGGTGCACCTGCACCCACTCCAGGTCGATGCTGAGAGCGCCAATCGCCTCTCCCATCTTGATGGCATCGCCAGTGCAGTGCTCACCGTTGGTGGTGGGCAAATGCAGCAGGTCCGGGCGGTACTGGGCCAGCAGCGAGTCCGAGCCGAAGTCCGCACCGAAGCCGCCAGAGGCCAAGACCATGGGTCCGAACTCCTTGATCACCTTGCCCGCCTTGCGGTACTCGCATCCCACCACAGCCTTGCCGTTCTGTAGGAGCTTGGTCACCTCGGCCTTGGTGATGATGCGGGCCCTGTCCGTCTTCTCAGCCACCTTCTCCAGCATCTGGATCAAGGCATAGGTGATGGTCATGCCAGGGAACCGCTCCTTGCCGCGGTGAGTGCGGGGCTGAGAGTGGCCTCCAAGCCGGGCCACCAGCGACAGATCCAGGTCGAACTTGTCCACCAGCCAGTCCACGTCTGCGGCGCTGTTGGCGCAAAGCACCTTGGCCAGCTCCGGCTTCTTGGCGCCGCCCTTCAGCGTGTCCGCGATGAAGATCTCGGCCGTGTCCGGAATGGACTTGGCCTTCTGCGTCTTGGTGCCTGCACCGTTGATGCCGCTAGTGGCCTTGGTGCTGTTCCCTCCGCAGAAGGAGGACTTGTCCAAAAGCACGGTCTTGCCACCGTTCTCAACCACGGTGTTGGCGGCGGACATGCCGGCAAGGCCGCCGCCCACTACAATCACCTGGTTCGCAGGGAAAACTGCCGCCATGGTGGGTCACGCTGCTTGCGCACACCTTTGAGCTACAAGTTAAAGCCTTGGAGCCAAGGCAGCAATCGCTACATCCCATCATGCAAGCAACAACACTTGCCGCACTTGCCGCAAAAACAAATCGTTCAGAATTCGCGCAAAACACGCCTGCAGGAGATGGTCTGTGGTACAACAAAAACGGTCGTGCTGAAAAGAACATCAGTCGGCCAGTAATCAAAGGAACATGCCTGTGCAACAAACAAGGAAGAACAACTGCCTCTGGTTGTGGTGGAGACAATGACTCGTATGAACTGCAAAGCAACCAGGCTTGTTGCGTACTTGTTTGGCACTCCTGAGGCCTGCAGCATGTCATCAAGAAAGATTACCGTATAAGGATAGAGCTGCATCAACGTCCAAGTGTGCTGATTGCAAAAGTGTTGGTTTACCATGATACATGTGCTTGAATTCCAGTAACCACACAACGCACCAAATAATATGGGTAAGCATAAGCCCGGATCACAAGATTGTCCCGCCAGGTCTCCTTTTCCCGCGCAGCACACAAAGCGCGCAGTTGTGAAGTTGTAACACAAGAACTTGCTAGAAGCGATGGCGACAAGCTCACTTCGTCAGCTCCTTGAGCTCAGAAGGCACTGGGCATGGCTTGAACTTCTCGCCCTGGCCGAAGGTGAACTTACAAGCAGCCTTGCCGGCCACGCGGCCGAAGACCACGCAGTCCAACAAGGAGTTGCCGCCCAGGCGGTTGTTGCCGTGGATGCCGCCCGCTGCCTCCCCCGCCACATAAAGGCCAGGGATGACCTTGCCGCTCTTGTCCAGGCACTCGGCGTCGGCGCTGCACTCCAAGCCTCCCATGCAGTAGTGGATCACCGGCGTGATGATCGCAACATAGAAGGGCTCGGACGCCACCTTGGAGCCCTCGAGGATGTTGTGGAAGAACTTCTTGCCACTGCCGGTCTTGCCGCTGGGCTCATCCCAGGTCTTGCCGGAGGGGTAGGCCGGGTAAGGTCCGCCGTTGGGGTCCTTCTCCTGCTTCTTGGCAGCATCGTAATGCGTCTGGTGGGTGTCCACCAGCTTCTGCAGAGGCACGCCCATGTCCTTGGCCAGGTCCTCACCCGAGGCATAGTACTTCATCACCCCACGGCCAGTGTAGTGCTTGGCGTGCCAAATGATCTCATCTGCCGCAGCCTTGTTCAAGCATAAACGGAAGGGCGGCTTGCTCTTCCACATCTCACCAGTGACGTAGTCCCGGCGTCCAAGCTCGTTGCAAAAACGGTCGCCGTTGGCGTCCAGCACGATGCCGCCCACGCCCCGCAGGGCCTCGGCAGCCAGGAACTTCACCTTAGCATCCGGGTCGTCGGGCTTCACCAGGCCAGTGGGGTGCACCTGCACCCACTCCAGGTCGATGCTGAGAGCGCCAATCGCCTCTCCCATCTTGATGGCATCGCCAGTGCAGTGCTCACCGTTGGTGGTGGGCAAATGCAGCAGGTCCGGGCGGTACTGGGCCAGCAGCGAGTCCGAGCCGAAGTCCGCACCGAAGCCGCCAGAGGCCAAGACCATGGGTCCGAACTCCTTGATCACCTTGCCCGCCTTGCGGTACTCGCATCCCACCACGGCCTTGCCGTTCTGTAGGAGCTTGGTCACCTCGGCCTTGGTGATGATGCGGGCCCGGTCCGTCTTCTCAGCCACCTTCTCCAGCATCTGGATCAAGGCATAGGTGATGGTCATGCCAGGGAACCGCTCCTTGCCGCGGTGAGTGCGGGGCTGAGAGTGGCCTCCAAGCCGGGCCACCAGCGACAGATCCAGGTCGAACTTGTCCACCAGCCAGTCCACGTCTGCGGCGCTGTTGGCGCAAAGCACCTTGGCCAGCTCCGGCTTCTTGGCGCCGCCCTTCAGCGTGTCCGCGATGAAGATCTCGGCCGTGTCCGGAATGGACTTGGCCTTCTGCGTCTTGGTGCCTGCACCGTTGATGCCGCTAGTGGCCTTGGTGCTGTTCCCTCCGCAGAAGGAGGACTTGTCCAAAAGCACGGTCTTGCCACCGTTCTCAACCACGGTGTTGGCGGCGGACATGCCGGCAAGGCCGCCGCCCACAACAATCACCTGGTTCGCAGGGAAAACTGCCGCCATGGCGGTCACGCTGCTTGCGCACACCTTTGAGCTACAAGTTAACGTCTTGAAGCCAAGCCGGCAATTTCAGTCGCAGCATTGGTATCAGGTAAGTATGTGTGCAGCGCTCAATCAAGGCTGTATGCAAGGCTATAGACTAAATACCATACATGGCAAACTGTATGACTGAAATACAATCCTTTGACAGCTGAAGCCGCCATGGATCAATTGACGGCCCTCTCCATGAACCGAACCGAAAAAAGTTAGGTACGCTGTTCTAAGGCACGTGTAACTGGCCTGGAACATGGCAATCTCTCTCTCTCTCTCAGCTGCTGACGCCATGTCTGGACGTGCGCTGAGCAATCGGTACCTCACCCAGCACGTTTCTGTTGACAAATTACTAGATAGCTGACAGTGGCTGCACCTTCTGCTGATATCAACTCTGGACAAACATCAGGGTTTGCAGGCATGCCACGCCCACTAAAGAACATTTATTTTTGGAAGCAATCAAAGATGCTGCAGTTGCACTGGCCTGGTTGTTCTCGAGAACAACAGCTCCAAAAGTCCTCACGCGGGGCACCATCTTCAGGTGCACCCTTCGAGTCCCCGTCAGACTCTGCGGACTTCTCCTGAATTCGCGTCGACGTCCGGATCACAAGCCGCAAGGGTTCTCCTTCGGACAATGGCAAACCTATTCCTCCAGTATGCTTTCGTTAAATTCTGGCGGCCAGCATGTCATCACACATGCAGAAGCAGATACGAATGCCGAAGTAGCTGGATTGCAGCGTCTTGCAAGCAGCCGCAAAAGTTGCAGGCCCAATGTCCGTGATGTGCAACCGCTTTCAACATATCTGAAGTGCCATGCTGTCCTCATGCTCCAATGTCAAGCACCGCAACAAAAAATGCATATGGGAGGCGCTCTCTCCAAAGTTTGGAGCACCTGCCCTTGGACTCGGATTTCCAGCCTCTTTCTTTGGCCCATCGAGCACTGCCCGAGCGCGCGCCTCCGGTCACAGCCAACGTCCCGCATGCGCTCGCTCCCCTCACACTCACTGACGCACCCGGACACGACAAACCCATCGCTGAGTTCTCGTTATGGAAGATCCTGAATCCTCTCTTGATGCAAACACTGGAAGGCGTACATGAAAAGCAAACAGCGACACATACTGACCACATAATATAATGTCATATCTTATAATATCATCAAATGGCATATCATCATATCATACCATTTCATTTCGTATCACATCATATATAGATGTCCGTCTAAGCGGACTGCGAAGCAAGGGAAGTTGCAAGGAACTTCCGTGATATGGATGGAACTTTACACATCTGGCGCACCCTCGCTGCAAATGTTCTCGGCAAGCACAGATTTAGAGATGCGCTCTCAGTTTCGCGTGGCGCCGTGCCGCAAACCTGTGTTGAGCGGGGAGGGCCGCATTGGTCTTTGTGGATTTGAATCCTGATAGCCCCACGCGCTTTGCAGCCTTCAAGCCTTACAAAGAACTCGCCGCACCTTGGGTATGGGCTGACCAGTCCAACACGTGCGATCACTTCGCTCCTCTGCGCTCACCTTCTGGGATCAAATACCATCGCACCCGCGCTTTTGGGGGTCGGCCCAAACCAATTGGTTGTGTGCGAAATGCCTTTCCGGCTTTGCTTGCACATTTTCCAACCGATCAACTCATCTGACTGAGTTGTCAACTACCAATCAACTACGTATTGGAAACAGCTGACCCAATACATCCATGGCCAGCAAGTTGCTAGCGACTTATGCCAACTGACAAATAAACCAGCTAGCTACCTTGCTAGCGGGCTAGCCAGCTAACGGACTTGCTTTCCAAATATCTAGCCAACTAACAAAATGGAGAACCACCTGGGTGGCAAAGTCACCAACAAGTTGACTGCTTGTCCTGGCAAGCTAGATAATTATATATTTATATACATGTAACCAACTTGCCAGCCAAATAGCTAGCCGGCTAGCTAACCAAGTAGCTAGTTGGCTACCAAGACAGCTGGATATTCAGCTTAGTGCCAAACAAAGCAGCTAGCCACCTAAGTAATTAGAAAAGCAAGTGCGAAGGTAAAGGTAACCCGCTACATTACACATCAAGTAATTCGACTAAAAAGCCAGCTAGGTACTATTTGTAATGATGAATGAGAACGCATGTGATTGGCTGCATTTCAGTGTCAGCCCGCTGCGCTGGAGCTGAAAGGCTCCGAACAGCAAGGTGTGAAGCTCTGTCGGCCAGGCGTAGGGTTTGGAGTGGCTACGGGACCAACAACAACGAAAGCTGTAGCAAGCAGCATCCTGCATGTTCATGGCATGGCGGCACCAGGTTCAACACCAAACAGCCAACCAACAAGCAAGCAAGTAGGAGGGCAAAGCAAATGCATAAACCCAAAGAAGGCAAGAAGGCAAGAAGGCAAGAAGACAAGAAGGCCAAAAAGCAAGAAGGCAAGAAGGCAAGAAGCAAAGAAATCAAGAAGGAAAGAAAGTAACACATCAAGAAATATATAAACAACAAAATACTGAATAAACAAGAGCATACCAAAACAATAAATATACAAATAGATAATTTTGAAAGAAAGCAAATGTAAATAAAGAGCAACTCACAACTTGTTTTGAAGAAACAGAAAGAAAGGAACAAAACATAATATAAGCCATAAAAGGAAAACACATGACAGACAAACCAACATGCAAGTTTGAGAAACAAAGCATGAACACTGAACATGCAAACAAGCAAACAAACAAACAACTAAGCAAACAACTCAACAAAGGAACTAAAACAACAAAAAAACACACAAACAAACACATAAAGAAACAAACCATGAACAAAGAAGCACACACAAAACCAACTCCCAAACAAACAAACAAACAAACAAACAAACAAACAAACAAACAAACAAACACACAACACAATAAAAGAAAGAAGCAATCAAACAAGCAAGCAACAACATACATGCAAACAAACAAACAGCCTACAGGTGGCTTTTGCACTATCGCATCATGTGTTCTACTTCTGCGCTGGCCTCCGCCAGCAGGAATGCTGCATTAAAAAAAAACATACTTACGCATATAGCACATAGATTGATACATGTTTGTTTACATACCAACTTAAACACTATATGAACTAGTCTATCGACTTCTGTGTTGACCAATCTATTAATTATATTATTGCACATTCATAATCAAAGGAAATGAAGAGGGACCTTCTGTTGCACTGGAACTATCTGAGCCAGCCCTCTCCCAACATGCTTGCACCGCGCATGAAACTTGAAGACTAGACAGACTGCCTGTGAAAAACCTGCGACAAAAGCTGGACAATGCGAGAACTGAGGAATAGAGGCGGGCCGAAACCGCTGCCCTGTGCGTGAATTCTGCTCTTCCGCATGTGCGATTTCAAAAGTGAACCCTGTGCGGACTTCGCAGGGTCGACCCTCAAAGCCATTCTTTTCCCCAACAGCTCAAAGCTTTGGGGTCTCAGCCCAGATAGGCTTCGGGGCGGTCCGGGGCGGCCCGGAGGTAAGGTTCCACGAGGGTTCCACCAGGGGTTCCACATGCTGTTGGGGATATCACCCGAGCTTGTTTTTTGCTATGTTCGACCTCAAAAACTCATTTGCTTTTTACGCTGTTCAGCTGGCGCAACCATCAAAACGCGAACCCTCTGCAGACTTCGGTGGGCCGACCCTACAAAACTCGTGGTTTTGCGTTGTTCACTTCGCTCGCAGAACTCTCTGCGGACTTTCGAGGGGTCAGCCCGGAAAACTCAGCGCGGTTTTGCATGTTTCACTTTCGTAGAAAGAGAAGGAGGGAGAGAGAGAGAGAGAGAGAGGAAGAGAAGGAGAAAGAAGGGGAGAGAAACAAAGAGAGAAGGAGAACTATAAAGAAAGAAGAGGAGGAGAACCACGAAGATACTCAGAAACAGTGCAGCAAAGAAACAAGGAAAGGGAAGGTAAAAAGAGAAAGAGAAGGAGGAGAAGGAAGAATAAAAATATAAAGAAGAAAGACACTGAGAAAGAGAAAGTCAAAGAGAAAGAAAGAGAACGAGAAACAAATCTGGAGAAGAAGATTAAAAAACGAAAGAGAAAGAGAAAGACAACGCGAAGGAGAAAAAACACGGGAATGAATATAAAGGAAAGAACGAGAGAGAGAGAGAGAGAAGGGAAAGAAGCGTGCTCTAAACTGTTGTTCTTGTGTCTTTGAAACTTCCGCCCCACGGCTCTGCCGGATTTTACTGGTATGACATCATCAACATGAAACTTCGAACTGTCGCTCAAAGCCATGTGCGCCTCTTCAGTGGTCTCTTCACTGGAATCACCCATGAGCGGCACATGGTCTTCATCAAGGTGACGGAAGCGCACCGCTGTACACACGGAAACACCAATCGCTTCATCCAGAATGCTAAGTCATTTAGTATCGCTGACATTTGCGCTTATGCCAGAGCATACCGTTTGCACTCAAGTAGTAGATAGCGACTGGCTGCACACCACATCTATGCGAAATTTATTGACGTCTCGCGCTCAAGGTTTGTGTCTCGATTATCTCCCGATCCAACCTTTCAAAACTAACCACACGGTGAGCGATTTGTGCGTTCTGTTTGACCAAGACTGCTACATCCGTGTGTCTTCAGCAGCGTGAGCATCATCTGCCGATACCAGCGGCAGTGTACAGGTGGCAGCACTTGCTCTCGATAGTCTCAAGTTGCTCCGGACCTTCGAACCCAAAAACAGCTCTTTGCGGAAAGCAGTCTGAAGTCGCATCCAAGATACATCTAACCCAGCAAGACTTGGTGCTTCAAGCTGCTTCAATGGCTCAACGTTGCACTTGTGCTCAACGCACAAAGTAGCGAGTGGCCCTCTACATCCTGCTCCTTTTCTCGTTGTGGCAGAACTTTGGCACGATGTCGCGGTGATTTGTCCCCTAGCCCTAGTGTGTCGCACTTGGGCTTGTCAAATTACAAGGCGAAGTGGACTTGTTCGGACAAACACTGGTATCCTGGGGCCCTTGCAAAGAAAGCTTAGCTTGCTTTGAAAGCACCAGCACACTCGCAAACCATCGACCTGGCAACAAGCAGCACACTCTGAGTGTCTCCCGCATTGTGTCAAGACTCTCCTGCGGAATTTGAAGACCAACATGCTCCTAACCTTTGTGAATGCTCAAAAGAAGACTACCCCCTAACACGGATGTGCCGATTTTGCAACAAGCATCGACTACTTAACGCATGCCCGGATTGCTCAACCTGACGGATAGTTGAAGAATCCCAAAACAGTCAATGCTTTGAGCAGAACATGATGCCTTACGTCCTTACTGAGCCGAAGCTTTTGGCAGCTTTCTGAACATTCGATACATCGAAACGTGCTTGAAACCTTCTCAATGTTCGAGCGCTGTGGATCCAGTGCGATGAGAATGCAAACCCTTGTGGGGTCTTTACAGCGCAAATCAGATTCTGAATCAACGAGGAGATTTGTCTCCGGAAAGCAGATCCTCAAAAGCCGGCGGAGTCAGGACAGAGTCTTTTTCTCTCGCCGGGTCCGAGGTCTCCGTCCTGCGCCGTGAGACAAGTCCTTCTTTCTAGGCTACACAAATGATAACCTCCAGTCTTGTCTGCCAATTGATTTGATTTAGGGGTTTGGGGTGAGGTTGGGGGTGGGGGTGGGTTAGTGTGTTGGCTTGGTGTGATACAGTAGGGTTGGTCTGGGGTGGATTTCGGATTACGGTGGATTGGGGTGGGGTTGGTTTTAGGGTGGGTTTCGGGTTGGTTCAGTGGGTTGATTGGGCGTTTAGAACTCGCTGAAACAATGGCAGCAATCCCCTCAAAAAGGCATTGTTTGTAAGCTGTCTAGGAGAGAATTGCACGAATGACGGCCGAGAAATTCTAACAAAGCATTCCAAGCATTGCAAAGACGGCGAAGCTTCGCTCCAGTTGCACAAGCCGTTTCCCAAGCGGTCGCTTCATCTGAACATCGTGTCTCCTGAACCT
>CAUJNA010003654.1:90000-102500 GCA_963377175.1 Effrenium voratum | reverse complement strand
GCGAATAATAAGCGCATATTCCTCCCTGAGTCATACTGAGATTGAAGCTTCGCATGCACTGCAGCCATCTTCCTGTCCTGCTGTTCCCCGGTTGCGAGCCAAGGCTAGGGCGGGCGGATTCAAGAGTTGCTGCGTGACATTCTGGTCGTGGAAGACGGTAAAGACCTGCAAAGCGGGCGATTCCAAGCACGTCAGGAGACCATGCTTTCCAGGAATAAGCCCTTTAGAGTTGCAAACTGCGCAACTTGCTTTCTGGCCATTCCCTGTTCGGCAAAAGCTACTTCAGTATAGTCAGCAGAATGCGTGATGCCCCTTTATGCTTGCATGGCACGTGTGCTGGCACCGGCTTAGCTATCAAGCATCTGCAAGCAAGCAAATTGAGCTGACCACTGAAGCCCCGGGTGTCTTGAGGATCACTTGAGGGGTGGGAGTGTGGGAAGAGGGGGACAGAGTGTAAGGGAGTAAGTGAGAAGCGTGCGCTATGAGCCAAGGGCTTCCCAAAATGAAAGGCCCCCGTCTGCCACAAATGTCAAAGGAGACAAAGGGCGAGACTGGGCCCCCAGGCCCTATCACCCATCGAGATCTTCTTTCCGGTTGAGTACCTGCAGTGATCAAATAAGTCAAACGAATGAAAAGGCAAAGCTTGCACATAATATCCGCCGACAACAGACGGCGTGTTGGACATAAGAAATGCTCCTTACCTCTTTGCCTCGGTGATTCGAAGACGCTTCACTAAATCTGTTCATTGTGCGGGCTTGCGCAACCCAGTTTGTCAAACACATTGGGGTGTTCGATTCCCCCCGGGTGGTGATGCATCATCCGCATCAGCGCCTGCCAAGGATGATGCTGGGGATGTTGCCCATGCTGGTGAAGGAACATCTGGAAATGAAGGAGGGAAAGGGGGGAAAGGATCTCAACAGGCAAAGGGGGGGGAAAGATCTCAGGGAGGAAAGGGAGAAGATCTGGGGAAAAAAAAGATCTTAGGGAGGACAGGGAGAAGATCTGAGGAAAAAAGGCCAACAATAAAAGGGGGGAAAAGATCTTAGAAAGGAAAAGGGAGAAGCTCTCAGGGGGGGAAAGGCCTTAGGAGGGAAAGGGGGGAAAGGATCTCAACAGGGAAAGGGTGGGAAAGATCTTAGGGAGCAAAGGGGGGGGGGGAAGATCTTAGGGAGGAAAGGGAGAAGATCTGGGAGAAAAGGACTTAGAAGGAAAGGGGGGAAAGGATCTCAACCGGAAAAGAGGGGAAGGATCTTAGGGAGGAAAAGGGAGACAGATCTCAGGCGGGGAAAGGCCTTAGGGAGGAAAGGGTCTCAACAGGGAAAGGGTGGGAAAGATCTTAGGGAGGAAAGGGAGAAGATCTGGGGGGAAAAGGCCTTAGAGGGAAAGGATCTCAACCGGAAAAGAGGGGAAGGATCTTAGGGAGGTCAAGGGAGAAGATCTCGGGGGGGAAAGGGGATCTCAACAGGGAAAGGTGGGAGAAGATCTTAGGGAGGAAAAGCGAGAAGATCTCAGGGGGGGAAAGGCCTTAGGGGGGAAAGGGGGGAAAGGATCTCAACAGGGAAAGGGGGGAAAACATCTTAGGGAGGAAAAGGGAGAAGATCTTGGGGGGAAAAGGCCTTAGCGGGGAAGGGGGGGGAAAGGATCTCAACAAGGAAAGGGGGGAAAAGATCTTAGGAAGGAAAAGGGGGAAGATCGCAGAGAAAAAAAGGCCATAGGGGGGAAAGGCGGGGGGAAAGGATCTCAACAGGGAAAGGTGGCAAAAGATCTTAGGGAGGAAAAGGGAGAAGATCTCAGGGGGGGAAACTCAACAGGGAAAGGGGGGAACAGATCTTAGGGAGGAAAAGGGAGAAGAACTCAGGGTGGGAAAAGGCCTTAGGGGGGACAGGGGGGAAAGGATCTCAATAAAGAAAGGTGGAAAAAGATCTTACGGAGGAAAAGGGAGAAGATCTCAGGGGGGAAAAGGCCTTAGGGGGGAAAGGGGGGAAGGGATCTCAACAGGGAAAGGGGGGAAAACATCTTAGGGAGGAAAAGGGAGATGATCTCAGGGGGGAAAAAAGGCCTTAGGGGGGAAAGGGGGAAAGGATCGAAAAGCGAGAAGGTCTCAGGGGGGGAAAAGGCCTTAAGATCTCAGGGGGGGAAAGGCCTTAGGGGGGAAAGGGGGAAAGGATCTCAACAGGGAAAGGGGGCAAAAGATCTTAGAAAAAAAAGGGAGAAGATCTGAAAAGGCCTTAGGGGGGAAAGGGGGAGAAAGGATCTCAACAGGGACAGGGAGAAAAGATCCTAGGGAGGAAAAGGGAGAAGATCTCGGGGGGAAAGGGGTAAAGGATCTCAACCGAGGGAAAAGATCTTGGGGAGAAAAAGGGAGAAGATCTCAGGGGGGGAAAGGCCTTAGAGGGGACAGGGGGGAAAGGATCTCAACAGGGAAAGGGGGGAAACATCTTAGGGAGGAAAAGGGAGAAGATCTTGGGGGGGAAAAGGCCTTAGGGGGGGAAAGGGGGGGAACTGATCTCGACAAGGAAAGGGGGCAAAGGATCTTAGGGAGGAATAGGAAGATCGCGGAGAAAAAAAGGCCTTAGGGGGGAAAGGGGGAAAAGGATCTCAACAGGGAAAGGTGGCAAAAGATCTTAGGGAGGAAAAGGGAGAAGATCTCAGGGGGGGAAAGGCCGTAGGGGGGGAAGGGGGGAAAGGATCTCAGCAGGGAAAGGGGGGGAAAGATCTTAGGGAGGAAAGGGAGAAGATCTGGGGGCAAAGGCCTTAGGGGGGAAAGGGGAGAAATGATCTCTACAGGGAAAGGGGTGGAAGAGATCTTAGGGAGGAAAGGGAGAAGGGGGGAAAAAAGGCCAACAGGAAAGGGGGGGAAAGATCTTAAGAAGGAAAAGGCTCAGGGGGGGAACGGCCTTAGGGGGGAAAGATCTCAACAGGGAAAGGGGGGAAACAATCTTAGGAAGGAAAAGGGAGAAGATCTGGAAACGCCTGCGGATAGGGGGGGAAAGGATCTCAACAGGGAAAGGGGGCAAAGGATCTTAGGGAGGAATAGGGAGAAGATCTCAGCGGGGGGAAAGGCCTTGTCAACAGGGGAAGGGGGGGAAAGGTCTCAGGGAGGAAAGGGAAAAGATCTCCGGGGGGGGGGGGGGAAAGGCCTTAAGGAGGAAAGGGTGGAAAAGAGAGGAAAAGGGAGATGATCTCAGGGGCGAAAAAGGCCTTAGGGGGGACAGGGGGGAAAGGATCTCAACAGGGAGAGGGATCTTAGGGGGGAAAAGCAAACTCAGAGGGAGAAAGGGCCTTAGGAGGGAAAGGGGGAATGGATCTCAACAGGGAAAGGTGGCAAAAGATCTTAGGGAGGAAAAGGGAGAAGATCTCAGGGGAGGAAAGGCTTTAGGGGGGAAAGGGGGGAAAGGATCTCAGCAGGGAAAGGGGGGGAAAGATCTTAGGGAGGAAAGGGAGAAGATCTGGGGGCAAAGGCCTTAGGGGGGAAAGGGGAGAAATGATCTCAACAGGGAAAGGGGTGGAAAAGATCTTAGGGAGGAAAGGGAGAAGATCTGGGGAAAAAAAGGCCAACAGGGAAAGGGGGGAAAGATCTTAGGAAGGAACAGGGAGAAGGTCTCAGCAAGGGAAAGGCCTTAGGGGGAAAGAGTGGGAAGGATCTCAACAGGGAAAGGGGGGAAACAAGCTTAGGAAGGAAAAGGGAGAAGATCTGGAAAGGCCTTCGGGGTAGGGGGGGAAGGGATCTTAACAGGGAAAGGGGGCAAAGGATCTTAGGGAGGAATAGGGAGAAGATCTCAGCGGGGGGAAAGGCCTTAGGGGGGAAAGGGGGGACAGGATCTCAACAGGGAAGGGGGGAAAGATCTCAGGGAGGAAACGGAAAAGATCTCAGGGGGGGGAAAGGCCTTAGGGGGGAAAGTGGGGGAAAGGGAGGAAAAGGGAGATGATCTCAGGGGGGACAAAGGCCTTAGGGGGGAAAGGGGGGAAAGGATCTCAACAGGGAGAGTGCGGAAAACATCTTAGGGAGGAAAAGGGAAAAAATATCAGAAGGAGAAAGGGCCTTAGGGGGGAAAGGGGGAATGGATCTCAACAGGGAAAGGGGGGCAAAAATCTTTGAGGGGAAGGGGGGCAAGGGGACAATTCCAAAGGAACGCAAATAAGAAAGCAGGCCTGTAATGTCGGCGGCCTGAGCCGGAGGCGTTAACATATAACCGCCTGGCTAAAATCTCAAATAGACTTCAAGCTTCTATATCTTACTGTAAGTTAAAGCCAACCCACCCACCCACCCGCCCGCCCGCTTGCCCGCCTGCCCACCCGTCTGCCCGCCCACGCATGCGTGCACGCCACAAGCAAGCACGCATAGTGTTGCCCTGCATGAGCTATGGTGAAACAAGCTCATGAGCTTGCTAGGATTCTGTTTGCAATCGGTAAGAACCATCTAGCCGCTTGAGGAGGAAGTCCAAGTAGCAATTGAGAGACTGTCCGCCGAAGCAGACGAAACAAGAGGTTATAAGATATTTATGTTACACATACTCGCGTAAGAATCTTCCATGAAACAGCTTCACACAGGAGGCACACCCGTTGAAGAGCACGCCGAATGTTGGAGTACAATGCAAACACAGTCTTGTCAGCAACCAAGGGTCGCATAATATGCCTCTATGTATTTCAACACGCGACCGTCCAAATGCCTGTCTCATCTCTGGCATCGCTGAAGACTACGCAGCAGCTTGCCAACAAACGAACGCTGACATGATAGCCACAAGTGCGCCACAAGTTGTTCTGCTGTCCTGGAGATCCAAATGTCAGTATCCTTGTTTGTAAAGGATGCCATCCTTTTCTCACTGGAATAAAGAGTCCCATCTTGGGCAAAGCTCCTTTTCATGTATGGCAACACAGGACCAAGGCATCATTCAGGCCCCAGAACTGAGGCTGCCGACTCTTCAGTGCACGGATTCCTGGCGCTGCCGTGCGTGTGCAACAACTTGAGATCGAAGCTCTGCCTTACAGCAAAAGGTAGTGAAGAAGATACGCAGGCATTGGTTTGCCGCAATGTCACAAATGACTCTGCACATCAACCTTTATTTCTACCGTGAAAGCCCATAAAACACTATTAGACTATAGCTACGCAAGAGGCTTCGCGGGGCGTCGCGTCACACAATGTATCACACAAGTGCCTTCGCGGACCTTCAGGGAATTCCGCCCGAAGCTAAAGTCCTTCATCTGAGCAAACAAAGCTCTACTCTTAATGTTCAGAAGAAAGAATAATAATAACAAACAACGTACAGTAAGGGAGCAAACAACCAAATACTTCAACCTTCACGCTTGTCTTCACGGTAAATCAAACCGCGATTAAGACTTCATGAAGAGTCTGTGTAGAGACCCGGTCAAAGCTGTGCTGTCCGTCCTTGTAACACGTACAATTTACAATATTGTATCAAACACATTCGATGATGAACTTCTAGCCTAACTTTCAGCGAGACAGAGAAATGAAGACACCACGTAACAGAGTCTTCAAGTGATGCAGGAGTAACATGATACACAATGCACAATCAACTCGTTGCATGATTCCACACCTTGCCAGCACCCGTGTCCTGCCAGGCTTGACGTGCGTTGAAACGTTGCCCAGGCCCTCGATGTCAATGAACCTTTGACCAGTTCCAAAGGCTCTGAAAGAAGGCCTGTGTATGTAGATCAGAACTCAGCAGCATGCATGCAAATCCGAGTGTGCATGTACGGAGAAGCGAGCTGGGGTGCTGTTGACAAAATGACAGAATAGGCCCTTACCACAATTCTAGGCTGGAATTAGGACCCTAGCAAAAAATATGTTGTTTGCCTGGAAAGTGGAAAACAAAGGGGATCCCGAAAATGCAAAAAAGCAAAATGGGGAAATTCTGGGGAAGAATTGGGGGGTGTGCCAGCCTTCTTCTGCGGTTAGCACCATGTCCGCGGATGACTCGGACAATCAGGCATACAAAAAAACTAGATACACACTTCATGTACCCATCATGCAGTTAGGCCCTCTTTTCCATATAGGTATCATGTATATGAATGGCATACCTGGGCCCTGCAGGTGTGCAACATTTCGCCGTTTGGCGAAAAAGCAAGAAGTTCCGCTGTTTCGTTCAAAAGGGCGTGTTGACCCAACAACTGCTCTTTTTCAAGATTGCCGTGAAGCGTGTCAGAAAAAGCGCCTTTTGGCCGGGCAAAAGCGCTTTTCGACCGAGGAAAAGCGCTTTGCCAGCACAAGCCCAATCAAGAAAAACATGCATCACTGGGAAAGCCCGCATCCAGCACAAGCGCTTTTTCAGCCAAAAAACACTTTTTTTCTTGAAAGAGCACAAACCACACACACACACACCTTGGAGGATCCGGGTATGTCAGGTAGTCACAGCTGCCCCATGCCCGCATACTGGCAATACTTTTTTGGACGCCAGCAGAAAACCCTATCAAGTGTGATTTCACATGCAGGGTTGATCCTGCCACTTGCTTTTCTCATTGAAAGCACTGTAGATAACAGAATCATGAGAACCTGTATATTTGTCCTCATAATGCGGTGATTCAACATCTGTTTTGGGGTCAAGCTGCTCGATGCGCTCTCGGTCATTGCCAACGGCCTCATCAAAGTCCGTTTGCACCTCGGGTTGAATGCGGCTAAATTCCAACCTGCTGCAAAGCAACAAGATGCATTCCACCCAAATGGTTGGACCAGTCACTTCATAGCAAAAAGACAAATGGTTTGGCCAAGGATTCTACAAAACAAGGCTGCTTTGCGGAAAACACTAGATTCGACAGTTGTGTTTTGTGGGTGTTTACGAAAACTTCAGGACCAAAAGGGTGGGTTTACCCTCCCAAAAGTGAGGGAGGGGTCCAAAAGATGGTTGGTTTTCTCCAGTTCCCCCTTGTCCACGTACTTTGGAGGCTATGTTTGGCTTTCTCTCGTGGGTGTTTCCCCTTCAAATCGGGGTTCTCTGCAAGTGGAGAATGGCATTCCAGATTTTTTGAGACCTTGCTTCCTATCAAGGTGACCCAGAAATGGTAACACGTGATTGGTTCCAGCCGAAAAGAGATCTCCAATTTTAGGTCTGGGAGGCAGGTAAAAGACAAAACAAAGTCTTTTATTTAAATGGTCTGCTGTCATTCAAGCAAGGCATCTATGTCACTGGGGACACCCTCTGAAATCCAAAGGTCATTTTGTAGTGGGCTCGCTGGCTCTAAATCCTAAGAGTGATCCACTTAGCGTGGACACCCATTCTGTGGGGAAAATATGTGAACAATCATGATATATGTATACATACCATATTATCGGCGCATAATATCAAAAGCGGCCCTGTGATGTCCCCTCTGCACCTCAGTCATCTCTAGTGGCAACCCGACAACAAAACATGAGCAACCCGTCAATCATGAGCATACATGAGCAGCTTGGCATGTTGTACTTGGCACGGACTTGGCATGGACCCCCATCAGTTCATCAAGGGGTTCAGGGGCATGCAAAGGCCCCGTAAACACATGCAAGCAATGCAAACGATTGTAAAGACCATTCTAAACATCATGCAACACAGAGAAGCCAAAATAGGTTTAATCAAGCCAAATCCCTAGAACATATGCAAAAGCAACGAAACCTCGGTTCTACAACATGATTCAACATGACATATCCAAACCCAACCCCTCAACATGGCCGTCAAAGAGAACAAGAGACATGTAGCCACCACAAAACGCATGCATTTTCCGAAACCATTTTATGGACAAGAAACCACAAGTCCTACAAAACAGGTTCTCAACAATCTGAGGTGACCCAACCCAAGACGAGACCCCCCTTTGTCTATTTTCTTTCTAAACACATCTATAGGGAGGCGAACCTCACTCATTTTCTCGCAGTGGGACATTTCCGCCGAATGAAAGCTGGATGAGCTTGCTTGACCCTGCCAGGGCTGAAATGCCTTCGACTTGATGGAATTAGGGGATGGAGGCCCAGCAATACATTGTTGAGCCCAGGATGGGCGGAAGGCCTCTTACAAACTTGCAAAGCAACCACTTGAACCCCGGCGTCGTGCAGCACGTTACTGTCCACGCTGGGTCGCGGCTAAAGAAAAAACTGAAACTGGCAAGTCACAGATTAGAACAGTCCTAACATTGTTCAGCAGGTTGCAACACTTCTGCCAATCGCTTCTAATCAAAACAAATCAAAGCAATGCCCTGATGCTGCAGCGCCCGTCTGGGAATCCACGCTACAGAAAAGTTCAGGAGGCACGTCCTGAGCAGGAATTAGAAGCCAAGCCTATTCCTGTTTTGTTTAATGGATATCCGCACGGCATGTCTATAAACGCGCATGCCAAGTTCTTTTCACCTCGGCTTCAGGGCCGCGAAGAAGCAGCAGCAGCAGCAGCAGCAGCAGCAGCAGCGTCGTCGTCGTCGTCGTCGTCACCATCCTCGTCGTTGTCGTCTTCATCTTCATCCTGAGCCTGATCCTCTCCCTCCTCGTCATCGACATCATCTTCAAAGCTGTAACCTTTAGCATTGGGCAGCAGTCCAAGCCTGCCGTAGCGCCCTCTTCATACCGCAACATAGGTGTTATCATGCCTACCAGTTCGAGCAATTGTATCAATTCGTCTGCAACCCTCACAATGTTTTTTGTTGATACCCCGAGCAGTCAGCTGCCGCCGGCGGAAATAAGGCATCTTGCCTCAACAGAGCTGCGACTCTGAACACAAGCCCAACCCTTAATCGCCCATCTGGCTGTATCTTCAAGGGGGTTGTCCTGGATACATGGCCATTGCCAACAGTGCAAAGGTGACTACGGTGTCTAAAGGCATCCAAGGGCATTCAAGGAAGGGTGTCCAAGGGAGAGCGTCCAACCCAACCACCCAGGTCGAAGCCCTACCGGACACCAAGGAAGCATCCCTTGCCTGAAACGATAAACCCAGGCATGCCTGGCAGGGAGGATGCTGCAGAGGGCATAGGCCATAGCAAACAAAGAAAGCATTATTTGATTGCATCTGGCTATGCAAACCTGCCGTGAAGCTATGCCAGAATAGTACTGCAATCATGCTGTCTTGAGAACTACATCCACACAGCTGTCTCTCAATCTCAAGCATGGTCGTTTCCATGGGCGCTCTCATCTGAGCGTGCTGGCGCGCCGGCACGCAGGATCACCGGGTCTACTTGGACAACTCCGCGCGCAGAGCCTTGGTCATTCGCATGAAAGACTTGAGGTCAAACACTTGCTGATTCTTGCTGACACAGTCAAAGCCGCACTTCAATCGTTGCCTCCATGGTTTCACATGCAATCCTGGAAAGTGAATTGAATCCAAGTGCGGGGAACCCTGTTGCACCTTGAGCACGCAAGTAGCTCGCTTGGCTAATCGAGGCCAACTTGAGAGTCAGCCCCTGCAACGAGCCGTGCCTGTTTTTGAAAAGTGGAAGCCTAGTGGAATCTCATCCAACTCGCTACAGAAGCATCCACTACCTGCTCATGACATGTTGCTGATGCACTGATATGCCTGTGTCATGACTTTCTTTCATGAAAGAGGTGACCGCACAAAACTGTAGACCGCCGTAGCAGTCAACATGCGCATGCTCAGAAAGAAATAATAATCAAAAGCGTCACTTTCCCTAGTCCACATAAATCTGGCCCGGCCGCCCGAGCCGAATGCACGCCAAGGTGCAGCCCGGGGCACCTGGCACAAGGAAGGCAAACGCAGCATGTTCCCTTTTCGGGGCTGCTGCCTTGAGCCATCAGAAAGGAAAAAGGCCTAGGCAACACATGAGGCAAAAGGGTGCGTCTGATGGCAAGCTGAATGTTCTTACACACTCTTGAACATTGTCAAAGTTGGGAGACAGGAACGCAGTGCAATCAAGGCTCTTAGGGCTGTCAATCGCCAAGCACATGTCAAAGTTTACAAGGGCTGCTTGTGGAACATACGATGACTTGAATTCGCTGGCCGTTGCTCCGCAGCGTTGCTCAGGTCCTCTGGAGAGGAAGGATTTAGGTCAAACTTGTGAAGTGGTGGAAGAATGTTGGATGGCGGGGAAATGCATTGGCCACGAATGCGGGCTGTAGCCGAAAGGACAGCCTGTGCCAGCACGTCAACATCCCTCAAAACGATGACATGAGTGCAATTGATCAGCAAACGCTGCTGCCTAGAGATGTTGCAAACTCATGGCGCCGACATGCTGGCATCAGAAGCACAAGGCAACAGCAAGTTCAAGTGGCGAACCTCAAAATCCTCAAAATACCTCATAGCCTCATAGCAACTCTGGCGGAACGCGGATGGATCGCTGCCAAGCGTGGCGGGTCTACAGCAGCGCAGGTTGGCCGCAGACCTGAAGGTCATCCCCGGCGCGAGCCTGGCAAGCCACTTCAACTTAATTTCCCTCCCCAGGCCATCGCAAAGGGTGACTTCCCATTTGGTGATATGCCAAATCGAGATCTAAGTCAAATGTTGGTAGAAGCTAGGCACGGCTTGCTGTCTTGCTGATGTGACCGAAATGAAGTTGTGTGGGTCAGCTTCCATGTTATTTCTTGCTGGAGGGCGCGCCTGTCTGCAACTTGCGACCTACGATCCAGCTGAAATCGAATTGTGCGTCGTGCGTTCCTGCCCCCAGCTAGATAAAAATGCACCAAGTTCTGCAAATCGTTTCCGGTGCTGAGTGACCCAGCTATGAGCTGCCAACCAGCTATGAGCTGCCAATCCGCTATGAGCTGCCAACCACTTTGCTTTTAACAACTCAAGCAGGCCGGATTCAATGCCAAGGAGGCTTTCTGAGAACTGTGTGGCTCAGCTGACAGCATTTTATGGTCTGGATACTTGTCCGGAGCATCACCACCAAGCTTTGGAAGTAAAAGCAAACAACACTTGCTCTTGCAGTTGTATTTCACGACTTTGAAGTCGGCTATCCACGAAAGAGTCACTAGGGCTCGATGCAAGCACATTTATCAAAGTGAAGGGGAACTCTGTGCTTGCAAATGTCATGACATGTTATCATGAATTGGGAACGCGGCTTTGCCTGGTGTACTTCTTGAGGACAGTCTGCCCATGCAACTTGAACAAACATGTCATGCATCATAATGTAGATGCTTCCTTGCCACCATAGCGCTGCGGGTAATCTTGTTTGTGCGATTTGATTGAATTGTGGCAAGTCCGATCCCAATACACACCAACTCATCTGAATATATTGGTTCTCAGCGGCTGGCTGAAGGCGTCCATTTGGAAACAAACCGATTCAGCGTGTGGCCAAGCTGAAAGTGCAAGGGATCATGACCCAGCAACAACCATAACAGTGATGGTGCCAAGATGCGGAAATTTGGAGACAAGTCAGCAACATGTTCCGCTGCAGCATCATCACCTTGGCCTTTTGATACCACCAGCGGTAAATTCAGAGTGCCTAGCTGGGTTCACGCCTCGCCTGTCGCGCAAAGCGGTGGCTATCTGGCTGGCATTCCTTGGCTGTTGCGCTTGGGCAAGTGCTGAACGACGTTTGGCTCAAAGCACTCAAGAAGGCAAACAGAGCAGTGGGCCGGCGGTTGCGCTCTGGATGCATTTGCGTCTGTCTTCAATTATTCTTCACATTAGGACACTCCTAGCAAGGGCTTCATTTTCAGCAAACAGCCGCAAAGAGCACAGCCAGTGCATCCGAGTCGCATGGCTCCCTGGCCTGCCGCATCTGCGCCGACACCCGCACCCATGGCACTGGCAGCACCCAGGGCACCCCCGGCGCCCAGAACACCCGAGGAGCCCCAGACGCTAGCCGCGCCAGCCGTGCCAGAACCGCCACCAGCTGTGCCAGAACCGCCAGCCGCGCCGGCTGTGCCTGCTGCCCCGTTTGCGTACTGCCGCAGCGCTGCGGATGCGCCTCCGAACTCTGCCTGCCAGTCGCGGCTTGCAACACAATGCTGGCAACTTTGATGCCAATGAATCAAATAAGTACATAGAAGCCTGCAAATGCACAAGCCATTGCATGCCACCATCGCAGAAGCTGCTCCGTAAGCCCATAGTTTGTGGTTGAAGCAGCATGCAACTGGGGACGTCACGTTTGGTGGAGTCCGTGCCAGCAATACTGGCTTCAATCGAGCCTGAGCGCAAACCAACGAGACCACCCTAAAAACACTGAAATGTGAACTCTCCATTGTCATCCTATATTGAGTATGCAAGTGCGCCAACGCTCAAGCTGCGGATGTCTGAGCCACCAGCCATGCAAGTGACGGTGGCCACGCCATTCAGAAGAAAGCCTTCATAGGGGCACCTGCAGATGTATCCACCAAATTGACAATTGATGCTTTCAATATCTTCGTACATCGTTTGCTTCAATTGCAGATCGCCTGGCTTTATTCCACCAGTCATGTAATGTATCTGCAGAAACCATGCAAGTGACTGAGAACAATGCTCCTTCCGCAAACCGAGTAGATCTCATTTTGCTGAGGCTTGTCTTGCATCCCCCAGGCTTGGCTCTCCACACTCCCCACGGCAACCAGTGCGGACGAGCCGCTCATCCACGAGCCTTGCGCGAATCTCTCCACCCCA
>CAUJNA010003654.1:47500-85000 GCA_963377175.1 Effrenium voratum | reverse complement strand
CAAACATGTTTGCACCCAGAATCATCCTCGACAATCATGTAACTTGCTTAGATGTAATCTCTGACCTGTGTACAAGTATATTTTTTCTGATGCGTCACAGTCCAATACCACCAGGTGCACGGCCAGGTGGTCGTTCACTTTCCATGTCTTGATGAATTCCTGCGGATAGGGCTGCTGAAGCAAACGCCCCTCAATCCAGTCAGCTCATCCAAATAGTGGGAAGCAAACAGATCCATGCAGCCTGCAGTCATCCCGCATTGTCGTTTCTAAACACACTCAGACTTGCAGACTTGAATGGCTCTGTGAAGGCTCGTCAGCGCGTTGCAAACACAAACAAGAGACGTGCACTCCTGACTCCACTGGTTGTCGAAGTCAGTGGGATGCACTTGAATGCTTAGCCTGCCAGTCAAGCAAAGCAGCTGCTGATCTTCAGAATATCCTCTGTCAACACAAGCTGTCACCATCCTGGGGCCAGTCATGACAGCCAGCGAAACACAGGTCGTAAACACACATTAAGCCACCATCAAAATTGCTTGTTCCCCCAAGAAACACATGGGACATCTTGCGAGTCCCCGCACAATTGCGCGACATTTAGTGAGTCCTCATGTCCCTCCCAAATGGACCATAGACTGCGGCATAGGACATGGTGATCCATAATATGTGAAACCAAGCGCAAGCCAGACGTCCTTTCAACACTTTGGCTGCAACGCATGCCGTGACCTGCCTGCCAGTTGCATCATCGTCAGTGTGTGACATGTGTGGCACTCCATTGCATTTGCCAACCAAAGATTGCCAAATGCAAATATTTCAACACAATTACCCACAGGCAAGCAACCAGGCAAACTAGCAAGCAAGCAAGCAGGCTAGCAAGCAAGCAACCAAATCTACAAACCGCCGGCCAATCGCAAAAACACACTTAAATTTGTCCGTGCGTCCGCTACCGCAAACCACCACAACAACAGCCATGGAAGCCAACATTGTGCTCATAGAAGAAAGTATCTGCCGACCCCTGCACGGGGGGAAGGCACCGTACACTAAACCCTTCCTTCGAGCCTGGCTCTTTCTTATGAGCTCCAAGCTTCGAATTGCCATGAGACATTTTTTCTGGGACTTGGCTCTAGAGGGCGTTGTCCATTCGGCGCCCAAATACCCTGAATCATGAGTGGTCTCTACCAATTGTGATTTGCTGCATCTCACGTAGTGCGAGCAATGGGCGACCTCCAAAGGATATGGGGCATGGCTCTTCCAGGTCGTTAAACTCCTCCACGGAACATTTAGCCGGCCTGCCGGTCTGCCCTGCCTGCACCGGGAGACCTCCTCATCAGATGGGTCGTACACTTTCAGCTTGGAGGTTGCCGTGCAGCCTGCCTTGCGAGAATGTCGTAAGGCGACCCACCAATATGAAAGTGATGACAACTATCGGGTGATCAAAAGATATCACGCTGGAAATCCCGTGAATGGACACTAGCAACAGGTATCTTGCTATGACTGCTCTTCTTGGCAGTGACTGGTCAACTGCTTTCGGCCATGGATTGTTTGCTTCTGATCGTAAACACATTGTCCACTGAGCGCATCATGCCGTCTTAGTCCGCCTCCTTGCACTGCAGGGAAGTGTTCATAGCGCGCTGAACCTGTGCCGGGTGTAGTTCTGGTCTATAGGCCAATACCGTGTCACTCGGCGGCGGGCGGCAGCAGCGGCAGCAAACATTGTACAAAATTCTACCAGGTTCCGGCGCTCGTTCCGCCAGCGTCTCACAATGCAAAATCCACCATGCAGTCGGCACTTGGCGGCAGTTCAACATCCCGCCAGTGCCCCCAGACCCACTTCCACACACACACACACACAACACACACAACAGCACAAACATACACAAGCTCATGCGCACACACGCACACACACACACACACACACACACACACACACGCACACGCGCTCGCAAACACTGCATGTCCGTTGAGGCACTCAGCGGCATTCTGAAAAAACTACTAACGCCTCTTCACTTCTTGACTCTGTTCCTCTCTGTCATGAAGTCCCGTGGGCTATAGGTATGAGTCGACGTGCGGGATCTGCTTGGATATCACCCTGCGTTTGAACCAGCTGTACAGTCATAAATGTCTGTTGCCTGGGCTGCCGCACCCAAGAGCCATCAGCCTTGAGCCGTGCGCCAGTGCCTTTAGGTGGCCTCGGTGAGCAGATTGATGCAAAGCGCGCTGAAAGAGGATCGACTTGGGTATGAAAAGAAACCGCTTGACAAGAACAACCAAAGCACAGGATCCGCAATGTGGTCATCTGTCGTCAGCAATCATATGCGGTTGTCGCAGGTATGTATCTACAGTGGCAAATGAGCATCAACCTGTACTGCAATACCCATAGGAAGATCTGTGACCTGAACAAATCAGGGCATGCCCTGCTTGTTGTGCCAGAATGAGGGGACATTGGGGCGTGCAACTGTTTCCGAGAGTGTCATACCGTCTTACCCAACTGGAAAACGAGCAATAGGCTGGAAGTCTAAACGCAAAGTCAGCCCTTGCCAAGGCCCGCAAACGAGCCAGGCCACCGCTGGTGACTCATTCCTCGTGTCAGTTTACAATGAGATAAAATGACTGGGTCCGCAATCACCCCCCCCCCCCCTCAATCCCCCAGTTCCATTCTTCAAATGCATTTCAGACAGCGGCACGCACTCCCAAGCCCCGAGCAACTGAGGCTGCCCTAAGCCTCGGCTCACAAACATTCTGCATCAAGCCTTTGGCTGAAGTCAAGGAATCTATGCTGCACCGCTCAAACGCTCAGGTCAAGGAATTTAGCTTGCACCAAATTTTGGAATGATAGCAAGTCGAATCAGCTCAGACACCTCAATGTGTGTATTTGTGTCCTCACCTCATTCATTCCACATGTACCCAGCACATGTCTGCAACCTGTCGCGCACTATGCGCTTTCATCAGTGAAGTACATATTCAATACATAAAGGCACTGTGGATAAGGCGGTGACGAGAACATGAATGGGGTAAATCTAATTTAGCTAGCGGGCGCCTGCAGGGCCTAAATTTCATGTTGCGTTCAAGCAGCCGTTGTACTTCAGAACGGAAGTATCAAACCACTGCGCGGCCTCGGCACAGCATCGCATGGCATCGTTTGTCCTTGCAGCATTTCGATGCCCACAATGACCAAGATCCCTGCGTGTGCGCTCCGAGAGAAGTATTGGCTTCAACTAGAACATATGCTATATAACCCTATGGTCGTGCGGGTCGGAATAGCCTAAACCTCAAAGGTTTAGAACATACTGGAGCCTCCTCCTTTATGGCGAGAAACCTAGGCCCTGCAAACAAACAAACAACAAGCAAGCAATCAAATCAAATCAATCAAGTCAATTAATGAAATAAACACACATACTAAGCAACTAGCCAAACAAACAAACAAACTTAAAGCAACTAATATACAAACTTAAACAAACATACAGGCAAAGAAGAGCAAACCCGATACGGCCGCTGGACTTGACTGAGAATGGCTCTGGCAAACATGTCCCGGAAGTCCTTTCCCAAAACCCTACCAATGTTTGCTTGCTACAAAAAAAGGCCAACTGCAGTTGGCAATCCAGAGTTACGCACACCTGAAGGGTTACCAAAGGGTGAAATTGCGTGTTCCCAGGGAAAGCCTCCTGAGGAGCTGGTCCTAGCTTTCTGTACTCCCAATGCCGCTGTGAAGTAGCGTGTACGATGGAGAGACTTCACATCGGGGCCGGGTACCGGAAACGATATCCCTGAAACGATATGCTGCAGGTTCAACCAACCAGGCGGACCAGCCCTAGTGAACAAAAAACAACCCTAATAACTGACAAAAACGCCCTCATCCCTACGTGTACCGTGGCCTCGAAAAGCAATGCATCTGTTGGACCCATGCCCGAAACACAAAGAGATTGGAACGAATGCATTCGTGATCCCGCTGAAGCGGCTTGGACGCTGCGTTCGTGAGCCACATAAGTGAGCCGCACCCAAAGGACACCATGAGCAAGCTTGTAGGCCAGCTGTAAACTTAATAGAGAGCACACGATTGCGGATCACCACCCGTGGACTCTGGAGCCCCAGCCTTCAGCGTCGAGCCACCGGTGCCATCGCCTAAAACAGGACCAATACGTCAATGTTTGTGTTGGCTTAAATTCCAGGTACTGTCAGAGGCTGCACAAATCTCATTGTTATTCCTGATGGATAGCCGATTCAAGAGCACTCCTTCTTGACAAAAATGATAGAATTGGCAGTCAAATGACCTCGGTCATGTTGGCTGTCTGCGACATTTGAGCTGGCAGGTAATGGAGATTGCAACGATGGCTTCTGGCTGGCATCAGGCTCGCGTGCGCCGTTCTTTACTGTTGCTAGCTCAGAACTGTTGCATCCTGGACTTTCCTGCAGCCGGTCGCTAAAGCACCTTGATGTCTGCAAATGACGAAACGGCAAAGCACCAGCCCCAGACTTACAAACGCGGAGCAAATACACCTTCAAGAGTTCAACTATCCATCATGCCAGGGTCTCCTTCCCAACACGTCTGTGGATTCTGTCCAGGCCCTATCTTCGTCCCCTTCCCAGACTCCAAATGGTCGGTGCCTTTTCAGGGACCAACCATTGAAGCAATGGTCATGAGTCGTGAGTGCATGTGTGTGTCCATAGAAAAAATGCATATGGCTGGTTGTCACAATGTTGGTTCCCAGCTTTGTAGCGTAAATCGCCATTCCATGGAGGTCCCGTATCATTCGCACCATATGAACACGCAACCATTGCGGCACAATACGTTTGGCTAAGAAACGTACAAGCAACTGACAGGCGCACAAGCGCGGGCCTTTTCTTAGCTACGGTCGGATGAGCTATCCGAGCTTGTACAGCTGCTGCTATACGATATTTCAACACACAATAAATCCCAATGTTCTACACCACATCTTCAGCAAGTAACAAAACGGAATTGGTTCGTACTATGCGTATATAGTTTTACTTAACCTGACTTACAACTACAGCCTAGAAACATATATTATAGTGTTGCATCCACCCCTCATCCTTGCTATATATTCTACATAGACATGAGAAAACGCCAGCAAACTCACTGACAAAAAACAAACACAACTTTTCTTCGCACCAGGATTTTGAGAACAACTCAGCCAATTGTTGGGATAACTATGGGGAACGGCGTATTTACATGAGCTCACAGGAGACATGTGGAAAAGTTCAGTGTGGAACGAACCAATGTCATGTGTGCATCCAATACGATCTGCAATTTGTTGGAAAACTCCTGCACCATCCCTGGCGACTTCCGGAAAACAAAGCGCAGGGATTGGGGGAAAACTATGAGTCCAAGAGTGCTTCTTACATAAGTCCACTAGTATCGCTTCTGCCCCTGAGACTGTCACACCCTGCTCAGGTCTGGGCCGCTGGAACCGGACGGCAAATAGGGCTCTACGTACCTGCCAATGTGAATGGTGTGCCATGCCGCTGCATTGTAGTGTCGCATACGCGGGACATGCAAAGCATCCAAAGCTTACGCTCTGGAAGAGACTTTCTCGCTGCGAGCCGCGAGTGTGAAATATCCGAATCCTTGAACACCCACAAAGCCCTTCCTATCGGAACATGGTTTAATACAAAACACGACAAACTCGAGCCCGACAATCCTGGGCTGCCGACGTGGCCGAGCCGAAAGCATAACAACCGCACGATGGGCGATGCCCTAGGCCAATGGCTCCGCCCAGAGCTGACAGGCTTCCGAATCCCAAAAGGATCTCGTCGTGGTTGAGAGTCCGATCTCTGCAAATCAAACAGAAATCAATCATGGTTTGGAACTACCCCATTCAAGGCCCATGAAACAAAAATCGATTAAACATTCGTGCCACTCATTTCATATTACAATATGGATTTCTGTCGGAGTGAGAATGCTCTGCCTCCTGCAACGCAAGCACAACTTGATAGGTCAACATCACTCACTCCTCCTAACGTGAAACGATGAAATCATGCGCTTCATGGATGAGGATCGACACAAGACGACACTGCGCCATAGATGATTAAATGTTCATGTATCTTGCCTTTGTGTAAGTATATAAACCTTGAGCAGCCAGGACACACTCGCAGACCGCCGATTTTTGCAAACACAGGCTTCACACCACACCTCCTTGCCCTTTCTCAGACCCCTCACATTCAGTGATCAGCGGCACTCGACGTTGGAGTACTCCCACGAAGGCTTGGGCCCGATGCGGTTCACATTCCTCAAGCAACATTCATTTGCGTGCGCAATCAGCAAAGAACTATTCAGTACTTGCGAAGCAATCAGCACAGCTCCCGCGGCGTACTCAAAAGAACGGCCAATTGCAAATCACCTTTCCAAGTATCTCTCTGCACGCATACATGAAAAAGCTGCTAGCTGAGGGGGTGGAATGAAGTGGAGAGTGGAGTGGGGAGTGGAGAGCGGAGTGTGGAGTGTAGTGAAGAGTGGAGTGGAGTGGAGTGGAGTGGAGTGGAAGGGAAATGAAAGGGAATGGGAAGGGAGTGGAAAGGGAATGGAAAGGAAATGGGAAGGAAATGGCAAGGAAACGGAAAGGAAATGGAAAGGACATGGAAAGGAGATGGAAAGGAGATGAACAAAAAATGGAAGGGAGATTCAATCAAATAAAAAGGAAATGGAAAGGGAGTGGAAAGGGAATGGAAAGGAAATGGAAAGGACACGGAAAAACATGGAAAAAAGGAGTGGAGCGGAGTGGAGGGGAGAGTGGAGTGGAGTGGAGTGGAGGGGAGAGTAGAGTGGAGTGGAGGGGAGAGTGGAGTGGAGTGGAGGGGAGAGTGGAGTGAAGTGGAGAGTGGAGACTGGAGAGTGGAGTGAAGTGAAGAGTGGTGGAGTGGGGAGCGGAGTGGGAAGTGGAGCGGGGAGTGGAAGGGGAGTGGAGTGCGGAGTGGAGTGAAGAGTGGAGTGGGGAGTGGAGTGGGGAGTGGAGTGCGGAGTGGTGTGGAGTGAAAGTGATTGTCTGAGAAAGTGTACGTGACTGTGAGTGAGTGTCATTGAGCGTGAGGGAGTATGAGTGACTGAGTGTGGAGGAGGAGGAGGAGGAGGAGGAGGAGGAGGAGGAGGAGGAGGAGGAGGAGGAGGAGGAGGAGGAGGAAGGGGGAGGGGGAGGAGGAAGAGAAGGAGGAGGAGGAGGAGGAGGAGGAGGAGGAGGAGGAGGAAGAGCAATCAAGACCCCCACAGACAAATGTGGAGAAAAACACCCGCATATATACACACTACTGCAAAGGAATGGTAAGCACAGTGACCAACTTGATTCAACAGCGCTCCCCGGCGGAACCACTGAATCTGTAGTAAAGGCTAGCGACTCAGGCTCTGACACCTGGGCATCACCAGGCCAATACGTCTGCAACGCTTCGGCAGCGCCTCCCGTCAAATGGCAGTAGCAAACCGCATCGAGTCCAAATCACACGGCAGTTTAGAAGACAACAAACCAACCTCTGCCCTTTCCAGCGGAAGACAAGGGATCCTGAACACTGGTGGCCACGCTTTGGGAAGCTTATCCGATTCAATCCTCCAGCCTGCAGACGGGGTCTCTTCAAAGACGTTCGCATCCACGGCATCTTAGTACAGCAGAACAACTGCTCATGGCGTACTCTCTGTGCGCACTCAGCTTCGTGGCTTTCGCGCTCTGCACTTGGGCTTAAGTGTCTTCCTATTTGAATGCTGCCTTGCGCCTCATGGGATACGTGGATACGTTGAGCAAAGCCGCTATGAAGACTTTTGGCAAAAGGAGTGGAGCAGCAAACGAGATTTGCTTCAGGACAAGCGCACGCGCCGAGAATAATTGCAGGCAATATGTGTATTCTAACCAATTCCGAGCAAAACCTGAATGTAGTAAACAGATTATAAACATAGGAGCTCGTACCGGCCAGTCGTAAGCATATGCTGCCCAGCAAGCAAGGGTTGGGCTTGATAAGATTAAGCATCCGGGCCAAATCAACAGGGGAGCGCTCTGAACATTTCGGACACTTCTTGCCTGTATGCCACTATTGCCTGAATAACCTGCGTCACCTGTCACCTGTGTACAATTTCTTTCTGGTCCGAGGCTTCGTGTTCCTGGCTCTGCAGCCTAACCAGCACGACTCATTGGGTCGTCAAGAGTCAAACACGGCCTCTTTGAGGCCACGGGAGTCTCGGAGTCAAGCAGAAGGCTTCTCCCATGGCACTGAGAGGCCTGGCTGATCGCGTGGTCCTCGTAGCTCACGGAGCCCAGCACGTTGTGGGGCCGGTGGAAGAAGGCCTGGCGAGGCCTTCTGGTCCCCACGCATCAAGGGGAGTCCATTCTTTCCAGGAATCCTTCTTTCTAGACAACCGCCAAAAACCCTGGGGAAATGGCTGGTTTTTGAAAAGAACGATGGTTGAGACGGTTGTTCGTGATCTGAAAGCGCCAACACTTGGATTTGAGGAATACATTTTCCATGTTTGCGCTAGGAAAACTGGGCGTGAATCTGGCAGAGCAGGTCTGGCAGCCCTGTACCTTCGGCAGAACCACTCTCAGTTGAACAGCCTTGCGACAATATGAAGAAACGTCCTGCACAAGCTGTGAGATAGACCGGAGAACTCGTTGACTACGACCTTGGCCAGCTTTTCGCCTTCCTGTGATCGAACCAATCATGCCAGCTTCAGGCTTCAACAAGAGCTGGCTATTCAGAAGCGGGCATGTCTGCAGTGCTGCAGAAGCTGTGGATTCGCAACTGTCTGCTGCGAAGTGAACCCATCCGACAAACGGCAAAGAACTTGGGCCTATTTGGAAAACGACCGGAAGCGACTCGATGAATTGCGATGCGAAACTGGGGCAATGCAACTCTTTGCGAGCACCAACTGACTGGAATCAAAGCACATCTGCACATCTTCAAGTCCCCCACAACGTTGGAAATCATCCTAAAACGGAAAGTACTGGTACTGCAGGTTCGAGAAAATGATGCCAACTCTCGCGATGGTCGTACGCAAAAAAAACACAAAACAAAACAAGCTCATCTGGTTCAGTCTCATAAATCGCTTTTGAAAGTTCACATTGAAGTTCAGGGCACGTATATACGTTGGCCAACCCCCATAACAGTACAATATGCGATGACTACAAGTTTCAATCGTCAAACCTAGTTGCAAGGGCAACCACCGGCAAAATGCAGGCCCTTCGCGGATCAGAGAGAACATGCCTGAAACTGAATACCTGCGTTCATTCCCTAGACTCCTTGGCTGCATTGCACCGTACCCCCTCCGTTGCCTCATCGTATGTGGACTCTCCTTCGCTGAAGGCGTTGAAGAAGTTCGGCTGCCTGGGTCAATGGCTCGGCCGAATCGTGGCTCAAGGCTCAAGGGCCCCTGCAAGACCTCTCATCACGAAGAAAAGTCTAAAGTGTACGCATCGCTACACAATTTCTCAAGAAAGCAGGGGACAAGGGAGGCCAATTTCAACAGCTTAAGATCACGAAGGATCACTTTCACAACGAGAAGGAAGCCTTACATCCAGGTCCAATGGACAAGCATTTGTGATGCTTCAGGACCGACCGCAGCGCCCAAGGCTCCGGCAACGAAGGTCTAGCCTCGCCTTGTAGGAACAGGCCCGGCCGACAACTAAGGCTTCAAGTGGGTGAAAAATTGGGGGACCCCCAAAATGGTGGGTTTCCTTTTGGTGTCCCCTTAAACCAAACCAAAAAAAGCCCTCGAAAGACACATAAAAGGTATGCGAATGAAATAACTAGCGGACTTTTTCTTGATATTCGCCATAGGCAACTCAGTGGGGCTCGTGGGACCACTTAGTATCAAGCAATTGAACCATGGGCATCCCCCATGAGGACATCGTGGAGAAATTCGCTCTGAACTAGGTTCCTTGTAAAAGCCTGACATGTGCCATCATGCGTTGGAAGTGAAATCACTCTACCCTAGGCTCACGCGATTTCAATGCGGCAATGCCAGTTTCAGCATGATGCCAAAGCCGGGCCGATAGACTTCACTGTGCTGCTTCATTGACCGTTGTCTAAGATGCCTTCTGCTACTGTGCCTTCTGACACGGTGGACTGGTCGTTCGACTCGTGCCATGATGCTGTGGCTCCCCTACGGCGGGTTGGGCACTCAGGTGGCTCAATACTGTCGAGGCCAACCTGTAAGAAGAAACAAAAAGCTACCAACATCTTTCTATATCCGGTGAAAATGAGCAGTTGCTGCCGCCAAGCACCTTTGCAACTCAAAGCACCTCTGAAACTAATCGACAATGGAAGAAACAAGAGGAGCATGCCTCCTTCCTGCCAGCTGTCACAGCCGCACAAGCCAATGCTGAGACCCTAAACTGGGAAATCCGTTTAACTGTAGGACTCAAGATGGGTCTGGTCTCAACCTTCAACACAAACGTGCCTTTGTCCAGAAGCAAGCATGTTGTCCTAGTTGCACTTTGGATTTGAACCGAAGCTAGTCGAAAGCACCCGCGCCTGCCAAGGATACACCTGGGAATTCACGTTCCGAGCATGCAAAGTTGTGCCATGTTTGCAAGCGAGAGATCAACCAAAACGCAAGAGGGAATGCTTGAAGGCTATATTCCCTCTGCTTATTCAAATTGGTTGCTTTTCAAAATGTCCCCTGCCCGCCACAAAATTGACTATAGTTCGAGACTTGAAGCGAGCACGTCATACAACAGGATCTCACTCTGTATACCTAGCACAGCATGCATTGTGCGGGCCTGCACATAGTGCTTTCAGCGCTTCAACCCTGTATCGTGCCTGCCACCAAGTCAGAGTCAGAATCAACCCGTGGGTATTAAAAGGGTCCACCCCCGAGTCCATGTCAAGAATCAAGAGACCGCGCGTAAGGAGCGGAAAACAGGGGACATTTGTGGAGCGGAAAAGTGCAAATGCACTGGGTTACAACAAGAACCCTGCAAGAATCAAGGGACTGTCCGTTTCTATCGACTGGAAGTGGCTCTGACCGGAAGCCCCCGGCTGGAGCTCGTCTGGACGGAGCTAGAGGAGCTCGAGGAGGCTTCCTTGTGGGTTGCGGGCCAAACAACACCCCCTACTCCAAATACCCGGACTATTTCTAGGGTATTTTGGGGAGAAGCCTGGGTTTCCATTGTAAATACCTCCTTTTTTAGTAGAGGGTCGACATCATACCCTAAAAAAAATGGTATTTGGAGTAGGGGGAACATGCTGCGGTGAGCTGAAGATCACAAGGCGGTTGGAGGCTCCCAATTTTGGATCAAGCGAATTCTGACTCCATCTTTGTGGCATGGCTTGATACTCGTGGCCCGGTTTGAAAGGATGGAGGTGACTCGTCTATCTCCAGTAACTAGCCTTGACATCAATTGATTCATACATGGGGCAATCACGATGCCACAGCCGGCCAACACGATTCAACATGGTCCATGTAGCATGAGGGCGCGTCGCTCCATGTCAGACTCTAGTGAACTCTCAGTAAATGCCTCGACTTGCTTTTGATGCTGTCCATTGCGAGCAGCCTCGGGCAGTGCAACTATCAATGAAGTACACCTGCTCGAACTTGCAAACGGTCCCAAATGTATCTGCACATCTATTGCATGCTCTGTGTGGTGCCAGAACGTCCCGAACACACACATGATTCTCAGGTTAGTCCCGACGGCTAGATTTGATATTCGTTCACAAGCATAAGTCACAAGTCGGACAGCTTAAGATAGACACTATTTGAGACGTTAGGATCTATCGCCAACAAAAGAAGGACTTTTGTTCTGAAAGGACGTCCAATGTCGTCAAACCAATGCCCCTCAACACCTTCCAACAAGAAAACAAAGACGCAGAAACATACCGCCGCACTGTACTCTGTTCCCATTGTGGAACTGTCCCATGTCTTGCTACTCGAGCACTCCTGGCTCCGTCTCTGCCGACGCAGCGCCGCAAAGCTGACAGGGCACAGCCTGTCAAAGCGAACCTTCCGGACCCCGGAAAGTGTATTTGGCCAAAGGTGAAACACATCGGATGAACATAGTAAAAGATCGCCCCGTCTTTTCAATGTTCGGTGTTACCGTCAAAGACTGCCGAGATGTGCTAGAGGTGCTAGCGACCTTTCAAATCTGAACAAAGCGAGCACAACCGCAAGTGATTCAAGAAAGAAAGACACACTCTGCAAGGATCGTTGCTGTGTGGGTCAGGCTTGTCATGTCTGCAGACTTCGACCTTTGCCCGGCAACCAACGCAGCTCATAAGCAGGGCGAGGGAGACCCTGCCAGGAGCAGGACGCGGGGGTATCTGTACCTGGCAGCTAACGTGACATTGTCATCTTAGCGGGCATCTGTTCAGTTCACAGACAAGACACCGCTTAAGTGGAAAGAGACACAAATGTCTAGACGCTTGACACTCTACGGGACAGCTTTCCTGTGAGCAAGAATCGCGTGACTGCCATTTGGAAAGCCTTAAGCAGCTCAGACCTCATTTACTTTAAAGTCTGGAGAACGAACGTCAGTGTAAACAAAGCAAACAAATATTACAACAGCCGCAATGGGAGCATGCGGGCAATGCTGCCAAGATGCATCTGTTCGGTATCGGGTGCGCTGCATACAGCACTACAGCTGGAGCAGGATCGCCACACTTTTCACAAAAGGCCGGCAACCGAAGGATAAACCATGTCTGACCTGTCTGACGTGTCTTGGGATCTTGAGGACCGGAATCTTGCCCTACGGAATGAGATATGAGACCTGTGTGTAAAGGACCTTGCCTGCAGTCAAAGTACCGCAACCAAGCAGCGGCCTGAAAGTTGTTTTCAGGCAGGCTTCAAAGCATGGCCAAAGGCGACTTGCACAATTTCGCTTTCCTGGGCAGCAAATCTGCTGTGCATGTTGTGGAGTGATCTACGACGACTCGACTGAGTAAATAGCATGCGCACCTCGTCTTGAGGCGGCAGCTTCTACCCTCTTGACAGTTGACAACTAGCCGTCGGCTCACTGCTCTAAAACGGTTGCTAGTAATCCTCACGCTTTGCTCAAGGATCTTCAAACGCTTTTCTTTTCGGGTCTCCCTGCAGCAGTGAAGCCAACAGCCTTGTGAACTAGCCAAACATTCAGACTCACTGACAGTCGCTGACCCACCAGGCAGTTGTACGTCCAGTGCAAAACCCGATTAGCCATGAACTGTTCTGTCCTTCTCTGTTGGGCCTTTGTTCCGCTCACCTTATGGTGCACCTAGCAATGGGCGTATTGCCTGGCTCTGTTCTTCAGAAGCAGTCTGTGTCCAGTGGCCTGGTGAAACGGGCGTCTTAGCGGGTCTTCCCCGCCGTGGAAGAAATATCTGTGAGGGCCTTGGTTTCCGCAAACTGCCTTCTTGCACCAGGCAAGCCCCCGTCCGTGTCGCAGAAAGAGGTCCGCCATCACAAAACTTGGACAGCTGACAGAATAATTCTTCCACATGATCGAGGTGTTTCAGGGGCTTTGTTCGGATTCGAGCGCAATCTGTCGCGGTGCCCAAATCTGAGGCCCCAACGAGTTGCACCTGATGCCAGGGCAAGAACCAGCCGTGCAGCAAATGGAGCAAGTTGAGATTTGCAGCTCGGTTTGACTCTGCGCAATATACCCAGTGGTAATTGAAGTGAAACATATAATATGTATCCCAGTTCAAGCTGCTCGTGCTATTCCATCCTTGGTTCCTTCTGACAATCTCCTAAAAGCACAGAGACAAGACATCGCAAAGCCAAATAAACATATCTGTAGACTCAGGTACGAGTACGTAGCATGTCACTTCAATGTTATGTGGCAGTACTGCCACCTGCACAAATATCTTCGAATATCCCGGGTTGTCCATTATCCTCTTGTCTTCCCACGGTGATGGTTCCTGGTTTTGCCAAAGTTAAACGATGGACAAGCGTGAGCGAACCTCAAGCTGGCAACATCCTCGTATTACAGAGCTGGTCCTAAAACTTTGCCAAAGGAAATGCCCTTAGCAAAGTGTTTGGACACCCCTACACCACCTACTTGGGCGTGCTTTGCGGAGCAATGCAAAAAAACAACAACCGGCGCAACCAGGATATGTCTTCCAGAATGCCCGGGTGCAATGGAAAGGCGTTCAAGACCTGAACACGCCTGACCACCAAACTGCCAGCTATGAGAAGCATCTTCAGTTCATCCCAATAGAAAGCTCTGCTTGCAAGGCCACTGGGCCTAACAACATCGTGGAGGCTGAATGACAAATGGCGTAAACTGAATTGCATGTCCAACTCCCCGAAGTTCATGGGCCATGAGGCAGTTTCCTTCATGCATCACCAAAGCATAAAGCAGAAGCCAAGCCATAAAGTGTTGCTTCTTGCTTCAGTGCGAGTCTCAATGTGTGGATCCCCTCAACGAGCTCACAGTACATCCTATTACACCCCTTAAGATTGCTCCGGCCGCACCACGCCACGAAAACCAATGGGAAAAGTGACTGCGGGATCGCCAAGGCGCAACCACCATTGGGCAAACTTAAATCACAAGACTCCACCAACGGTGCAGCATGGCTAGGGGGTCCTTGCTCTCGGATCCAGCCTTCTCGAGCAGCTGCTTGTTGAGGCGCAGCTCGCAGTCGCTCATGGCCTCCTGGATTGGGATCCCGCGATCCGTTTGCCCGTGTTTCTTTGCATGGTTTTATGCTTGGGATGGTTTTTTGAGGGAAACCAAGAGGATCAGCATTTACGGGTGCCCCCCATTTTGACACATCCCATCGGCGAAAGCACGGCCCTTCCTTCCTAGGCGCTGAAGGCCATGAAACATATTTCAGCCAGTGGAACGCCGCACGTGCAACCCGGCGACAGGCCTTGTTCGGCTTTAGCCTCGCCCGGGCCTAGGGGCATGCTTGTGCCATGAGTCGAGGTCGCTAGAATGCACCCCAATGCCAGTGGTCAAGAAAACTGCCAAACTGCAGGCAACAAGTGAGGAACAGCGTTTGTGCTCCCACATGTACCTACTCAAGCGTTTGATAATCAAGATGTGAGCGGCCAGTTGCGAATATCGCCAACGGCCTGAGCAAAGATCCCCACTGAAAATTATCGGGGATGCCTCCTGCTAAGTGCAACGCGCATCGTCACAAAGCCATCCCAAGAGTCGTTGACAGATTATATAACCGGAGCCGACTCACTCCCTCAAACAAACACCACACCTCAAGGCAAACCAAAACACTGTACCTCAAAGCCAGCCAAAACAATACTGGCCGAGGCGGGCAACGCGAAGCGTTTTAACTAAATATCCTTTATTGTGACTCATCCATGGGATGTTCGACACACATAGGACTGATCAACATTGTACTAGTTGGGGACAATCCAAGCGCACCAAAAGCGGCTTGACTCTCACAGCAAGCAAATAAATTCAGGCAGTTGAGGGAAGCTCAGCCCCAAAAGAAGCTTGGGTGACTCCCGCTAGCAGAGTTGTCTTTCCTTATCAGAGAAAGAGTACTAATGTTCGATTAAAACGCCCCAAACCAGTCCAAACTCATTCAAGCAAAACATGTACCTCTCATCCTGGGCAACATTGCCTCGGTCAACAGCATCCGCCTTGTTCCGAAAACGGCTTGTGGTTTTCGACCGTCACGGGCGGTTTTTTCCGCTTGGCTTCAGCCCCCGGCAGCGATCTGGCGCTCAAGCTCGGAGCGATGCTCGCGGATCATTCTCCTAGGAGTGTTCTCTTCAGAAGTTGACATGTTCCTCACATGGGCTCATCTTTTTGCGCGGGGTGCTGTTGTTGCTGGCTTTTTTGTATCGAAACCAAAGCAAAACCACCATTGGGGGGGGGGGGTAAAAATAATCGAAATGGAAGGTAAATGATTGGACATGACATGTCCAATCATTGTGCCTGGATACGTTTTGGAGCCCACTCCTGAGAGTGGAGCTTATTGCAAGAACGCAAGGGAGGATTTGCACAGAAACATTTGCTGCTGAACATGGGGCTAGGAATGTGTTGCCTTGCAAGGAAATGCACGACCAGAGTTGGTTCCTTCAATTTGCTTGGGCGGAGCAACATGCCGAAGCAAGGCAAACTCAGCATATTTTGCCCATTCGCGTGGAGGCTATCAGCCCGCGGTGGCTTCCGCCATCAATGAATGGAGCTGCTAGACAACCATGCAGGAAGGATGATGCGTGCAACATGTCCCGCGTCTGCCGCCACAGCCTAACGACATCCGCAATCATGAGGATAATGAGTATATACTGGCACCCCACATGGCTGTTTTTGGACGTATTTGCCCGCATGGCCATGCTTTTCCGGTCATTTGCGTAAATCACCCGTATCAAACCCATATTTGTTTCGACAGGTTGTTGACAAAAAAAAAAGCTGTACGCATCCACATGGCCATTTATGACCTAAAAAAAACGGCCATATGGGGTCCCAGGCATGTATTGTGTGTATACCTAGGTCTTCCGTGGGCACTTTTTTCTGGATTGTTTTCCGTTTCGAGCAAAAGATACCGCTCATTTCACTCAAAAATGCTCACGCTCAATTGGAAAGCGGTTCGGGTGTGTGTGTGTGTGTCCGCAAAAATCCGCTCATTTCCCTCCGATTTCCGCTCATGTCCCGCAGATTTCCGCTCACAGAAATTGCCAAAATTAGCCCAAATCAAGGTTTCCGCTCATTTTGTGTTTTTCCGCTCAAGATCTGAAACGAGCAAAAACATGCCCAGAGCCCCAAAAAGTGACCAAATGAAAGACCCAGGTATATTTCTTTGTAAATATTTGTTCTGAAACATATTTGGAGAAACGGGTATACAAATTATATCCAGCCAAGGTGTCCAAATGCATCTCCGCCACCGGCCCTGCTTATGAGTCCTGTGAAACAGCTGTTTTCCAGGGACCATTCTGCCCTGCGCAGCATCTGGGCCGCCCGGGCTTCTTGAAATCATCGCGCTCCCGCTCCTTGGCCTGCCGAGTCACGCGCTACAAAAACAAATAGGTTCTTTAAACAAGAGATCCCACCTAAGGGGCGACTGGGTGCAGTGTTGGTGGTGTTCATCAAATGAACACTCTTGACGTGCATGTTGAATTGCAGGCTGCACCTATAGCTTCAAGTGGTCGGTGCGTCACAAGCACGTTGTTCTTTCCGACCCAGGCAAACCCCAAGAGCACACCAATGTTTCGACGTGTTCCCTTGCTAAAGCCACAATCACCACAAAATCCAGGCAATGCCAAGCCAGCCGCATCACACGGGTGCGTGTCAAGATCACGGGCCGTGCTATGTTGGGTAGACCTAGAAAGAAACCAAAAAGAGTTCCCCACTCTTGGAGGCAGATTTGACACGCATATTTAACAATCCACCGAAGTCCTCGAAAAACTGCGGCACGCCTCGATATTCTTCACTTCAGCCGCCTTCTCCTGTGCCAGACACCTGACATAACACGCTGCCAAGGGGCAAATGAAAAGTGTGAAACCGCGATGGGCTAGTTAGTAGGGCTCATGTACATGATTTAGGGGTTACGTTGTTTTGGACTAGCCCTGCCTGCAACTAATTGGCCATCCAATGCTGCTATCTGCTGTCTTGCCAAATAATTGTTTGTCTGAACATTTACCGAAGCATACACTTCATGCGGAAAATCACTTTAAGCGCAACCCCATCAACTGTCAATCCTGCTCGAAATGTTTCAAAGTGACAGAAGACTTGGTTCAAGTTTACTCTTTGAGCGCATGTCTTTGGGAGCTTGCACTCCAGGGCGGCAAATGGCATTGTGTTGTGGTCCGCGCCTGGCTTTCTCAGCTTCAGCTGCTTTTCTAAGCTGCTTCTCCTGTTCAAGCTAACACTCATCGAGCAGGCCAAGCTTGCAAGAACGTGCGCAGCACTTTGCCTCCAAACTTGCCGGAGCTGAACATCGCAGGATGGGGTCCATGAGTCACGCGCCATGCCATCAAACAGGTCAGGAATCTCAGAAAGCTTCCCAATATATAACACTTTTTAAGCTCCATTCGCAAGCTGCCTATCACGTCACGTCTCAATCGGGACAAGCAAGGCCATTGCTCGCCCAAGGAGAATGGCAAGATGATGATAACTATCGCACCATCGCCAAAAGATGCAGGCACTAGACCTCTCAAGAGCTATCAATGCGATGTGCCAGTATTTACTTGATCCGAAAGCAGGGCCTATCCTAACAGCTCCTTGTTTCACACGGCATTCACAGTCCATTAAATTGCAGCCACGGACCGCCCTTGATGGCCTTCATTTGCTGCAGAAGGTACTCCTGCGCCAAAGACAAGGCTCATCTCTTGAAAACCAAGAAGTATCATGGAAAGGACCGCGACTAGCTTGCGAGCCGTGCCGTCTTGACCCTCGGGCGTTTCAATCAACACAGTGCTTTGGTGACTTGTCAAAACAAAGTGTCTCTCCTCTGTTTGTCAAACGCAATTGCATGCCATGTGTTTCAACCAAAATCCGCAACTACCGCATCTTTGGGAATGGCGTAAGGGTTTGCCATGCTTGACTCACGTGTTCCGTGACTCCAACTTCGACTTCAACTAGTCCGTCCCCGACATGAAGGAAGTTGGGCTGCGGGGCTGGCAGCGAGGACAACATGCGTTGAGAGTGCCGCCTGCATTCCAACTATGTGACTATGTGCCTAATCCTGTTGCATACTTACCTTGTGATAAATTTAGCCTCACAATATTGACTTTGACATAATTTAACAGGATACTCACGTGCAGTAAATCCGTAAACGCTAGCTGCATCGTCATGGCAGTCCTGCGTCTGGCACTTCATCGCCTCCAGCTTCTTTCGATTTGCCTGCGGAAACTTGAAATGGTCGCAATGCCTTGGAGTTCTTTCAAGGTGATGCGGGAAAGGACAAGGCAAGCAAGCAAGGTCCGATGTTTTCGCACGCATAATTGAGGTATGGAGATTCAAAATGCTACACACACACAACACCTTCCCTGACCTCAGTTGGTCGTCGGCTGGACCGGCAGAGCAAACTGGCATGCAATGTGGTAGCGCACTTGTAGTACACTGTGCGTCTTGTCTTTTGTTGATACTATATGTTTCCCTCTCCCTGTTTCTTCAGCCCTTCCACTCAGCAAGCCTTGGAAATCCAAGTTCTGGTGTCAGGTGAGTCGCTGACTGACAAGCTGGGCCCAGTGTTAGTTCCGTTGGTTGCGCCATCAGAGAAAAACAACAAGCAACTTGAGGCACTATCACAGTGGTATATCAACCACATAATTATAATCATCAGCACTAGTAGCAAACACCCACACACACACACACACACTCACTCACTTGTGAAGCGCATGAAAGTGGTTTGAAACGCGCTTTACCCGGGATGTCCTCGGACTATCACCGCAAGCTGTGTCCTGCTAATTCAGGCACAGCCAAGAGGGGTCTCCAGCGCAAGTTTCAGATCATGGCTAATCTGCGGAATGAGAAGATCGCTTCGTCTTGTGATGGGCTGCCCCGAGCCCTGTCACCTGCTCCTGCTGCTCCATTGCTCGCTCCTGAGCAGCACCATTGGTGGCTTTGGGTTAGGTCTTTTGGGTTGTCCGTTGCTGCCGGTCCCTTGCTGCTTCTCTGTTGCCGCTCGGCGATTGCTTCTGCTTGGTGAGAACCCTTTTACAATAATTTAGAATCAATCATGCTATGTGTAGGCGTCAAGGGATCATGGTATGCGTTGGTGTCAAGGGCGCCCAGTCTAAGATTGCATAACAAGCAACGCATGAAAGGTTCCCACAATCGTGGCTACAGGAGACGTGGTACAATGGCAGGGGTAATTCATGGTGAGCAATATGTGTGTTTGCCGCTGCGTTGTTGTTTGTGTGTCTGTGTTCGGGTGATTGTGCCTTCGTTTGTGAGCGATAAAGTTTGAAAAACATACTTGCCGTCAGGTCGAGCTGTGATCTTGTCGGTATAGCATCATGCGGAGAGGGCAAAGGGTGATTGCCCCTCAAATGAAAGCAAAGCAGAACAGGAAATACATCCTATTTCAAAGCTAACATGCCAACTCGCTCAGATTGGCCCTTTGCTCACCTTTGGGGCATCAACTGCAGTCCTGCCTTGCCAACTGCCCACGCAGCTGCCTGCCTATATTTCCGCGGCTTGCACATCAATCCACCAAAAGGAAACACGTTTTGTTTCAGGATGATGCTTAAAACCTTAAAACCCCCGAAAAGGCGAATATACAGTGAACCCGCAAATGCCTCCCGCCCTCTCCCCCCGCAGCCCGCGGCCTTGGCCGCGCGCTCTTGCGCTGCTTTGGACTCCACGTCATCGGCCTGGCGCTGCATTGCCACTGCCTCAGGCCGGCGCAGACCGTGGCTCAAAGATGGGCTCCACCCCCAAATCACTTCCCCCGATACAGTGCCTATACAGTGGTTGTACATCCCATTAAAACCTTGGGGGTAGTGAGTAGTGGTTTGGGGGTGGTGGAAACCATCTTAGACTCAAGCACACCCATAGAAACCAAAGATATGCGTCAAACAGAGATTCATCCACAAAATCAACGGCTTTTTGTTCCCAAGATTGATGACAGCTATAAGGGTTTCAACAAAGGATAGGGTGACACAAAATTGGGCTAGTCTTCGTAGAGTGCTGCTAGAAAGTGTTGATTGGTGCCGCGCGCAGCATCGCGCAACAGAATAGGCTTCTGTTGGAGGAGAACGTGATTCAGAGTTTTGGCAAGGTGTTGTTGCAGGTGCGGAGGGTGTTGTTTGTGTAGGTTGTTTTTTGTCAAAAAAACAAATATTACTTGTGTTTTCCGGTGCGCTCAAGGTTGGTTTCTGTATGTCTTGCATTCACATTAACATTCATTCTGGTCAAGCACCTGCGTTGTGACAACTTGTGACAACGCTGCACTTGGTTGACATTAAACATATTACCAACACCATCTCACCAACTCCAATAGCTGGAACGGTTGTTGTCAAAAAACATTTTTCCAGTGTTTAGGCCATTGTGCCGCACTTCTGTGATGCTCTACTCCTTTGCGCACGCGCATGGAAAGCGGGAATGCGTTAGGCAAAGCGTTTGAACGGGTCATTAGTTTGTACAAGGAAACAGGCTTGAGGGTGCGAGCACAAACACGAGGCATTGTACATTGATTGACAGGAATGAGCAAAATAAATACAAGTTTAGTATTCAGGGACTGTATCTTCAGCTTGTATATTTAACTCGTGCCCGCAGAAATCTCTCTTACGTACTGGATTCAGAGCACGTACATATTCCAGCTCTTTTGGCCGATGCCGAAATTAAGACGTCTTTCCTGCAGGTAGCCCAATGGTCAACGCTGGGGACGTGACATACTTGTGCAATGCAAGGGAATGGCACATCTCGATTCTCCCGTTTTCTTTCTGCAGTTACACTGGGCCGGGCTTGCGCGCTTCTTGCGTGCGGAGTCTCGGCACTGTTTCCACGCATATTGGCGGCACTATACGCTGAAGGCAAAGGTTTGCAAACAGTTCATGCACTCAAGGGTGTCCTTAGATCTGGGATGATCTGGGGTTGTCCTAAGGGAGTCTCAATGCGCGTCTAAAGCCTCACGTCCTGCTTCGAGGCCGCTTGGAAGATCACACTTGCCGGAGTGCGGCAGACATAGTTCGAGTGCTAAGTCTGCCAATGGTGCGTGTCTTGGTGGATGCACAAGGAGGCAGAAATGTAGCCAACGGCGACACTTCAACTCCAGCCATGCACAAGTTTCCTACATCTCGGGAAAGAACAGTCAGTGCACAAGCGCACCTTAGGCTCATCTCGAGCTCAATCATACGCCTCGCAACGCCTATACAATCTGAGGAGTGGGCCCGCACTCCAGCATTCTTCTCAATCGCCTTTCGCTGGGCAGCCTCCTGCAAATCCGTGCGTCATTGTCTGTACACACGCGAAAAGGGCCTGGTTCAATTTAGATTGTGGTGCTTTGAATAGTTCATTCCCTTCAGCTGGGCATTGCACACCAAAAGCATGAAGGAAATCTACCACTCAAGTTGTGCGGGTCTCAACCGGAACCACTTGTACAGTCATGAAACAGTAGAATCGAATGACCAACCCCCATCCCGGAACGAAAAGGCCTTAAACTCAACTCAGCAAGGTCCTTCTCGGCTGCTTCCCGCCGGTGCTCTTCACGCTCGGCCCGCAGTTGCTCGTAGGCCTGCCACTGACTGAATGCTGGGATTGGTGGTTGGAGGTGTTCCGGGGTGGTTTCCCATGTACCCCCTACAACAACCAGCTTCAATCATACAAGAAAGGAAACAACAAGTGCAATCATTTCCTCCGCGTCTCTGCGATGGGGCGAGACAGTCCAAATGCGATCGAGGGACCAGAAGGTCAGCTCAGCCGAAAACTGTGTTGCAGGTGCCAGGAACAATTGCTATCAAACCTGGCAGCCAAGCACAGTGTAGGGAGTGCCATGCAACAGCAAGATTCCAACTCTTGCGAGCATGCACGATGTCAGACTTGACCACGAGGCATGGGTGCCCGCATCTCTCACTTCAATTTGATACTTCTGAGTATGTTGTCTCTACAAAGCCTTCTAGAAATAGCTCAGCAAGATTATGCAAGATTGTTACCCTCTTGGCAGATTGGCATGGCAATTCCATGTGTGGGAGCTTAAAGACTTTTCTGAAAGCAAACAAGAGGCTTGGGATCCACGAATCACAAGATATCTTCTCATGGCCTAAGATGGGCATCCACACGCCCCACTGTTCAGCCTCGCACCCTCGCGTGCCTCTACCCGCTGCTGCTCTTGAAAGGCTTGGCGATCTGCCAGCTCCTGGAATACCGGCGGCAAAAGGGAGCTGTGTGGATAAAACGGCTCTGGGTTCTTGACCTTTCTCGTGCAGTTTAGCTTGAAGGCCTGCTGTGTAACAGTCAGGGGCAAACCATGCGCACTGCACCACGCACCAGCACACTGCGCAGAAATACTCGGGAAGTTGTCTCGAAAGGGGGCCGCATGCGGTGTGCCGTTGGGGAACCCTACTTGAGGAAACGGCAAGATTGATGTACCACAGCTGGGACACATCGCAGTCAACAAATCGCGCATGCCTTGAAAGCGGGTCTGCCATGGGAATATCCTTTTCTAGCCACAATGGCACTGGCACACCGCTGGCCAAACATCAACTGACCAGTTATGCTGGGCATCCTTGGCTGCAGTTTGCCAATGGGCACCGATGAGATGGCATGACTTCTGATTGCATGAGAAAGCCCAAGCGCTCATACGAGTTGTGCTGTTGACTTGATCCCCAGCCAGATTGAAATCCCTCTCACGCAACTCACACAACTGATATAAGAGTAGCTGTTGAAAGATCTGCGCTGAAGTTCCTTGTGGTGCAGTTTGGCTGTTGCGTGACGTGGACTTTGCTCTTGTGACTCTTGAGAGGATGGGACAAGATACCAAGCAACAATAAATGTCAAACTCCTGCAATGTGCATACAGACTACACAAAACAATACAAAAGACATGGCACATGGAACCGTTTTGAACATGAACTGAGCACCCGCAAGTCTTCCTCACACTGCACTGACTCCAAACAAGTCTCACTATTCAGTGTTGAGCATCGTGCCAGTGCGACTTTCTGACTGTAACAAGATTTACTAGCCCTGAGATTGCAGACCGCAGGCACTCATATGCACAGGCCGACTAGAGGCTCAGAATGCAAGGATGCTGCTCCATGCCACTGGAAGGCTTATACAAGAAGAGGCAAAGCCATGACTACGCAGTGCGTGCTCAGCTTGGAGATTCGCAGAAATTGGCCAGCTTTCAACTCACCGGCCTGCAACATCAATGGCAACTGAGTGCGTTGACACCTTCCGCTTGCTTGGAATCTGAGCAACCGACACCTGCCGTTCTCTCGTCCCATCCAAGCAACTTCTGCGCCTTCCGCTTCATCGCAGCCTCGGAGGTCTCCTGGAAGGCCTTACCGAGCAAACCCTTTGGCTAGGGCGATGGTTCGTGGAAGTGACCTACATGCTCTCTTTCAGTGTAGATTCCAGCTCTAGCGATTTTGGTTAGCTTTGCAACAAGAGTTGTGATGAACGGTTCGGCTTGGTGATGCTGTGCCAGCCCACGTTCTCACGAAGCCTGCTTCCTGACTCACGACTTTTTTCCATAGACAGCAACTACAAGTGGACATCGAGTGGGACAGCAGGGGTCACTGGATTTCGTTTTGAAAAGCTGGACCATACTGGTAGTTTCCGAAGTTTCCATCGAAACTGCCACTTTTGGAGGCTCAAAAAAAAAAGAGGAACCCCTGGACAGCCGCAGCAGATTACAGAATGTGCAAACCCGTACTGCTGGAAACGATCACGCTGCTTGCCATGAAATGCACCATTCACACTCCGAAGGGCACGCACTTTGTACAAGACCGCAGCACGCAACACGATGAATGCCCAAGTGGTTGATGCAAGATCTGAACGTGCTTGCCCTGCCTTCTGAACCTGGTCACGGCGGGCTTTCATCCGAACCTGGTGGCTGCTGACACAAGGTCACAGGCGGTTCGTGGTGTGAAGCTCATGGCCCCTAAGGTGGCAAACCGGAGCAGGGGGCTACCGTCCAAGTGTTCCCAAAAGAAAGCAAGAAGAGCAGCCGCCACAACTGCAGTTCCAGTTAGATAACAAAGCCGAATGCTTCTGTCGCAGCAACACCGCGTGGCTGCCAGAGCTGCTTGGTGCGTTCAGCAAATATATCACCGTGAGAGAGACAGAGGGAAAAACAGAGAAAGGTACAGGGCACGGGAGGAACAAGCGCATGCTGAAACACACACACACACACAGACACACAGACACACAGACACACACACACACAGACACACACACACACACACACACAAACAAACACACAAACAAACAAGCACGCACCCATACACACACACACACACACGCATAGTGACACAAAGCAGAGAGAAATGTAAATCAACAGGTAGAGAGAAAGAAAGAAGGAAGGAAGGAAGGAAGGAAGGAAGGAAGGAAAGAAGGAAATAAATAAATAAATAAAGAAAGAAAGAAAGAAAGAAAGAAAGAAAGAAAGAAACAAAGAAAGAAAACAAGCAAGAAAGAAAGACTAAATTCATAAAGAAACAAAGAAACAAAAAAATAAATAACAAAATAAACAAATATTATGCAAAACAGGGAGTAAGGAAAAAAGGGGACAGGAAGGAACAAAAGGAATAAATGAAAAAGGACCAACGAAAAGAAAGAAAACAGCGAAATAAGAAAGGAAGAAAAGAGAGACTGAGAGTTCGAAAGAGCAAGATATCGAAAACGCGAACGGCGGTACAAAGAACGAGCGAAAGAGAAAAGAGACGGGGCAAACAAATAAAAAACAACACGCTAAAGTGGAAAAGGCACAAAGAAAAGCATCAGACAGAAACACGGAAGAAGGGCACATAGAGCAAGACAAACTGAGGAAGACTAAGAACACGTCAGGATCAGTACAGAAACGCACCTCCTCCAGGAAAAGCATGAAAAGCAAGGAAGAGCAGGGAAGAACAAGAAAGAATTAGGAAGAGACACGAAGAGCAGCAAAGAGCAGAAAGAGTTTAGAGAACATTGGACAAGGGGCGAAGAAGCCGAGAGACAAGGACACAACGAAAAGGAGGCAGAGAAAAACAAACATCTGTACAAAAACATACAAAGGCCAGCAGAAGTCCTCTGCCAGGCAGCTTTTCGCAGAAAAAAATCCTGCCTCGGCCTCCTGCTTCTCCAAGAGGGCGTCTCGATCTCAGTCAGCATGAGTAAGTCAATGCTCCGTGACAGTGGCGCCGGATTTCCCGTCCAGTTATTGTCGACACACACACAAACACACAACACCCGCACCCTTCTTGAGCATCGATTCATCATCAATGTCCATATTTGTCTCTGTGAGGCACCACTTCGCCGAACCACATATCTGAATTGCGCCGGCAACCCAATTTGTAGCCATTTGCTTTCTCTACACAAGAAAGTCAAGGACTGGCTGCCCCCGACTACCATTCATGTCTTGCGCATGAGGACATGTTTGTCTAATGCTGTTTTACAGGCGCACAACCCTCACGTTCCTACTCACATTGGCCTGCCAGCAGTCACAGGGCAGGTCCACCAACAACAGACAACCTGAAGGGAATACAAACGGTAAGCAAACTACTGCTATAGCCCGCGGCACTCACTTCACAATATCATCATGTATCACCAATCTGCGAAGAGCTTGAAGGTCTTACAGGCAACAAGGTAAAATTCAACAGAGAGTCCTGCGCATGGCAAGCTGAGTGCCGCTCTAAGGCTGTCCATCAATGCTTTCCTCTCTTGCTGCTCCTGCTGCTTTTCCTGGCAAAGACTTCAATCAAGGCAAAGGTGGTACTGCAGATTCCGCAAATGAGCAAAATAGCCTGCAGTACTAAGCACGCCATACATCTATTGCATGGTCAGTATTGCAGAATATGACATGGTTTCATTATTTCAGCTGAATGACTGTCCCTGGACAGAACCACACAAATTTCTGCATACCAAAGGCGTACAGCTCAAACTGGCTTCTGAGATAGTTGTCAGCTTTGCAAATGAATATTTGCCGTCTGGCCTGGCCCAATATCCTGTCAATGACAGCAATGGACGAAGCACGAGGCAAGCAAATGTGTTTCAGCGACTTTCCCAGGCCTCAGCAACACATGTCGCTCGGGAAATGGGTGCGGTCAGTCTTTCTTTTATATCACTTCTCCAGGACACCCATTCTTCCTAACTCCCAGTCAGCGCAAAGAAACAACAGCCTTGTCTGCTCCCATTCCCTTGGCAAAACACGCCAACAAATACATATGTTAGATGTTTACAATGATACGCTGAACAAACGATTTGATCTGAATGCGAGACTTGGACTAAGCAACAGACTCCTTGACTGAAAATTAGAAACAAATCTGATGATGCGTTGGCGGTCCTAGGACTTCAACTTTCGCGTTGCAGCGCAAAAGCCAAGGAACATGTTGGAACCCAATTCCACGCTTGCATCACTGGCCTCCTCCCTCCGTGCACGGATGATAGCCAGCTGGCAGTCTCTTTCTTGCTGCGTCGCTTCAATCTGGGCAGACAAAAAAGGCTGCACGACGGATCAATCAATGCCAGGCCAGATGCAACTGCACAGATTCGCCTATCTGGGCATGGCAGTTTCACACATCCGAGGCAACACGACAACTCCCCAGCCTTCTGAAGACGTTCTACTGCCCTTTGCTCTATCCGGCTGTGCCTTGGCTTTAGCTCCGCCGGAAAATGGCTGCCTGCCTCTGTTACGACTGTCAGACTTTCAGGCAAGCTTGCCCGGTTCGTGGTGGAGGTTTTTTTTACTAACCCTGGTTTTTTCCCAACCCTGGCTGTGATTGGTGGTGGTTGGTTGTTTGGCTGGCTGGCCGCATCCCCGGCATCACCAACATCACTTGGCCTGGGGTTGCCTATTGGCTCTGATTGGGTGGCAGTTGGGAGTTGCTGGGGGCTGGTTTAAGTTAGGGGGGTTTTGGCTGGCTTAGATCTTCATGAGGGTGGGTCTTGGGGTGGTTTGGGGTTGATCTTGGCGAAGCGAAGGGCTGACATCCAGGCTGCTGTTGGGCGGGTTTAGGGTTGACTTTGAGTGGGTTTGGGGTGGCTTGGAGCTAAGACCCACCCTCATGAAGATCTAAGGCAGCCAAAACCCCCCTAACTTAAACCAGCCCCCAGCAACTCCCAACTGCCACCCAATCAGAGCCAATAGGCAACCCCAGGTCCAAGTGATGTTGGTGATGCCGGGGATGCAGCCAGCCAGCCACCCAGCCAGCCAGCCAGTCAGCCACCTAGCCAACCAGGGCTAAGGGGGGACCAGGGCTAGGGAAAAAAAAAACATCTCCCACATCAGGTGTCAAAACAAAAACAGATAGTTGAAGCCGTTATTGTGTCCTTGCTGCAAAGTCAAACGCCTCTCCAAGTATGCTGGGCCTTGAATCCCTCCCTGATCGGGGAACATTGGGACATCTCCCGACAAAAGCGAAGCATGATTGATGCTCGCACTCAAGCTTGGAATCGCCGAGTCCCCCTTCCAACCTGATTGCGTGTGCGAGATATGCCTAGTTGCATGGTCAAAAGGGTGGCCGGCGGTGCCCAACAGTTTGCTGCAGCGCTGCCGAGATGGTTCACAGGCCGCTTCCATCACGCAGTGTGCGACACATGCCTTCTTAGTTGTTACAAAGAGGCCAAAACGGACAAAAGAGCCCTACAATGTAGCCAAGGGAAGCTGCGTGATGCAATAATCATTGCAGGTCCTGATGACACAACAAACATACATGCACAACACTTGCGTAGCCATGACTCCATGATCCTAAAACTGTCGCGCGCAGCACAGATTCCACCCCAACACAGCATGACGCGGTGGCACCTTCTAGAATTGATCACATTCCAGCCTGGCTGATTGGATGCGGAGCTTGATCATATTCACGCTTCCAGGATGCCGAATCCCAAGGTGGGACTGCTGCCTTGACTTGCCAAGCTGCCAGTTGTTCAGGTGCTCCTCCTGCGCGGATGAGCTCATCGCAGGCCAAAACACTATATTGAACTGGCAGTCAAAGATTCGTGCCCAGACTGTTTATTACTACTGTAGAATAAAGTCATGCAAACACCACCTCCATCAATGCAACATTGCTTCTCAACGGCCTTGAAAGAACCGTGCAAGCCTATTTTGTGCTGGTTCCTTCGAGCTGTTGACACGGCATGTCCTCCGAGAAAGCATGAGAACATCCCTCCAGAATCGAACAAACATTTGCTGCATCGCCGATGCAAGCTGGGAATTGAACTTGTTATTGGGACTGAGGTTCAAATGAGTCCACCAGGGCAAAGTCAATTGTCTCCAGTCTCGATAACAGAAGCTGGCAATGTGACCGCAAATAGAATGCGATCTCCCACAGTCTGTGCATTCCTTCATGCAAGCCAGCAGCACAACATGTTGAAGCAATTCTGCAAAACCAGTGACTTTCTGCTTAAGTGTCTCCTCAAAGTTGCAATTGCCCGGTCCCGGTAGAAGAAGGCAAACTGTTTTGGGGCTGGCCCTTTCCAGTGGGAATTCAGACTTGGGAACATGTCAACCGGTCTCTCTCCGTGCCTGCAGTTGGAGGTACCGCTGCTCTTCCGCTTTGGCGCGGTCCTGGAAAAGCGAGTTGGAGAGGCACAGCCGGGCCGAACCCCCCCACCCCCGCAGGCACACACACACATACGCACACATGCACGCAGAGTCGCGCAGAGAGTCGCCTGCTTCAGCTTTTCATCGGCAATCTGCTTGTCCAAATCTTGCCGCAGTCTCTGCTTCAGCCTTTGGGCACAGCGAATGCGAGAGGAATCGGCCACTAGAACAGTGGCTGCAAAGAAAAACACTAAGGATGGCGAAAGGCTACTTTTCAGGCACCTTATGTTGAACCCCCACATGCAAAGGGTGGAGTATTACCCAAAATCAAGTATCCGAAGCGGAGCCAGTCAGTGTCTAGCTCGAACCAGTGCCTTATTTGCTTTGGCTTAAATACATAGCAAAGAAGATTCACGTGTTGTATCAGAGGCCCAATCAAACAAGACTGCCTGAACTACCAACGTCTGCGCGCAAGGCTGGCGGTCATTCTTACACGGCAGCCCAACAAACCGGCGTATCCCTGAGGCTCCATGCTCAAGGTCTCGCTGCTTTGCTCGCTGGTTGTCCTGTCCAAACCGGCCAAGCTTGACATTTGATCACACCAAGCTATGGAAACGTCCACGGCCAAGCACGCAGGTTGCCAAAGATTTCCTGGAGGCTACACAGCTGGCATGTTTTACAGTAAATGACTTGGGCGCTCAGGTTTTGGTTGATGGCCCTTTTGGGGAGAATTGCTGGGCACATGACCCTCGATGGTTTCTTATAGCTCCTCAAAAATACCCAATGACCAATGTCTCACAAACCCTCCCGCCTGCTTGTGCAGCTCTGCTGCGATTTTGTCCAAGACAGACCTAACTCAAGCATGGAGCATTGAGCAGGATGGCACAACCCTCCGAAAACAAGCTCAAACTGTACAAAGATCGGTGTGTGTGTGTGTGTGTGTGCGTGGGTGTGTGTGTGTGTGGGTGGGTGTGCGTGTGCGTGCGTGCGCGTGCGCGTGTGCGTGCGCGTGGGCGTGGGCGTGTGCGTGTGCGTGTGCGTATGCGTGTGCGTTTGCGTGTGCGTGTGCGTGTGCGTGTGCGTGCGTGCGTGGGTGTGTGTATGTGTGTGTGTGTTATTTTAAGAGAGAAATGCTGCCCTGTTTTGCGGCGAACATGGATCATTTTCTCTGTGCCGTGCTACATGTATCAAGGCTTCCGGCCACTCGAGGCCCGGTGACCTGCACGGCTGAGTGAACCTTAACCGAGGGTTGGTCTGGACCTTAATGGTGACCTTGTGCAGGTGAACGAGTGCATAAAGCATTCATCAATAGCTTGCCCTGCCACTAAACAAGACTGATTGCATGCAGCTTCGAATGTCACGTTTGCAAGGAGCCCAGCAGCACATTGCACATGCTGGCGCCTCAGATTTGCATGGCTGCCTTTCCAGGAAAGCTCTCTTTGGAAGTCGCGGCTCTGTTCTTTGAATGTGTCTGAGCCGAACAGAACCAATCCGCTTGGTCGCACTGCGCGCCTCGGCTCCGACGCGGCCGGCGTTGGGCCTCCGCAAGGTTTTTGGCATCCGTGCCACGTCCTGCTACTTTTTGTATTTGCTTTGTTCTAGTGGTTTGGCTGTCCGAAACAAATGTGTAGATTGGACAAGTGTGAAGGGTGATTCAAAGGCGACATGCATTCGCCCTATGACGACAGTATCAGCCACTTACAGGTATACTGTAGGCCCGGTCGACGCAAATCGTTGCAAGCAAAAGAAGAACACTCGGAGAGCCAAGGGCAAACTTGCCCGACCTTTGACATGATCTCCGAGGTTGATGTTCAACAATCCGATTTCTTCCTTCGAAGGTTCAGTGGCTTCAAACCCAAACGCAGGGCGTTTGGGGACAGGAAACAACATCGGAGGTTTGAGTCGCGCCTCGCTCGGAGATGGCGTCCAGCGGAGCTGGCGCAGAGGCGTAGGCCTGCAGCAAATCGTGGCCTTTGGTCTACGTGATCTCCGTGCGTTGGCTGCAAGTAGCTACAATACAGTCCCTGTGCCTCTCCCCAATCTCCAAAACATGTGGGAAAGCAGAAACAGAATGACCAACAAATGCCTCCTCACATCCTTTGCGCGCAGCGAAGACCGGAGATCAACTTGACACATGATGATGCAAGGCCTATGATCAGCGATCTTTGAAAGCAGGTCAGGTTGTCTTGACGGTTTGGTGTGTCAAGACTCAATGCCGACACTTATGCCACAAAGTGTCTGTTCGTGTAAGAATTCATGGGCGACAGGGGCAAGGTTGATCACTTCGACCAAGGGCCTTTCCGCAGTGACAAGGTTCAGGGGATCCCATACTCATCACATCAAGGATCGCCAAACTTGTGTCCAGTGTTGTTCAACTTACTGTAGAATGTCTATCAAATCAACATCCATGTACAGAGATTGATTTCCATGGATCCAAATGAGATGCTTCATTTCAGGAGAGGGGGGGCTCAAAGACCTTTGTGAAAGGCCCAATCTGCCAAGCAACAATAGAACATTCGCCGGAGAAAGAAACGCTTACGGAAGCCGGCAGGAAGCGCAAATGGCGCTTCAAACAAGTGTTTTGTGCTTCCACAGCCTAGTTGTGCTTACAGACGTCGTCCGTAAGCGCAAACAAATACATGAAACATGCCCGCCTAGGATGTCATTGTTAAAAGTTAAAAGGGCCTTGGTGATTGCCCGTCATCTCAACCTTCTTCGATGGCCCGAATGAAAGCCGATGTCACAAACCAGACCGCTTGAGGGCCGTCTGTGCCCGTGACACTGGGTCTCCTGCGGCGTCGTTCAGTGCCCGGCCAGCATTTGAGCTCGTACCTGAATGTAGCTTTTGTGTTAGAGATCACGACAAGTGCATGGTCTTACTGCCAGCCATGAGGACACACGCACACACACAGACTAGCTGCTGCGCACTGGACAAGGAACTGAACCAAAACAACACACTCATGTTTCAACGTCGATTGGGTCATCATGCAATGCATGTTGCGCATAAAACTTTGAACAAAAGAGGCGTGTTGATTTGCCCACCCTCGATGTCGAAGGCTGCATGCTGAACGCTAACGAGCCAAATGTAACGGACCTGGTCCGCCAACAGGCTCTCATCTTTAAGCCTGGCTGGCCTGGCGCTCCCTTCCTTCACGTTACTGTCTGCTGAGCTTCGCTGGCCTTGCAAAACAGAACCAACAAATAAACGCGTCAAACAATGGCAACCTGTGAGCATCAACCTCATGTTCCCACAAGTGAAGGTGTGAACTTAGCTCAGCTCATCCCTAACTACTTCTTGAGCTATCAAGGCACCTACCCTTGCTCCCTCACTGGGTCTGCGGACCGCTCGGCGTAGCGCCTCTAGGCGTAGCGCCTCTCGGCGTGGCTCCTCTGGGCGTAGCGCCTCTAGGCGTGGCACCTCTGCTGCTCCTTGGGGTCATGGCAGGCACAGCGCCACTTCCTGGCACAGAATGAGACCGCACCGTCTGGTTGACAAGAATCAATTCTCTCCATCACGACTACCCCCACCCCAGGGACCCCCAACCTGTGGTATGTTCTACGAAGCCCTCACACAAGGACAGTCCAGCTGACTTATAATTTGCCAATCCGAACTTGAGAATTGCTGAGAGGCGGGTTATCAGATTCTCTTTTTGCTTGAAACTGCCTCAAAGCCGAACCAGCTTTTGCCTTTACATTCGGAGTTACTTGAAATATGTCAGTTGATGTGATATGTCTAAATGCCATGGAATCTACGAAGTGTCAAGGCACTACATAGCCCAGGCGCGACATGGCAAGTCGTTGGCTAAACCCCGCTGATCTGGGGGCTGGCCCTCCGCCCCTCGCTCCCACCTTATTTTGCGAGCAAACAACGCCCGTGTCACACACAGACACATTGTGCAAGATGTGCTACATATTGCTTTGTGGCAAATTATAAACCAAGAAAGGAGACCTGGAAAAAAAAAAAAACATGTTTCCGTCTTAGGCGAGTGCTGTAAGCAGTGGTATTTGGCTTCTGGGCAAGTTTGATATCACCCTCCTTCCTTCATATATTATAAATATCTCCTGCCTTGTATCTTGCCCCGCAACTTCCTTTCGTCCGTCATCTAGGAAATGTTCATTGCAAAGAACAGCTGATGAAGATGTCGGCCACTCGCGCACAGCTAGCGATGCAAATTCTAAAGATGGTGTCTCAATGTCGCATCTGAACCCTTCATCCCAACTGCGCTATGCGAGGGGCAGCCAGCATCTGGCATCTAGGAAGCGCTATTTCTTGAAACGAGTCGTGATAGACATACACCTCGCTGGCAATACTTGGTACCGGCAAGGACAGCCTAGGCTATTCTGCAGGCCTGGTCGGATGACCGGAGTAGGTAGCCTGGCCTGAGGCTCGGGGCATGTGCCATGCGTCTGCGCGTTGTGACATGGGTATTCATCGGTATGTCGCACAAGCGTCAATAAAACATGCAGGAGTCAATATGTTTAGGGATTTCATTTCATGAAACGCTTGTAGCAAGTATTGATTAACAAAGTATGGACACGCTTCCTGGCGCCAGGTGCTCATGGTGTCTTTCAGCGCCCGTACAACATACATCAACATTACTCCTGCAATGCGCAATGCGTACTGCCTCGGTCAACAAATATGCCTCTCGGGTGGTTGTCCGCGAACGGATGCATGTTCTGTCTTTATAACAGTTTACAGCATGGCGACTGCAAACACGCAAGTTGGTTTAGGTCCGTACATGGACGCCAGGAGAGCACATGCAGTGCTGCGTGCTCTGCAGATAAAAACTGCTAGCACGCCTGGTAAGTTTCATAGGGATTCTTGTCCAGGCTCTTGTTGGGGCTCCATGCTGGCAAAAATGCGCAAATATTTGTCTGGTGTCAGAAAAAAGCCGAAAGCTCTTCAGGATCACGAAGCTCTTAGGCCCTTGGAGCCCGGCCGAAATGGAGCCATTGCGCTGCTGCGGCGTTCCCGTGGTGTACCTTGGCCAAACGAGACTCAGTTGTATCAACACTGAATGGTGACGGAAACTCTGCAGTGGTCCCGAGGCAAATGCCCCAGAAAATCATAGTGGAAATTGAGTGCAGCAAATAGTTACGATATCGCGTTTGCCAGTTGAGCAGACTGAAACTCAGCCTGCATGGTTGGCCGTTCCATCACCCAAGTGAAGCCTGGCAAGAGCCAGAGATACGGAGTTTGGACACTTTGCGCATTCTGCACGTGTTTTGCCAATGGACAGCACATGCAAGCCCCGTCGCTATGTTGACATGACATTGAGGCTCCAACGCTGACACCGAGTAGGAGGACACCGCGTCATCCTCTGGCCTCGAGCACGGCCCTGTGAAAGCCAGTTCTGAATGCCTTTCAGTCAAAGCTTTGAACCTATGGCCAAAGGGTCCAATGACTTGTGGGCAATTCAAAACGCAGTTCCAAGCCCATAGAGACTCTAAGACTCTCAGCTAGCCGAGGCCTGAACTTTGGATGCAGGTGGATTGCTGAACCAACATTCTCTCAAATGCGCATTCTGCATCCGCCCACAGCCGAGCAGTCGTCCGCTTAGTCACTTGGGTCTAAATCGAGAGACAAGCTGCTCAGGCTTCTCATCCTCGGGCGCGACCTGTACAAGGCATCCTTCAGGCTTACATGACCTCACCACATCAATCCGATCAGATCACAAATTAAACATCACCATGACAATGACATCACCAGCTGCATCACCCTGGTCACCATGAATTGTTTCACGCCTCGATGCCCGAGCCCTGCACAAGAAGCTGGTCCTGCGTTGCGCCGGAACACTGGAAGGGTGTACGAGATTGCCCTATACCTTGCCCTGCTATGCCCAAGCTATCTTTAAGACAAGCAGCTTCCAACAACACTTGAGCCGTGCTCATAAGCCAACTGATGTCTGGCAGGACATCTTCGTCAAAGGATATTTCAACAGCAAACACACATGCACCTCTGGAATTTAGAAACAGCAATCAAACCAAGAACTCAACAAGCTTTCACCAAGGGGCCGTTGCATTTTCCCTGTTGCACGGGGGCATGTTGCACGTTGCACGGGGGCAGATGGCCATGCCCCTCCCACCTCCTTGCAAGGTGATTCAAGTTGTGACTCATGTCACGCCCTTGTGCAGCTCAAAGCAAGTGAAAGTTCAGCTGAATAAGAAGAACCCAAAAGGTCCTTCTACGAAGTCCATCTGACAAGCCCCATGCAATCCAACGGTTCAGCCACTCTCTGCCCGCACCCTTCCAAGAGCTCCTGGTGCGAAGTTGCAGAAGCATCATCCGTTGCACTTTCCTGGCTCGCGGCGAGTTTGTCCCAAGCAAGCCGAATGCAGGCCTTCTGAGAAGCTCACGTGTTGTAAAGGCATTGTTAAATCGCAGAACAACACTACCCACCCAGTCCAGCCGAAGAATATAGAGTTCCACTACCTGATTTAAGCGGGACCAAAGTGACAGTTTTTATCAAGCTTCACGACGATTTTAGCAAACCAAGATCAATAAGATTGAGCTCTGCAACTTCTCCAGGCGTCAGCCGATAAGGATTCGATACAGGCCCTGTGACCCTGAACGGATGTACATTTCTCCTGTGCGGATCACCAGTGCAAAAGGAGTTAACTAAACTGAACGGCCTGTCAATGTTCGAACAATTAACTTAAAGGCTGGAACATGATTGGCGTATTATGCTGTACAAATCAGTATTTCTGCCCCACGCCATGCTGGATTGGCAGGTGTTGGTAGATTGAGCAGATCTCATACACTGTGTAATGTATCTTCGACATGATAAGTTGCTATGGGTGCAGTATCAATTGGCAAGCCTTGGACGCGCTGCTCAATCATCCTCCCCACTGATCCTTGCTTCCCGCAAGGTCCCCTCCGCGTTCCCTGCCTGGCGACGCACCTTGCACCTGCAGTGCAAGTCAGGTGCCTGTCGAATTGTTGAAAGACTTTCGCAGGACTTGAGCCGGCTAGCCTTCTGGACTGACCAACTTTACACAGATTGGCTTTTTGCGTAGCTCGTCGGGCTGAGACTGCCTGCAAAGCCACCCAAGCGTCTAAGATATCGCATCCATTGCTACTTGCATGCTGAGCGCCGTCCTCTATCTCAAAAGCACTAGGCGAACGGCTGCAAACCCTTGCAAGCCAGCTGGGTCTGGGTGTTGGTGCTGGACCATGCAATGGCTTGGAGCAATGCTGCACATGTTTGCTCCAGCGTCCGTGACCCCTGTAACCCTCTTGTCTGCCAGGCTGCTGGTCAAAGTACTTGGAAACGAGTAAATCCTGGACGCCGCAACAATGCTTCCAGCTTTTGGACTACACACTGCAGCGGGCCCGCCACTGTGAACCTGTCAAACCACCAACGTCAAGGCACAAGGAGCCAATTAGAGACGTTAGATTTGAGAAGCAAAGGGTCACAGTTGTCAAACAACAAGAAAGAAAGAATACATATTTTGCATTCATCCACCTTCCTTCCACCTTGAATCCATCTTGGCAGCACCAGCGCTTTGCTCAATGATGCAGCGGAATGAACTCCTGTCCTTTCAGATACAAGCCATCCAAGTCCTTTCCCGGTGTGATAAGTCTCATACAGCGACTCTCAAATGCAAAGCACAGCTGTGAACATTTCTCAGCAGTGCCATCCCCTACCCATCCCTGAATTCTGCCCCACTGTCAGTCCTTCTGGGCTTCTCGACAATAAATCTGCTCTAGCCGATCCTTCCTGCGCACGCTGACTGTCTTCTGACATCATCATAAAAATGCCGAACTCTCCCTGACTCAAAAGTCCCTAGTCATAATACATGGACATCCACTCATGGCAAGCTGGCAGTAGGAAAGTCAGCAACACAGCAGCCTCATAGCAGTTTCACACAAGGGGGTTCTGTAGGAGGATCATTTCCTCTGAATACTCACCCAGTTCCCTTAGTTTGTTCCTAGACCACGGAAGCGCAGACATTTCTCCTGGACGAGCCAGTGCCTCCACGTGACGGCCTGAGCAGCTTGAAGTATCTTACCATGAGCTTCCCAAAGGATCTCATTTCACTACACAGCTTCTTTCGATTCCGCGCTGACAGAAGCAGTTCCTGATACCCGCACGAACACTCTGCTCAAATAGTTTATCACAAGCCTGGAAAGCCAAGAAAGCACAGCGTGCCCGGGGTGAACAGTTTGCCATGGTCACACAATATCCTGTTTTAACTATTCGTCACATCTGTCTTCAGACTGCTTCTGCAAGCGCTGCTTCTGAGCAGTCACACACCAGCTGCCTCATCGAACTGTCGATTGTTTATGATGATCCTCGTTGGTCGTGCCGTGGCTGTGACTGCCATCAAGTGTTAATAGTATAATGAAGGACATGTGTGAAGTCTGGCGATAGCCCACAGTGTGGAAGCCTACCTCTTGGCTGTCACCCCTTGCCCATTCCCTGCCTGGCGACAACCATGGCCCTGCAAGCGAATGACACGGTTGGGAAGTACCAGCACTGTCCAGCGCCAAGTGGAAGTAACCGGA
>CAUJNA010003654.1:2500-40000 GCA_963377175.1 Effrenium voratum | reverse complement strand
GTCGGATCGCATGCTCGCGAAGGTGTCGATGATGATACCGGAAATAATGGCAGCAAGGATCAGGATCACCACCTTCCATTTGCTTAAGCCCATTGGAAAACCAAAAACATGTCCAGTAGTGATAGGTTCCCTTTTAAAACCAAAAAGGGGAAAACCCCACATATTCTTATTGAGATGGAAGCCGCCAAGTTGTAGAGATAGTCGAAGGTGAACTTCCACCAGGTCAGCTCCGCGGTCTTCCAGACCGGGCCTGAGCGGAAGCCATAGTCCAGGTGGGCCAACAAGCACTCCATCAAAGAGCTGCACTGCGAGGTGTCCATGTCCGCAAAGCCGTAGCCCTTTGGGAAGGTCAAGAAGCCCAAGACCAAAAAGCAGTACTGCACACAGAAGCCCAGCACCGCAGTTCCAATGACCTGATCTTTGGTGATCCACAAGGCTTCGAAGACCTTGCCCAAGGTTTCCACCTGAGCACAGGCATACATCAGGTGGAGTGAATAGATCAAGAAGTCGAAGTGCAGACCCAAGAAGGAGCTACCGGCCAGGAAGAGCTTGCTTACCAGCCCCGCATCTTGGAAGAAGAACCAAAGCGTCAGAATACCTCCGAAGATGCCGTTCAAACGGTGATGCGAGTGTGGATTCTCTTCCTTCCATTGATCCATGCCTGTGTCTATCTTCCACTGTGAGTAGGCAACCACATGAAAGAGGACCAAGAGCACAGCACAAACAAAGTGCGCAGTGCTCAAGGATGTCAAGGTCCACACGTACCACTCTTTTGCATAGTGCACCTGGGCGTTTCTCAAGATGATGGACCCGCTTTTGGCATTTTTTTTGGGGGGGGGAAATCTATATAACATGGTGAAGAGGAAGCCAATCATGGAGGACCGATGCCTTTAAGAACCCCACCTCGTATTCCCCCATCTTGTGGTCCTTCGAGTAGGAGCCGTCATACAGGAAGGCCACCAGGCTGGTGATGGCGATGGTCAGCAGGACGATGGCACTGCGAGCCGTGGCCATAACCTCCCCGGAGGCGTTCAGAGGGAAGGGCTTCTGAGAAAGGTTATACCTCAGGAGTTTGACCATAACCCAATCCCAAACCCCGCCAAGGGAAGATTGGCTGTCTCGAAGTCCACTGTGACCAAAGACCAAGCAATTGACATTTCAGCCTTCCCGAATTGGAAGGTGAAAGCAGAGACAACTGGAAAGTGGTCCCCTCTTAGGCACAGCGGGCAGACCTCTCAGGCAAACTTGCCGTCTCATCTCACTACGAGTGGCTGATGCTCCACGAAGCCAATGTACTCCTCGATCTGCTCGGAGAAGTCCTGGAGCTTGGCCTCAGGGCCACTGCGGTCCACCGAGTTGATGCAGCCCTCCTTGCGACGCGAAGCGTTGAGGGGAAACTCGCATGCCGGCTTGGAATTGAACAACGTGCGCTTACAGCAATTCGCGTAGGGGGAAAAACAACGCAGCGTCGACAAAGAGAACAGTACATCTGCGGGGTACTGAGGCAGCGGAGTCTCCTGCCAGTCTTTCAAGAGGCTCTGCGACTTCAGCGTCCGGATGGCTTTAGGCACCAGGAAGAACAACTTCTGCAATCTCTGGCCCCGGATGATCTCCACACGCCCAAAAAGGAAGTGCAGGTACTTGCTGTGGTGCATCTTGCTCACCGACTCGTTGAAGGTGTCGTAGATCTTGGACTTTGAGGTCGCCCACTGATTCCGAGTGTAAAGAAGGGGCTTCTTGGCCTTGCGCTCAATGCTCCCCTCGAAGAGACCCCGGTTGCCAAACTCTGGAGCCTGCTGGATGCCCTCAAAAAGGGCCCAGCAAAGGAAACAAATTTCCAGGGAGTGCTCCTCTTGATCTGGCAGGGGGTACTCTGTGGATTCCTTCTCACCCTTTGTTCGAATCACCTGCTCGGCGCTGTCGTTCTCCAAGACCTCATCCGCATCCTGCACGGGCTTGATCTGATTCTTTGGATCGTGTGCCTCGGGGGAGAGGTTCCAGTGAACGATGACCTTGTCGCACAGAATCTTGGGGTTGAGCTCCTCGCTTGCCCAAACACGACCTAGACATCAGCCGCAAACCAAACTTGGGCTGACTCACCATCGCCAGACCCAACCTTCAAACTGTGTCCCAACCTTTTTCACCCCGCCAACTCTCAAGGGTCCCATCTCCCCTCCCTCTCCTCGACCATTCGCCGAATGGTGGCGCCTTTGTGGTCCACCACCTCCTCAGAGACTTGCCGGAACTTGGGATCCTCTGGGTCCAGCTCCTCCTCCTCCAGCAGCGACAGGAGGAACTTCAGCACCGAGATCTCGCACAAGCGCATGGACGCCAAGAGCCCCATGAAGGGCTCGAAGAGGTCCTCAAAAAGCACAAAATGCAAAACAAATGTGCTCGGCCATGCCAACACACTGCAACATGGAAGAATGCAATGCTCTGATGCCAACAATTATAGACCTAAACTGCTCCCAGTTCACCCTGACAGCCTAACAAAAACAAAAAGTGTTCCCGTGCGCATCTTTCTCGGGTCATGTCTCTAATATCTTGCTAGACCTACCTGATCAGGGATAAACACTACAGTCAACACATACAGTATACTATAGGCTTTCCAAGAATGTCAACACCATAAAGCCAAGCATGCGACGTGTGCAATATCCGTGTTCTGGCCCAATCAGTAGTGGGCCTATCGGTTCACTGTGTGTGTGTGTGTGTGTGTGCGCGTTGGTTTTGCTTCCTAGTTCGTCTACGTCTTGATGGCTCCGGACAGGGGGGATGGTTTGGGCCAGGGGTGAGGATTTGGCACGCACACACACAAAATGCAACACTGCTTCTACGCAACAGCTTTCAAACATGCTAGGAGGTGCAACTGCTTGAATTCGAATGAAGCCGTCCAGAGCTAGCAGACTTGAACTCTCACAGCGGCAGGACCTCTAGGCAATGGAAAACAAATGGCAGTCTTTCAACAGCTTCGACATGCTGCGGGTCCCAACCCTAGCCTCGTTGTCCTGCAACAACGCCCGAAAGCTGAACTCGTCAATGCGCTGCCGCATCCAAAGCTGGTTCACGTCGATCAGAATCTCGCTCTGGAGCAACAGCCGCTGGTTTCCCCGGTTCGGACCCTGCACGATCTCCGCGGCGGTATCCTGACTTTCGGACTCGGTTCCAACGTGAAGAGGGCACCCCCATCCCCCAACCAATCCAAGTATTCCAAGTCCATGCTTACTAAGCAGGACAAGCAGGTTGTTCAAAGTTGACTGAAATCAGCAAGTGGTCAAACAACTGGCGCAGCATGGAGTACTTGGTCTCGGAGCCCTGCATCGAGACCTGCCACTGCTGGTCCGACTTCATCTGCTCCACCGTCTGCCGGGCCAAGGTGCAGATCCACTCCACCAGGTTCGTAGGCTGCGAGGCGCCCTTGTCCTCCTCCTCGTCCTGTTCCCGAAAATGGATGACAACTGAACAAACGGCCACACTGGCTAGATGGAACATGATTGAAGGTCACCTTCACAACTGCTGAAGCTGCTTGGGACAGAGTGACGTGAAGCGAATGCCGCTTTGGGGGATAGAAATGCATGTTATGTGTGTATATATATATATATATATATTACCATATGTATATATATATATATACACATATTATATATATATATACATGTATATCTTTGAGGGTCGCAAGTCCTCCTCTTCCAAGAACTCCGCGAGCAAGGTGGCGAAGTCCTTCCCCTCAATGGACAGGTCCTCACCCACGAAGTCCTGGAGTTTGGAGTTGTGGCCCTCGCAGAGGTTCTGCAGCTTCCGGAGCATCACGTCCATCACCTGCGTCTCTTTGGAGACATTAGCAACCCAATGCTCACTGCTGTGAGTCTTGTTTTTTTTGCCTCTTCCCGCCTGGACCTCGTCACTGCTGGAGCTATTGAAGTCGCTGAACTGAAAGCCCAGAGCCTTCTGCAGGTTCAGCTGGGGGCTGTCGAACTGGCAAAAGGCTGCCTGCAGGCTGAGGTCCGCATCCTCCAGCAGCTTGCAGCCCAGCTTCAGGGCCTCCAGCCGGAGCCACACGTCTGGGTGGTACATCATCTCCGGCACCAAGCGCAGAGGATCCGTGGGCTCCACCTGGGCCTCCTCGAAAAACTTGAGCAGCCTCAGGCGCACCTTGCGCTTGAGGTCCCGATCCACCGAGAAGGGGCAGAAGAAGATGGCCTTCTCCACCACGAAGCTCTTCAGGAATTGACCGCTGCTCTGCTGCGCCACGGTCCAGCGGTCCCACTTCTCCTCGATGTCCTCCTGGTGCGCAAAGATCTCCTGCAAGATGTTCAGCAGGGACGCGCAGCAGGCCCTGGCCAGCAGCATCTCCCCGGTGTCGTCGAAGAGCTTCTCGAAGATGTTCTCCTCCACGGCCGTCTCCGCAAAGCTCAGCCGCGGCTGGTTGGTGAAGGCCACCGTACGGATCACGTGGCAAATCCGCAGAATCCAGGACCGCAAGGTCTCCATCCTCTCCTCCTCTGGCTCGCGGCACAGGATCAGCGGCACCTCCGAGTCGTTCTCATAGGAGTTCTCGCTGAGAGTCTCCAGGACTGGCATCAAATTGGGGAAGGTCTGCTGCACTTGAAGCTCCCAATCCTTTCGCTCAATGTCCAGCTTGTTCAGCAAGTGCTCCAGCATCACATAGCTGCATGCACGATTGATCATCGCGACCACCTCCTCATGTTCCACTTCCAGAATCCGCGAAAGCCTGACACGGTCCAGCCCCGCTCGGCCCCCGCTGAGCCCAAAGCACTGCTCCTCCACAATGTCCACAACAATGTCCCGATATGAGGGCATCAGCTCGTGGATCACTTTGCGGCTGATGGCGTTCTTGTCGCTGGACAGTGTCTGCGCGTCTTTGAGGTCAGTGCCAGGCTCGTTGCTCAGCGCATGCTGCCGCGTTCCCACATTCACCACCTTCTGGATCACATTGGCATCAAAGCTCGTGGGACTCGTCAGGGCGATCAGCCTGGGATTTGCCACGGTGACCACAGTGCCGGCTGACTGGAAGAGACACCGAGACCGCATAGTGACTGTATGCGCCCCCAGCACCTGAAGCACAAGCTTCTTGCGGCCCAGGGTATAGGTGAAGTTTTCCAGGAAGACGACGTCATCGTTGACCTCCACTTCAAAGTAGACCTGGTTCATGACCAAGTCCTCAGTTGAGTGTGGCTTGCTGTCCGCGAGCAAGTGCTCCTTGATGTCGCGAACCTCCGTGGTGACGTGCACCTCCATCATGAGCTCCATTAGCACATTCTCCTCGAAGAAGAGCTTCATGCCAATCGCCTGCATGGACTCATGCAGGGCCTTGCGCACATCCCAAGTCTGCTCATCTGTGCCTGCCAGCGTAAAGCTGGGGTGGGTGAGTTGCTGCCTCCTCCACAGGTTCACATCGATGCGGAGGTTGGCCGCCAGCTTGGCATCATCCAGCTCCACCAGCTCGTACATGAAGTCTGTGAGGTCCTCCTCTTCCCTGGCCACCTTGGTTGTGGGCGGCATCCGCAAGCCCTGTGGCAGCACCGGATCCATTTCCTTCCGCAGAGGCTGGAAGGATTGGGCGTGGTCTTGCTGCTGCTCCCGGTCCTTCTCGGAGATCCGCGCATGGCGCCCCACTTTGGAGGCAGACACGCGCCATAGCTCGGAGAACTCCTCGTTGAAGCCCGGCGCGCTGGACCTGGCCTCCGAGTCCAAGGCTTGGGTGTCCAAAGCGAGCGTATCTCCCAAGCCCTCCTCGTAGTCCTCCTTGGCCACGGCACTGGTTGCCTGAGGCCACCACGGCCGGGGCAGCTCCTGGTCCCCGATGCGGCGCAAGAGGTCTTGCGCACGGTCGCGCTGCTCGCTGTCGCATAGGCTCAGGTCCAAGATCTGCTGCAGCACAGTGCACATCTCTTGGTCCAAAGACCACTCCTGGTGGCACCAATCCTGCTGATCAAACAGCACCTCCCAGAGCTGCGAGAGGATATCAGGCCCGTCTTGCTCCTCGTCCTTCTCCTCAGCTTGCTGTCCAGGTTCCAATGCCTTGGGCGGCTGACCTTGGAAGCAGCCGTTGTTCACCATGTACTCGAAGTCTTGGGCGACCTTGTCAGCTCCAGGCGCCTGATCGGAAGCACCTCCCAAGGCCAACTCATTAGGCGGAGCTCCGGAGGTAAGGAAGTTCTGCGCCCACCAACGCTTCCAGGTGTTCTGCTCGTTGTAGGCTTGCAGAACCTGCAGCAGCAACAGCAACAAATGATCCCGGATGAAGTAAGGCGAGAGGTTGTAGGTCACTCGCGCATCAATGGCCTCCACCACCGGGGAGATGCGGGGACTGAAGACGTGAAGCTCTGGAAATCGCCTCAAGTACTGCGTGAACCATTGGATCAAAAGCAATACAATGTGTGTTGGCTTCTCGGGCGTTCTTCGAAGTCGCTGAGATCTTGCATCCCAACGGTCATTCAGCATGTCCTCGATCTCGTGCGGCTGGAGCAGCATACAAACCATCCGCACATAGGCATCTTGCACCACCAATGGGATTTCCTGGTCTGAGTCGGAGGCAAGCCAATACACCACGTGCCGAAAGTAGCGCTGCCTGGCCATGCCCAAGGCTGCAAAGTCCTCATCCTCCTCCTCTTCTTCGACGTCGGAGCGCTGGCACTTGATCACCTCCCGGGCAAAATGCCTCAGCACCGTGCCGTTCACCCCGAAGGCCGAGCACCGGAGCATCAGCTCGATGGAGGCCAACGCGAAGGTGGTGGGGAACATCCGCGGTGTGCCCAGAGTCAGACGCTTCACCTCCCCCAGGGGGTCGAAGCCCTCGGCGTCGGCCTCACTCTCCGCCTGCTTGACGCCTCCACGCAGCTCCTGACGCCTCTGAGCCCGCTGCTCCAAGGCCTCCAAGTACTCCTTGATCCTATCTCGGTTGTCTTTCAAATTGATCTTGGCGCTCAGGAACCCGTCCCGCGCCATGGCGATGAAAGGGCTCTCCAACCGGAACACCGTGTTTTCCTTCAGGAACTCCATGGCGATGATGTTCCCATTGTTCCGAGACTCGATGTTGTCTTTGCCCAGCGTGACTACGGCGTTCAGCACCCTCAATGCATCCAGCGACACCATTGGTCGTGCCGTCAGATTGTCTTTCAAAACCTCCATCATCTCTCGGACGAAGGAGGGGGTCACGTTTTGGGCTGCATTGGGGTTGTTGAGGTAGATGTTCACTAGGAGGCTTGAGATTCCCATGTCCTCATAAGCCAGCGACTTCACCAAAAACCGGAACACGTCAGGCCTCAGGAAAATCTCGCGGTACATGGGGAGGAGGGCAGTGAATGATTGCAGGAACTTGACAGCCACATCAAAGGCGCTGTCTCTGTGATAAGCTTTCTCCTCAGTGGCTTGCAGTGGCTACAATAGCCCGTCGGGGGAAGAGGCACTGTGTCTTGGTTATGTTTGCAGGGGATCCACTGAAAACTCATTGGTTTTGGCTCTACCAACCTGACTAATTCCAAAGCTTTATATAGGCCTATTAAGCCAAACAGTATCAGTAGACTGCGCTGAAATTGCCACTGGCGCTTTTCTGGGGAGAAATCCAAAGAAGATGGTGCCGAGCTTCAGCCATAATGGAGTTCCGTAACGGCACCGAGCTCCGCAGAAAGCTGAGCACCCTCAAAGCCAGCAACTCCACTCGGTGGTACTTCAGCAGGTGCCCGTCTCCCTGCTTGCACACAGAGGTGAAGTGTCGGAAGAGCTTGGCCAGCTGGGCCTTTTCCTCTCTCACGGGATACAACTGCGTGAGCCGCAATCGGAGAGTGATCTCTGTGTCCTGCTCTGGCGAGAGCTGTGAGGGATCTTCTTCGTTGAAGCATACGAACAATTTGGTGGCACCGTAGACCATGTTCTCATGGATGTCGATGGACACCAAGCCAGTATCCTTGTCATCCTCCATGACAGGGTTCCACTTGGTGCCTACCATGCGGTGCAAGTGCGTGGTGGTGTTGCTGTAAAAGGAGTTGAAGGCCCGCTGGGATGCCACATGGGAGCCCCGCACAAACTGAGCAGACTCAATGAAGGCCTGGACCAAATTTGACACCCGCAGGGTGTCCTATACATATAATACCCCAATAAGAAATGTCTTGGTGCCGCATGGGGCATGGGTGCCTGAAAAAACTTGAAAACATATATCCATCATATGTTGGGTTCCTTTCGGGCAAACATAGCTCTATACAATTCAGCACCCAAATGCGTTCGACCCCCTCTTAGCCACAAAGTCACATCTCGTGATGCCTTCCAATTCCCAAGCCCACTCCACTCTCCACTCCACTCTCCACTCTCCACTCTCCACTCTCCACTCTCCTCTCCTCTCCACTCCACTCTCCACTCTCCACTCCACTCTCCACTCCACTCGACTCCACTCCGCCTGGGTGAGTGCTACATTGACGCACCAGGTCTGGGTCTTCTTGGGCAGCACCGGCAGCTTGAAGGCCTTCAGCTTGGCCAAGTACTCCGAGCGGAAGTCCAAGGCGCTGGTGCACGCGCAGCTGTTCCAGCCGCTGTAAATCACCGACTCCTCGCAAACCACACGAGGGTTCAAACCACATGAAAACAAGGGGGTAAGTTGATATCCACGGTTGTTGGTCTAATGGTGTTCATCAAACTTGGGTCAACCATGATTTTATTGTGGGTGAAACCTATATTAGGGAAAAACTAGGGCCAAACAGCCAGTGCCAGCAGCAAAACTGCAGTTGCAGAAGCATGCATCAACAGCAAGAAATCAGAAACGCCGAACATCGCGAGCGAATATGTTGCTGCTTTGCATCCAACATGAAGAGAATCAAGGCTTACATCTATCAAGGAAAACAACCTGAACGGTGCAGTCCTCCTCAGCTTCAGACTTGCTCTTGATGGCGTACACATCCCGAAGCACATCATACATGATGTCCACCACCAGGGAGGTTTCATCGAGCTTGGTATCCTTGGGCGAGATCAAGATGCCCTTGCCTCGCCTGGGCCTTCCCTGGTTCAGCTTCACCTGCTGTTGCAGTGAGCCAAAGACCACGCAGGGCACCGAGTTCTCCTCAACCTCCCTGTCGATGCAAGCGGTCCGATATCCGTCCACGTAAATGAAGAGCTTTGGCGAGGCGCCAGTGTAGTCAAGCTCCACGCCGACGCAGCTCCCTTGCTGGAAGCCCCCGAAACAGTCGCTCATACTTTGGCCCCTGATATAGAGTTGTCCGGTCTCGTCACATCCAAAGAACTCGCTGGGCGGCTTAAAGCGGTTTGCTCTTACGTTGACCTCCTTGGGGGGTAGCCAGCCTGCACTGAGCACGCCGATGAACAGGGGGCACGGCTTGTTGTCCTCATCGCGCTTTGGCAAACTCTTTACCTCGAAGTCAAAGTTCAAAATTCGGGCATCACCCTGCAGGTTTGTCGCAGCCATCCTAACCACTTGCTGATGCAGCTGGTGCTTGTCCGCATACTCCAGCAGGCGGTCCGCCTTGTCCTTCACCTCCACATGACTGCTGGCAGCATCGTCCTCGTTCCAGTCATTACTCTCAAACTGGTGAGCATAATGCTCTAGCCCCTCTCGCTCAGAGAACATCTGCTGGTCCCGCAAGTCCTTTTCGACCTTGTTGATGTTGTCAATGACCCGGTCAGTTTCCTTGACCCAGGATTCCAGCGAGTTGAACTTTTCGGCATCATCCATGTCCAAAAGCTCCAGTCTGTCAATCGCCTCCAAAAAATCCTTCCTGCGCCTACAGAGCCGAGAAAGCAGGCGGACGGCTTGAATGGCCAGTCGAGCATCAGGCAAAGAAACACAATCAAGCAGCACTGTGATAAAGTTTGCAAGGTTCCGAGCCGCCTCAAAGCCGTGCTTGGATTCCCAAGGTAAGGAGCACTTCCCCAGATCTGCCAGCACTCGCTCCACGCTTTCACACTCCTCAATCTCAAAGGCGGTGATCAGCTTCGCAGGTGCCTGCTCCGGAATGGAGAGCCGAACTTTGGTTTTTGCCCGGACAGAGGGGGGCACAAATTCCAGGAATCCGGCCATGAATTGCAGAATATTTTCGTTCACCGACAGTGCGCAGCACTGGTTGATCACGCGGCATACGTCTGTCAGACCAGCCAAGAAAAGAGGTGTAACGACACTGCGGTGTGTCCTCTGAAGTTTGTGCATCAGCGTGAAGATGCTGACCAAGTGGTCCATTCTGTAAATGTTCCCCGTGGCCCTTGTCCTTTCGCCAGCATATGATTGATCCATGCGAAAGCGCTCAAAATAGCCAAGGCCGATGAGCTTGCTCAGCATCTTACTGAGAGCACTGATGAGGGCGCTCATGGTGTTGGTGAAATTCAAAGGCGGTTTGGGCATTGGCTTATTGTTGAAGGTGCACATGTTATCACAGAGGTCTGCGAGAGATGCCAGTTGCCATGAGCACATATGGCAAAGGTCTTGCAATGACTTGGCAGCAAGCGTTAGATTGGAGCCAGCCTCATCGTAGACTGTATCGTCATCATCGGCCCTTCGGCCATCCAAATACACAGACTTGATGATGGTACTACGGGTCTCCTCGTCTGAGAAGGGTGGTTGGCCCAAGTAGCCGTAGAGCAACAGCGAGGCATGCGCACTGAGCCCAGCGAGGTCGCTGATGTCGCCCAAATCCCGGGCCTCGACCTCAGGCTCGGAGAGCGCATACTGCAACAAGTCAGGAGGCACAAAGCGCAGGCCAGCATTCAGCAGCGTCTCCTGCTGCACCAGTTGCGACTTCACCACGCTGTCAGGGATGTACTTGGACACCAGCTGGGCATTTCGGGTGTTCCGGTCTGCGCACAAATGGGCCAACAAATTGATGAGCGCAAAGTACAGGAACCGCTCAAGGGAGATGTTGTCACCCACATGCTGCGTCACATCGTCGCTGTGCTGGCCACAAGCGTAGCGTGGAGGCTGAACCCTGTCCTGATTCCACAACACACGGGGGATCTTGCCCTCAGCTTCCATCTCTGGATCATGAGGATCAAAAAGCACCAGCGTCCCAATGGTGAGGAGGACAAAGCGATCCTTCTCATCGAATAGCTGCTGCAAGGATTTCTTCTTGGATTCCCGGTTGTCGAATGTTACCTGTACCACTGCTTGAAGCTTAGCAAACCATCTAGTTTGAATTGCTTTTGTCAATGAATTGGCTGGTGCCGGTTATCTTATAAACATGTCTCCCAAAAGGGTTTCTGGTTTGGACACATCCCCAACTGATCGTGAACAGAAGCTGCAACAAATCTTGACCACAAGCAGCAACAAGGACCAACAAAAGTCGAGTTGCAGCGTGGCTGGTCCAGTAGTTGTCGTGGCATTCTGGCTCTGGGCGGCGGCGTGAGGCCGCGGCCTCGTTCGTCACCATCAGCTCCTTGGCAATGAAATCCTGGACAACCTTCACTGCCCGGTTGTCTCTGCCAATGCAAAGGCTGGTCAGGACGCGCACAATACTTCCTAGAAAGGGCACATGGTAGTAGTTGTCTGCGTGCATGGTGGATGCCTCCTCGGGGTTCAAGGACTGCAAGTAAGTCTCCGCATCCATGAAGCGCCGGCGCCGAGTGAAAAGCTTCCACAGGACATCCATCAACACGCGCACGCCCCCGAGGCTGTCCGCAGGATCCCCCAGCTGGCATGTCTGCAGAAATTGCTGGAGCACTCCCTCGAAGCTCCGATGGGCACGCATGGCCTGCACCTCCTCAGTCAGTCCTGCCGGCACGGGCCTGACAAAGGCCATGAGCATCAAGTACAAGGTGTTGCAGGCCCAGCGGGTAAGCTGCTCGCTGGCGTGCCCTCCACACATGGGCACAAGGAGTGGCACCAAATTGTGCTGCAGGAACACCTGCCAAGCATTGAAGTGTGAGCCGCACTCATGTTGGGCACGGTTGGTCCCCCTATGGCATGCAACTTTAGTGAGTTTTCACCACCGTTTTCCAATTGCAATTTGGTCGTTGTATCCAAGGTCGCTCCCTTGACAGTAAAATACTGTGAACATGGACTATAGACAGACCCATCCCTTCCACTTCCAAAAAACTTCTGTTCGGCCCTGCCCCGCACCTCGGGCATGGTGATGGAGCTCATGACTTGCGCCCTCTGCTCCGGGGAGTAGTCCGAGGGAGCGATCTGCAGCAGGCCGTGCACCGCCCCCGCGTGCACGTCGAAAGGCAGCAGCACCGCCATAAAGTTCTCCAGCTGTGCCTGCGGCCCATGTTGACTCTTCATGGCAACATGTCACGTGTTGTTTTGTGTTTGTGTTGTGTTTCCCCTTTTTTTCTGTTTCACTGCTTCCGAAGGAGGCCCAAAGACCCAACGAACGACTGCATGCTGACACCACGTGTGGAGGAATGGCGCTGTCAGTGGTTTTGTTCAATCCGATGTGGCCGGCCTTTTCGAAGGGGTGTGAAGGGTCATCGAAGGGGTTGGTCCCCTTCCCCTTCTTGCTGTTGTCCTTCTCGTTTCCGCCCCCAGAATTGCCGGAGGCAGCGCCAGAGGCCTCCGAGAAAAAGGAGCTCTTGTTCTCACTCTTCATGAAGCTCTTTCCCACGTCCTGAGTTTGTGAGCCCTCCTGCGAACCGAGCGCACTGGACTTCATGGTGAGCATGGTGGTTGCTCCGTCAGAGGCAGTGAGACCCGTGGTGGCTCCAATCACAGCGGTAGCTCCCATCGAGGTGTGCATGGTCTGCATGTTGCTCGGAGAATACTCATCATCAGCTCTCTCATTTAGTACTTCGTACTGTTCATCAGCCCGGGTCATTTCCAAACGGATAGTCTGCAAGGGCTTGGTCTGGCGAATGCAGGAGAGAATCCGCAAGTCAGCAGTCGCCTTAGTGTCATTGAACTTCATCTGCAGTTTCACTGTGGGATCCTGGGACTTCTTCAATTCACCCCTGATTCTCTGCTCGCTGATGCTTACTGTGAAGGCAAAGTATGCCCATCCCTTGTGGTTCAGGATGTTCTTGATGGTCTGATCATTCTTGTCTCTCCAATCCCAGGTCCTACGCCTCCGGTGCTTGTAATCATCTGTGCTCCTCTCTTCCAGGTACCTTGCGTGGAAGGCCATTTCCCCCTGGCGCCGCATGAGCTTAAAGGAGGACTCAATGGGAAGCTTGTCCTCCCCGTTCTTCACCGCCTGGGCCAACTCGGCCTGACTCATGCTCGTGGAGAAGCAGTCCCAGAGAATCTTCAAGTCCACCTTCACGTCCTTATCGGTCTTGGCCCAGAGAGAGAAGGTGAAGGCGCGCTCGTTGCGGGAGTCCAAGTACACCGTCTGAGTCTGAGAGCTTTCCTCGCTCTTTGTGAGAATGTGGCTCACAATGCGATAGTCATGCGTGGCCTTGAGCACGTCTTGCCTCTTGCACTCACGCTTCGGCATCTGCGGGCCCCAAGAATGAAGCAAGGTGTACATCACCTCCACTACACGCGCATGCATCTTCCTGTTGCAAACCTTCACGATGTGAGACATGGCATCAATCAGCATTGTCATGTCCGTGTCCACATGATCCAAAAGAGACATGTTCTTGGTGCCCACGTCCACATCCACATCCTTGAGCATGTTGTACAAGTCTCTCAGGCCATCGCCCAAGTCGTATGCCAACAGCTGCAGGACAGGCACGCAATTGGTGTTCTCTAGCAAGTCTGACTGCAGGTTGGAGAGGCACTGGCTGACATTGGAAATCGCCCCGCAAAGCTCCCGGAAGAGCCGTGTGTTGAAGATGTAGGGCAGCAGCAGGTACTTGGGTGCAACGACTTTTCTTGTCTGAGGATCAATGCAAATTGAAGGTGTCTCGAGGTGGAAGGCGGTGGCATCGCTGAACCGCGGCAAGAAGTCCTTGATCTCCCCGATGACGCGCATCAGCTTGGGCACCACGTCCTCCAGGATCAGCATGGCATGGCCCTCGGGGTTGGAGACCAGGCAAACCTGCAAAGGGCATGGTGTCCACAGAAACTTTGAGAGAAGTCCCAAGCGACAAAAGCCCCAACGACCAAAACCCAGTCTTCTGCTGGGTTCGGGTCTCCCTCCAAATCACTGTTGAACCAACATCTGAGTGCGAGCATCCCACGTGCCTTCTTCAGCACGGAGGCCGAGCTGAAAGCCACCGAGAGGTCCCGGAAGAGGTCGTGAAAGTTCTCCAGCTCGCTGAGTCGGTCCACGGACCTGGGCTGTCAGATCCCCGCTCGAAGTTTTTCATTTTTGGGTTGAAAACAGCTAAACACCAAACATGGGAAATGAAACAACGGCCAGTTCTTAAATGGAAACAACCACCGAACACTAATTAACAGGCTAAAATGCTAAAAAGCTAAGGGGATGGCTGGGAGCCACCAAGGGACCTCTCCAATGGCCTCAGCACCTGCAGCAGCTGCTCCCCCGATCCGCTGGACCCAGCTCCGGAAGCTCCCGACGACCCGGCCTTGCGGCGGGCGGTGAAGGACACGGCGGAGATGATCTCGTAGCGCATGCCCTGGCGGATCACGTTGAAGATGAAGGCGCGCTGCTCCTGGGAGGTCTCTGGTTTCTGCAAGATGGCCAGCAAAGGGCTGATGATGCGGCTGGACGCTGAGTCCTTGTTCTCCGCGATGTCCTTGGCCTCCGGCTTCAGCCACTTGGTGAGGATGTTGCAGAAGCTCAGCAGGGAGCTCTCCGCCTTCGCTGGCGCTGAGAAGGCCTGGGTCATGGAGGACAGCACCTTCTCCACCTGGGCCCGACTGAACTTGGCCACATTCCGAGGAATGGAGAGGAGCTGCAGCACGGAGTCGCACATGGCTTGGGCCACTGTGGGGTCGAGGCTGTCCACCAGACTCAAGATCCGCGGGCCGTTCTCCGTGAGCTTGTGGGGCTGCTTCGCCGCAACCGCCAGCACAGCCAGTGCCAAAATCCGCTGGATGGGCCGCAGCTGGTCATTCAGGCGCACGTAACTCATGCTGGCCACCACGTTGGTCTTGTCCGCATCATTCTTCGTGGCAGCAGCATCGATGTCCTGGCCGCCAGAAGCCACCTGACCATCTCCCAGCACGTCCAGGTTCCGTGAGCTGGCCTTTGCCGTCCGTGTCCACTTGAGCAGGCGAGTCATGAAGGGCACGATCCCCGTGGGGTCTTCCTTCGACAAATTCTCCTGGTCCTCTCCCTCCTCCTCCACAGTCTCCTCCATGTCGCGCTCCAGCTCCCGGCGAAGCCGAGTCTCAATGGCCTCCACCAAGCGAAGGATGTACTCCACGATGCTCTCATTCCTTCCAGCCTTCTCAAACGCAAAGCTGGTGTTCGCTTTGCTCTTGTCCTCCGAGGCATCCTGCGACACCATCCCCTCCGTCATGCCCTGTAGCACAACCTTAGGAGGCTCATCGGCCACCATCTCGATATCATCCTTCTCCAGGAACGAATCCAGCTTCTTGCCGCTCATGAACTGCAGCTGATAGTAGATGGTGTCGTGGAAATCCAGGTGAAAGATCTCCATGGGCTCTCGTGAGGCATGCCTGTAGCGTTCCTTGAAGTATGCTTCGTCTTGAATTTTTTGGGCCTCTGACTCGGCGAGCTCCATCTTGAGTGGCCTGGTTTGGGCTAGGATCATCTTGCACTCCTCGCGGCGGTGGATGGGTTGCTGCAGAGCCGACTCCGTCTTGGCGAGCCAAATGATGATCTCGTTGGGGTCCACCACAATAGGCGCATCATGCCACTCGATAAGGGCCGTAGCACCAGAGATGTAATCCCCGATCTGCCGCCCAATTTGAGGAATAGCCTTCACCAGCATGCCAGGCGCCCCGGGCACACGGAGCTTCATAATCTGGCCCAGCCCATCACTAGCGCGGGCTTTCCGCAAAGGCTTGGGCGCTTGGATGGCCTTGGTGGCTACTGTCGCAGGCACCGTGGAAAGGCAGCTGTAAAGGACCTGGGAAACCAAGTACTGCTCATCGTTGGAGAGCTCGTCATCCCGGATAGCACACAAAGTGGCCATGAGTTTTCGCTGGTTGCACTGCTGAAGAACGAAGTTCATCAGCAGTCGGTATTGGCTGGTGATGCCTTGGCTCAACGCCAAGCCACTATGAGCAGGTCAACAGGCAGTGAAACAAACAGCCGCCATCCAAACCGCAGTACACATGCACATGATTGCACATGTGTATATATATATATATGTGTATGTATATACACTTAAATATATATATATATATAATAACAATACTAATAACAACAATAATAGTAATAAGAATAGTAATAATAATAATAATAATAATAACTACAACAACAACAACAACAACAACAACAACAACAACAACAACAACAACAACAACAACAACAATAATAATAATAGTAACAATAACAATACCAATAACAATAATAATAATAGTAATAGTAATAGTAATTGTAATAATAATAATAATAAATAATAAACAATAATAAACTAATAATACTAATAATAATAGTAATAATAATCATAATCATAATAATAGTAATAAACAATAATAATAATAAAAATAATAAACAATAACAAACTAATAATAATAATAATACTACTAAACAATAATAAAATAATAATAATAATAGTAATAGTAATAATAATAGTAATAACAACAACAATACTAATAAACACACAAATATACTAATAGTACATAATAATAAACGCAGAAACAACACTGCACTTGCAAAGGATCTCATAGACTTTACCCAGAAGCCCGGGTGCGGCGGTCATCCTGGCGGATCTGCTGCTGCATGAAGCGCTGGAACTTCTCCGCCTGGCAAATCTCCTCCGCCCACTGCTGGCGCAACTCTGGCAGCGGCCCGGCCAGCAACTTGATTAGCAGGTCCTGCGGAGATGGGACAATCCGGTAAAAAGAAAATGTGATGAGCCAATATTGTTTGAACATCCTCAGTTCCCTCTTGAAGCGGTTCATGGCCTGGTTGTTAAACAGAATGTTGCCCAACCCTGCCATCCAGTGACTGAAGCCTGTGGAAAACAAGATAGCTCTGACATGTATGGTCAAGGTCTTGCAACAGGTTCGTGCTGTTCCGCCCTGCTCCTGGGTGCGTGTCACAGTCTGGAAGTTCAGCGTTAGGAAGTGGAAGAAGGTGTCCATGGCGCCCACGCTGGGGTCTGCCAAGCACTTCACGTTCTCCTGGAAGTGGATGAGCAACAGGAGTTGGCGCACCACAATAGGGGCCCTCGCTTCTGTGACGGCAGCATCCGGAGGTCGCTTCACCATGTGCTTGATGAGCTCCAAGCGCGATGCGCGGTCGATGCCATCGCCACCCACTGGGATCCAGGTAAGCAGGTTTGTGGCCAGTTCCGCAATGGCCTCAAAGGTGGCCGCGCCCTTTGCCTCCAGCATCACCTGGTACACATTGTCCATGCGCCTCTCCCCGTTCTCCTCCTTCAACAGGACGTTCACCACGCGGCGCATGTTGGTGACCACTGCGGGGTCCGCCAAGTTCCGCAGGGCTTGGCCCGCCGCTTGCTTCTGGGCCTCCAGGGGGTCCTTGAGCAGGTCGCACAGCACTGCGATGCCCTCCTCCGAGGCGACCTTGAGCCGGGGGTCGAAGATCTGCACGGGCAGCCCGGGCAAATGCACGGGATCCGGCAGATCGTCCACCCCCGGCACCCCGTACTGGTTGAACTGGACCTTCTGGCGCTTGGCGTCGTCCGCCGCGTTGTCCAGCCAGGCCCTGAGCTCGTCTTGGGCCTTGAGCTCTCTGGCCTGCTGCACCTCTAGGGCTGTGCCCGCCACCAAGGTCAGCTGGTACACCCAGGCGGACCCGGTAGTGGACCTGCCGTACTCCCAGGGGGGTGCGCCCAGGAAAGTGTCCTGATGACCTGGCTGAAAGTTCACCATGAGCTCGCACTGCAAGGTGTGGGTAAAGATGATCTCCCCGTTCATGATGACCGTCATGTTGTTGCTGTCCAAGGCGACCACCAAGTGAGCCCAGCGATAGATCTCTACAAACTTGTGGGGGATCACCAAGGTCTTCAGGCGCCCATCGTGGGTGTAGCGGATGACGATGGGATGGCACCCGGGAATCACGCGGTTCTCGGTGGCCACGGTAGTGGTGTGGTCCACCCCCACTGCCAGCTGCACCTCGGAGGGCGAAGTGCCCTTGTAGAAGATCACCCCAGGCACCTCTGCGCGGTGTTCGTCCATCAGGAAGACGTGCAGCGACAAACTCCACACCACCTCCCCTCGCGCAAACTCGCACATCCAGCCCGTATGCTGCTTCGGGCGCAAGAGGTTCAGTGAAGTAGACAGCGCCCACTTTGTAGGCTTGTTGGAGAAGTTCGTCAGGCACCTGGCGCCAATCCATGGGGATGGTTCTTGTCGGATGAATTGACCTATCAAACTTCTATGGAACCAGCAAGTACAACAAGTCACACAACTGGCCAGCAATGATTTTCAGCGTTGCGCGCCTGATGATGTAATTGCCATCATAGCACAATGCCTCATGCGGCGGCGGTTGGCATTCTGGCTTGGTCGCGCCCTGAGTGTTGTTATTGGCAATGTCCACAATCTTCATGATTGCCTCCTGATGGTACGCAAAATGCTGCCGGCCCTCTTCACTCGATGACACGCCATGATAGAACCGCGCCACTGCGATGTGTGAGCGATCCAATGGTATGCGCCGCTTGCCACCCACTCCAGTCTGCTCTTCGATGCTTGGGCGCTTCTCTAGAAGCTGGAACATGATCTGAAAGACAATCTTCTCCACGAGTGCGTCCTCTATTATGGCCGGGTGAGGAGGTTCGCTGCCTCTTTGCACCAAGAAAGACAAAAGCATCACAATCTTCAGATCTACATCGGCTTGTACCTTGGCGCCGCTGGGTCCCAAACCCTTGGAATGTGAGTGTAGACTGGTGAGTAACTTCATGAATCCCGGCTCGTCCAGTACCATTTTGCGACGGACCAAGATCGTGTCCTTGTCATCTGTATCCCAAACAGGGCGGACAACGAAGCGATACCCTCGATTCTCTCGGTCTGCAGCGTCCTCGGTATCCTGAACTGCCGTCACCTCCTCGGATTCATACTTGAAGCGCCATTGGAAGGTGTCCGACTGAACATGTATCTTCACATGCGGATCTGCCAAACGTGACCAAAGCCCTTTGCGCACCCCTCCTTCCAGTATCTCGACCGCGCCGTTTCCAATGGGCAGGTTGTCAAAAGTGATGACGTTGCCAGAGGAATCCGGGACATGGAACTGGTAGATGTTGCTGGAGGCATGCATCTTCAGCCTGTGAGCTTGGTGTTCGCTTTCGGCAGAGCGGGTAGGGTACTCATCCCGGCCCAGCATGTGGCACAGCGTGTTGAGGATGTTCAAAATCACTGAGGCGTGGTCAGCGCCCGGTGTCAGCCCGACACCGCCAGCCTGATAAGTTTTCAGTGCTGCTGTGAACTTGCTAAGGTCTGTTGAAATCGCATCCTGGCACTCCAGAAGAAGGAAGTTCACTTCGGCCCTCTCCTGAGTCTCTGTGCCCACCAGGCTCCGTGCTTTGTTGAAGAGGCTGATGAAAGCGGGTGCCTCCACCGGCGACAGCAAGTGTGCAGTGGTGCCCAGGAGAGCATAGGTGTTCTGTGCGGCGCGCAGTCGGTTCTTCCAGCTTTGGCCCCGAAGCGCTCGAGTGTTGAGGCGGACAGTGAGGCCGCTGGCGTCCGAGACGTCGTCCCGCACCGATCCCAAATCCATGCAGATCTCGTCAGCCATTGCCTGCAGAAAAGACATCTCAAAGAGCGCCTCGTAGGTGTGGGGGAACTGCAAAAGAATGGCCAGGCCCTCCAGGGCCATGCGTCTGCGCCGGGTTTGCTCCGCCCAGCCCAGAAGCGGACTGCTCTGCAGAAGGGCCTGCACCGCCTTGTGCAGCTCCGACTTGTCTCTCTTGCGCGCCACGAAGCGCCAGATCTGCTCAGAGCTGCACAGCGCGCACAGCAAAGGCAGGTCTTCGCAAAAGCGGACCTCCCCTGGCAGCTTTGATTTCTTCTCCGTCCTCTCTCGGATGTCTCGTTCGTCCTCTCCGTCCTTCTCCTGTAGCACGCCCTCCAGCACCGCCTCCAGCACTGCGCGGGTGTTGTCTGCTCGTGGGTCCTGCAGTGGCAGGTTGATGCGCTGCACAGCCAAGTCGTTGGACGGGTGAGGCAGCACCTCAGCCTCGAAGTCCCGGAAATTGCAATACGCGGAATAGATGGAATTCGTGCTGGACACTGCAGGGGGCGAGTCTCCGGGCCAAGTCATGTGCGAAATGGGCTGCGGGCTTTTCCGCTCCTTCTTCCCCGGCAATTGGAACTTGAAGTGGTCGCAGCACAAATTCGTGAAAAGGCTTGGCAAGGACTGGAACATGTGGCCAGCAGAGCCCATGTGCACGAACGGGATCACAGCAACTTTGCCTGGAAGGATCAAAGACTGGACATCCACCAGCATGTCATTCATGAAGACAGAGACCCATAGAATGGAGTCCACAAACAGAAGCTGCATGCGAAGCAAACAGCCTCGTCGGGTGAGGCTGACCCTGGCAGAGTCCCTCTGCTCTTCCAGGCTTGCTAAGCGCTTGTCTGGTGCCTGCTGCACCATCTTGGGATCCACAAAGACCTGAACGGGGACAAAAGTCATGCTTGACTGTCTTTTTCGAGGCAAAATGAGAGCAAAAGGCTTAACCTTGGTCCAAAGAGTGCAAGCTGCACTTGACTTGACTTGCCTCTAGAGATGCGCAACTGATGCGGTAGAGCTCCAAGGGCTGGCGCTGGTTGTCGGCATTTAACAAGCCCACTGCGCATTGCTCCTTCTTGATGCTGCCGTTCACGGAGGAGGGGTGGTGTAGCAGCCACTGCAGCTGGTAGGCACTTCGCTCAGACAAGCATGCCTGCGTGCAGGGCCAGCTGCCGGTTCCCACAGGCAGCCCCGGGGCGCCAGTGGCCCGGAGCACGGCGCAGCTGTGCGGCAGCAGCCCATCCTGCTGCACCAGACCGTCTGAAATGGCCCGGGGCGCCGTAAACATCGGCACGTAGTCCTCGAGCCGAGTCGAACAAGACGCTTACCGAATCTGAGAAACGCGGCTTGCATCAAAATCAATTAAACAATCACACAAAAGTTGAAACGGGGCATGGGATAGGCTGTACTCGTGTCCTGGGAACAGAAAAGGCAGCCAGGCCATTGGAGCGCCACGTCGTACCTGGCCCTTACGGAAGGAAAGACTTTGGTGTTGGGCCCACGCGACTGCGCGGCAGCGCTATCCGCAGACATTGGCACTGCATCAAGGATGTAGCCGCGATCCTCGTGGATGATGGGCATGAGGCAAACAAAAACAGCTTGGTTTCCGGCCACCAACATTGCGTTTGGTGCCCCCGCGTCTGCGAACTCTTCATTCAGCTTGTCTGCCGGCTCGTAATTATCCCAAACCCGGACATATGCTAAGTCACAAAGAAGCTGGTTGCAAAGCTTCTTGATGTTTCCGTTGATCTGCACCTCGCAGCCCACATACACCTCAGTGCGGAACATGTCTTTGGTGTAGCTCTCGACTACCATCCTGGGCTCTCCACCGTCCCAGGAAGCTGCCAGCCTTGGATGCTCAGCGCCCGGGGAGGGGTTGGGGGGGGGGGTGGCGGGGTGGCAGGGCGCCTTGTTTCGGTCATGCGAAAAACCAACAAAACAAACTTGAAAAAGCTTCTGGACGGCTGGGCAACTCTGTCTTGCCATCCACATAGCCAATGGTGCAGTGAAGCCAGCCATCTGGCCCTGACTGAGGTGGCAGCTTCAGCTGAGTCACATTCTGAAAATAGACAAATGTCAGAAACCAGCAGTTCTTTTGGTCCTCCCCCGTGCACATGCCATCCTTCTCAGGATCGTTCGTGGTGCTTGGCAGACTCTCGATGGAAATCCTGAACTGGTCCCTGGAGTCGATCTGGGTTGCCGCGCGCTTCTCATTCACGTTGGCCATGATGGTCTGCACCTTGGCGCCCTCCTCCAGGTGACTGTACTGCCGGAACCGGACTTTGAACTCGAAGGCAAAGGACTCGTCGTTCAAGTGCAGCTTGATCAGCGGAGGCACCTGCTTCACTTGGCCGAAGTTCACTGCCCACTGGCGCAGTCGCACGCTGCAGACCTCGTCCAAGTCGAAGCATGCGGCCAGCAAGCTGCTGGCCGCCGCCCGCAACGTCTGCACCGCCTCCAGCTGGAACTCATCCACGTCCTCTGCACAGCACTCACGGGACTTTTGGAGGGGACTCAGCAAGCGACTTCTGAAGGACTCAAACAACCAGCCCAGGTCATCATAACTACAACATGCACATTATCATTCACAAAGGAGCTATACGTTTGCTTGTTTTCTTTGTCTTGCTGTGTTTGGCTTGGATGTGGTCGGTTCGGGGTTGATTTAGGGTGGGTTGAGGGTAGGAGTTGATTTTAGGCGGGTTGGTGCTTTCTGATTTGGTTTTATCTGAAGCCATAAACTTCAGCCACGAAAAGCTGGAAAAGCGGCAAAAGCCACGCCAAACCAACAGCCAAAGAAGCCACCAGATTAGCTTACCTGGAGTTGGTGGTTTGGAGGCTGGCGGCAGTTACAAGAACCTCGGGTTCAAACCCCCAAACCACCAACTAAGAGTAGCTTGAAGCAGGACTCACTTGGATACCTACGCACCAAATCCAGCCAAAGCCGCCAAAGCACAAAAGCCTCTCCGAGGCCAAAAAACCAAGCACATCTCATCCTAAAGAAAGCAAGCAACAACTGAGTAAAACATGGCCCTCCTCAAAAAACAACCCAGTCCTTGAGCAAATGATCCTTGGAGGCCAGCAGGCCCAGGATGGGGCCCTCCAGTTTCTCCCAGACATCGCTGGTGACCAGCCAATTCAGCGGCGAGGGCCGGAAGTAGATGTAGGGGAAGACACAGCACTTCTCCTCCGCGGACTCGAAGGCATGCAGGTCCTGCGGCAGCGCGGGCCGCGCCAGGTGCAGGTTCTGGACCTGGGAGGCGGTCAGCCCCTCATCGTGGTAGGCCAATTCGAAGATAAAGCCCGGGAAGAACCAGTTCATGGCGTGGAAGGGCACCAAATCTGGGGGCGGCACCCCCACATAGCAGGTGCCCCGCTGAGGCCCGCTCAGGGAGAACTGCTGCTTGCCGGAGGTGTCCTGCTCCAAGACCAGGTCGCCGTTCAAATACACCAGGATGCGGCGCCGGCCCAGCACCAGCGCCACGTGCGCCCACCTGCCGCGCCGCACCTGGCCGCCGCAGGCGAAGCGGGTCTCACTGAGGGCCACCTCCAGGCGGCACGTGTCACGGGTCTCAAGCTCCGGGGCGCAGTAGAGCTGCACCTGCGGCACGCTGCTGGCCGGCGTGGTGTGGCTCATGATGTGGAAGATTCGGATCCCTGACTCGCTGCGCACCACCTCGTCTTGCAGGTACAGCCACATGGAGTAGCCGAAGGGCGGCAAGTGGAAGGACTTCCGGGGCAGCGCGATGGATAGACCCTGTGGCGGGAGACCTTGATAAGGCTTCTGGGTTTTAGGATCAGGTGGCAGCATGCAAATGTTCACGAAGCGAGTGAGGTGCAAAATCAGTTGTCTGCGAGCTGGCCGGCCACCAAGAACTCGGATGGCTCGAATGCATGCAGCCCGCATCAAGGGGTCGGAAGAGTTCACCAAGAGCAGAGCAAATCGACACAAATCTGAGTTCTTGGCGCCAGCGTTCTGCGGATCTCGCAGGGATTGCACTCCAGGCTTTGGCCGATTCTCCATCTCTGCGTAGGTCGGCGTCCAGCCTGCTTCCAACAGGTCGGCATACACGCTCACAACGGGCGTGAGTACTCTGTAGTCAACCGAGTCGATTAATCGCTTGCTCATGGCCAGGTCCAAGTAAATCAGCAGAGACTCAAATGGAGATCTGATGCTCTCTGGCTTGCGATTGATGATGGCTGCCAACACCTTGGCCATGGTGTTCACCCATTGAGGCTCCAGCCGACACTTCATCATGTCCAGGAGTATCGGCAAATGTTTCCACTTGGGGCCTCCCAGAATCGCTTCCTTGAAGGCGGGCACTCGAGCGAAGGTGTAGATGGTGGACTCAGCCGCGGCCATCTGCAGTTGCATGGCTTCGTACTCCTCCTCGTGGGCCCTTACCGCCACTGTCCGATACACCACGGTCCGGACGATCCGAAGCATTTCCAGGATGGGGCAAAACTCCGGGGTCAGGGCCCGAAGCGGCTCGCGCAAGCCTTTCAGCTGGCACTCCAGCTCGTAGGCCAAGACACTAAAGATCCAGTTGGTGGCCTGAATCACACCCAGCGGCACACCCCGCACGCTGTTCGGGTCATCTGCTGGGGCGGGAAGCAGCGCCTGCAGCAGCTTCTTAAAGTGTCCAGAAGCGAAAAAGTCTTCAACGGCTTGGCGCTTGATAGAGCCAAACATGAACTGCGGTTCGATTTGCATCTTGAACTCTTCTCGATTCTCTCCTCGGCTCATGGACTTGTCGAAGCAGCACCATATCCTTCCAGGGCTGATCACTGCAAACTCAGTCTCAAAGGAGACCGCAACAGAGTACGGCAAGTTCTTGGTGGGGATGGTGACATTGTTGGCATTGGGGTCCATGGAAGCCGCCGGGCTCTCCTTGCTCACCAGGATATCCACGGTCATGGCCTTCTTCTTGACGCAGGTAATCTTTACCTGCTGGGCCCCCGGCACCAAGATCGGCAGTGGCTCGCAGGCGTTGGAACTGGCGTCGCGCTTGGGACAGTCCCTGGGGTACTGCCGCTCCATGTCGTTGAGCAGCGCGGCGGAGAGGAAAATCAGGATGCAGCGGCCGACCCAGGTTTTGACCGCGTCGCTGGTGCGCTTGTTGTGCCCTGGCTGAAAGCGCTCGTCCACCTCCTCGATGCCGATGTTCAGCAAATCCTTCAAGGTGCCGGCCAGCAGCTTGATCTGTTCCTTCTCCGGCAAGAGAATCAAAAGGGAAAGCAGGGAGTCGGGCACCTCTGCCAACGCCTGGGACATCTCCTTCGCCACGTCCGAGTCAGAAAGCACGGTGCCTGCCGCGATGTGGGACACCAGCCGGGCGATCACCTTGGGAGAGCACACACTTCGTACCATGCGCAGGTCCTCCGCAAGGGCGGTCTTCTCAGCAATGCGGGCCAGCTCCTTCAAAGTGGTGGAGACCCAGGCTTGGCCGGCTAGGCCGCACTCCCGCAGCAGGTGGATGATCACATCCCAGAACTCACCAGACATGGAAACCGTGAGCTCCTGCATGACGGAGCGCGTCAGCACCACCTGAAGCACAAAGTCGCGCACGTCGCAGGGCCAATCCATGGCCCTGACAATGAACCGCGGGCTCACCTGGACCATGGCCTCCTTCAAGATCACCGAGCGGCTGGCTTCGGAGATGGTGGATTTGGCAAGCCTCATCAGCTTGACCTCAGTTGAGTCCTCGTCGTCCTCCTCAGTCTCTTGGCTCTGAGCCAACGGGGTGAACAGCATGAGGATGTCCTTCACCACCTCATCGTTCTTGTGGCCAAGAAGTCGCATCAAGGGCACCATAAGCCAATCATTACCTGCGAGCTGTCCCGTATCCGAAGGAGTGCACACCAAGGTGATAAGCTGGATACTTTGCTGCCAGAACATGATCATCACCAACCTCACTGCCGCATCTTGAACATCGGGATGCCCATACATGAGGAACCAATGTAGCTCACGCCAGAAAGAATACTTTCCAGGTTTTTGATCTGGAAATACAACGGCCCCTTCAGCCCATTGAGCCTCATTGATGAGCTCTGTGCACTCTGCGGCATCCCGTGCCAAAATGGCTTCAGCTAAGTTGAGCAGAGCAATCTGAAAATCTCGGGGCAGGTCATGGTGCAAGCAGCTCAGCAGGGAGGATACCACCCCCGCCTTCTTGTGCTCATCGCCCGGACTGGGGCGAGGAAGCTCCTCCGCCTTCAGCTCGATGCGGTGTCTGTACACGTTGTCGATGAACTGGTGGAAGCCTTCCTCCGGCGTGAGGGCTGGGTGGATAGCCTGACTGCAGATCTGCAGCACATAAAGTCTGGTGTCCAGCGGTGTGCTGGTGGCCGTGCCAGCCAGGAACAAGATTGGGGCCAGGTGCTTCTCTGGGTACAGCACCCCTTGCAGCAGATCTGCACAGACCACACGGCAAAGCCATCGGTCTCGGCAGCAGGTCATCAGGATCGTGGCCAGGTGCGGGAGCAGCGAGGCAGCGCGGGCCTCCCCGGCGTCCGCGTGCGACAGCAGGAGGCACACCTAGTGCGACTGCAGGTTGGCAGGACTACGATGACCATAAATCATGAAGGCAAACGCACAAATGCAACCAACAGCCACACACAAGGGACAGAAACCAAGCGCACGAATGTGCATGCGCCAAACAACCTGGATTCACTTTGGAACCCACCAACCGAAACAATCTTCAATCAAACACAACACAACCACAAGCAAAGCCCTCAAAACCCGTTGAGCCCAAGCCAACATGCAGCCAACACCATTTCGTCAGAGCCACATTGGCGTAGGTCTCGGGGGCCAGGTGTTCGGTGCGCAGCACCGCCATGGCGAAGTCGGTGGCGCGCTCCAACAAATGCTCCTGGGGTTCTTTTCAGTTCCTTACTAGGTCCTCCAGTAGAAAAGCTAGAATAATTTGGTACCAACTTCTTTCTGTAGTCTAATTTTGATCCTGTTAGTGGGACCTACCAGGGAAACCTCTACTAGGTCCTCCAGTAGAGAGGTTCGAATAAGGGTACCCGATCGTTTTTCTGTAGTCTATTGAAGGAGGTGAACCCTCCCCCAAAAAAGGGTCAAAGGGCACTACTGGGTGACCTAGTTTAGTCTCTACTCTGAAGGATTGGTTTGGAACAACCCAGTTCAAATGAGGGATCGCGAATCCTAGTCTAGAGCCCATGTGGGTTGCCACTGTTCAACAAACAGCGGACACCAGTAGGTTTCCGCTCAACCATCGTGCCGAAGGATTTGAACCACCCAGTTTGAATTCATTTGGATCTCAGAATTGTATGGTCCGCCGCTTTTGTACAGGTGTCCTGTGAAAAAGTGTAGGCTTCCTGCGGGGGGTATGCTAAATTCCCAAAACTAGTCAAACCCTTCCTCCGCGAGACGCAGCGGGGGGTCGTAGTGGGGCAGCAAGCGCAGCTCCACGTCCGCCTGCAGCTGCTCCTCACAGAGAATCCGATTGGTTTGGGTCCAGTTTGGATTGGTGGCTTGCACTAGGGGGCTTGGGTTTGAATGTGGTTAGGGTGTGTGGTTTGTATTGGTGGCTTGGAGGTTGGTCAGTCAGGGGTTCGAAATCCCTGAATTGCCCACCCAAAGGTCGATTCAGGGCGACTGGAATATAAGTGAGACAGGCTGAACACGACAGGAAGAGACCAACGCAGGAGGTAAAGTATGAAAGACGCAGAGGATCGACTATGATTGTGATTAAGGCGACACCGTGGATACACTTGTGCAGCGACATCCCCAACAAGTAACTATTGGTCACCCCGTAAAACGCTTCATGCACTGACCACAATCAAGGTCCCAAACTGCGTGCTTCAGCTGAAAATAAGTCGCCTAAATGAACGAACAGATCCTGTGTGCTTGCTTGTGTGTGCGTTGGAATGGTGCCGGTGATGTATGATTCCCTAAATTGTGTAAACAAAGACTATAAAATCCAGGGAATCCAATGGATAGTGGCCTCAAACGATAGTGCATTTGGTCGCATGCCATCAGAATTACTGATTTGTTCTCTGGCCATCTGGTTCCCTATCTAACTCTCCTGAGAGCCGACGATGTGGCAGAAGACGTGAGAAGAAGATGACAAGCCGTTGAGCTTGGGGGACAGGATGCTCCGCTCATCCCTCAAAGTGACCTCTTCCATGACATTCAGCACTCGGCTGCGTGGGCCCCGCATCCGCGGCCTCAATGGGAACTGCTTGGAGACCTTGGCCTCGATCCGGGATCCAGGAGCCCGGAATTCCAGCCACACCTCCCAGGGCATCCCCTCTGAAAGCTCCGTCTCCAGCATCTTCTGCGTGTAAAGCTCGTTGCTGCGGTAGAAGCAAGTGTATGGCACCTTGGCGGCCGTGTTCACCATCTGGCTCAGCAAGCGTAAGTCTGCTGGATGCAATGGCAAGCCCTGGATGATCTCGTCCATGATATGGTGCAGCTGCAGAAAGAATTGCCGCTGGAGCTTCTGAGTTTGAATCAAAAGATGATCCAAGTCTTCAATCTCAGCCTTGAGCTTCGTGATGTCGGCCTGCATGGCTGTCACGTGCTGTCGGTGCATGGCTTGCATCGCCTCGGACTCCCGGGTCGCAGACTGCTCGGCCGCCCGCATGAGTTCCTGTAGATGCGCACTTTCTTGCTGCAGGCGCTGCATACGGCTGGCCGCTGCATCGCGCGAGATCATGGATCTGTCCATGATGCCCATTATGGCAGTCAGTGCCTGTGAGAGCAGGAGGTGTTGCAAATCTTCCTTGAAGAGAAGGCCTTCATCGCTGAGGCTTTTCTTGAAAAGGGCATCTAAGGCCAGGGATGTGGTTGCTGCGTCTTGCCGAGCATGCAAAAGCAATGCGCAAATCTTGGAAGTGAGAGTCCGGTAGGACTTCTGCACATATGCCGAGAGGTCTAAGGAGACCCCGCTCAAGGGGATAATCCGGACTACCAGCATAGCAGAGCTATCCTCGCTCATGACAGTCCGGCCTCTTGGGGACTGTAAAAGATGGTTGATGAAAATGGCCGCGGCAATGAGCACCGAGTGGTCCGGGGGCTTGGGCTGGGCCACGTCGGGACTCGCGGGAGGGAAGCCCGTCTGCAGGCTGTGCACCTCGGTTTTCTCAAAGTTGTCGGCCACCAAAGCGGCCAGGAAGATGGAGCGCTGCAAGGGTGTCTTCAGCAGACCCACATACCTCGGGTGCGAGTGGGGCAGCAGCTGAGCGACAAGCCCGGAGTTGCACAAAATCCAAAGCGTGGTGACGGGGTCGATCAAATCCATCTCTCCCAGGCGCCGCTTCTCTCGGCGCGTGGCGGGGTCATCATGAAACTGTAGGCGAACAAACTGCAGCAGCACCGAGGCGGCCTCCGTGACGTTGAAGACGCTGTCGGAGGATTGGGACAGCTTCTTGGTCAAGATCTGCTTTGCCTCCTTCTGCTGCGCCCGGATGGAGTTCTCCACCTCGTGGGGCGCTCCCGGATGTTGGCTGGCTCTGAGCAGCGTCAGCACCCCGTCGAAAACGGGGCCCTCGGACACCGGCATCAGTTGGGGCACCTTGCCGCTCAGCAGCCCGCCATGGCGGATCAGCTGCGGGTCCTCGCTGAGCTTTGTCGTGTTGGACAGCTGCGCCTGCTCGTTCAAATACACCTCACCAGCGGAGGGAGTGGGGGCGAGGGTCCTTCAAAGGCTAAACTTCTAAACTCATGACCATTCCCGTTCCCAAAGGATCAAAAGAAGTCTCAAGTGAGCCCCGGGTGTTTCTTCACCGGCCTGGATGGAGTTGCCATTCACCACGATGGTCACCACCACCTGCCCTGGAGGCAAGGAATCCAGGCTCTGCTGGCATACAAAGGTTTCGTGCTTGCCCGAGGTGGGGATCTGGATCCAAAGCCGGAAATCTTGCAAATTGATGTAGACACTTGGCAGATTCGTGTCCGCACCCAGGACCAGGGGCTGGAAATCCGGGACCTTGGACGTCCTGCAATGCTTGGCCCGCATCACGATGACGAAGGACATGGTGTAGGTCTTCCTGGACTCCTGGCCCGCGAAGTACACCGAAATCGTCTCCCTATCCAGCGTCCCAATAATCCGACGCTCCAGCTTGCAGTCGATGGCACGCATCACGATGTCTGCCACCTCACAACCCGTACAGAAATTCTGAAACCAACTGCCATCGTTGGTTTAAACGGGAACTCGGGAACTCATGACTTCGAAGGGCTTAGGAATGTTTCATCTTTGGACGCCTGCTGGGGCTGCATTAGGCAGGACAAAGCGAAGAGGGCGGAGCGCTGCATCATCAGCACCGGGTGCACGTGCCGATCGCTGCCCCGCTCGCGTAAGAGGAGCACCTCCTTCCAGGCGATCTTGCTGTCGTCCATCAGCATCCTGGAAAGACTGATCCTTAGCGCAAGAACCAAAAGCAGCAGGGCAGTGGGGCACTCGTGAAACATGGTCAATGGTGAAACGCGATGAAACAGAATGAAGAAACCTTCCAATTGCGTAAGCACCCGGGAAAAATACAGAAATACTGCTAGCAGTGATTGTTTTTCTTTTTTTTTAATTAACCAAACAATATACGACATATTCTTAAACATGTGTTTTGTAAAAAAAAAAAAAAACAATGGAACAAACAAAGGGTGCTGAACCGAGGCTCAGAAGTGATCCCTCCCGGTACCTCAGCAGCTCCGCGCACAGATGCTCATCCCCCGCACAGCAGTGGGCCACCACCTGCAGCAGCCAAGCCTTCTCCTCCTCGAAGTCAGCGGTGTTGTCCAGGCCCACGTAGTACTCCAACAAGTCGATGAAGTGCCGCAAGGACGGCACCACCTGTCAGTAGCAAGGAGGAGTCCCACAGAAAAGAAGGAGCGCTTTTCTCTGTTCCGCTTTTTTCCGCCTTGAAGTTCCTCCTTATCAAACCAACCATGCCTAACATGAGTCAAACATGTTTTAGTATGTGACATGTGTTTGGTACCTTGGAGATGTCCTCGGTGCGCAGCACGATCTGGTCGATGTTCTTGAGTATGGAGGTGATGGAGTCCTGGCTCCGTGCCTCGCCGAGCGCCAGCAGCAGGTGCAGCACCGCAGTGATGGCCCGGGCGCGCAGGTCCAGGTGGCTGTTGTGCCGGCCCCTCCGCATGAAGGGCGACATGAGGTCGATCAGCTGGAAGCAGTTCTTCCGCAGCTTGGGCCAGCAAATGTCCACCTGGTGGGGCAAACATATGTACCCAAAATGGAATCCTGGTACATAAAAACATGGACTAAAACCTGCGGTCGACCCATACCCACCTCCGGATCTAAGGCGCCATAGGTGCCCTGCAGCAAGGAGATGCTCTCCAGGGAGAACATCTTCTTGCACCTGGGCGCCTCAATAAAGATGGACAGCTGGGCAATCGTGCTCCTGGTGGGGTGGCAGAAATCCGTAAGGGTCAGAGCCAGGGGCAGCACGAAAACGCTATCAGCGAAGGCGCCAACTTTGCAAATCTGAAGGCAACTAATGCCATCCTGCGAAAGGTTCAGGACGCAGCGAACGCGCTCACCTTCAAGAAATGAAAAATTCAAATTGTGGCGTTGTGGCTCTTGCCCTTGCTTGCCCCAGTCCAAGTAAACTTTGCGGAACATGTCGATTCCAGCGTCATCCTGCTCCGGCGAGAAATAGACTCGAAGCGTATTGAAAATAAATCCAAAACGTTTCTGGTCGCTTTCCTCTGCGCCAAAGTCATCCACTGTGAAGTATAATGCAATGGTTAATTCTCTCGCTGCACCGAAAGCAAGCTCTGGCAGCGTGATTGCTGCAAAATCGTAGGAGGTCACTTGCAGCCTCTCGCTTTGCACCTTAACAGTGTCATGTGGGTCGAGAGTCAGCTTCATGAAGGAATACTCGTTCAGAAATTCCAGCACAGAAGTGACACTAATGTCTAATGGCAACACATCAAGCCTCGCCATGGTCAGCACCGCATCAAAGAGAACCGGGTGATCCTGAGTGAAATACTTGGTGACCTGCTTTGGGTCACAACTTTGCAAGATATCGTGCATCACCTCCAGATTCTCGCAAATCTCCTTCTCTGAAAGCCCGTCGACGTTTTCGACTTTCGACAAGGCCTCCAGAATGGTTTTGTCCATTGGGATGGTTCGCCGACGCGACATCCTGCAACCACTTTGGGTGCGCCACTTTGGGCGGGGGAACTATGGCCTGGCGACTTGGCTCGGTGGCCGTGCTGTGAGAAATGCCCAAAGCCGACTTGGCCAGTTGAACTGCAGACGACATCAAGTTCCCTTATGTCTAAAGTGTGTAAAAGCCAAACAGGGGCGCTGTTTACGGGAATGCGTGCACTCGACAAACATGCCACCCAAGACGCAAAATCAGCCGGGTCACTTCAGCAAACTCCGAGCATCAACATAATTGTTTGGGATGACTCGACTACTTTAGAGGTTTGCTGGCCAGGGTTTTTTCCTCACACCCGAATACACATTTTAAAGCAAAGCCGAACAGCCAATAGTACCTATCAATTGAGGTTCGTGTGACCCCAGGGAGTGGATGGAGTACGACCGCAAACAGCGGCTGCAGCAAGCTGTCGGATACAGTTACAGGAATTCATGCAACACCTAAAGCACCACCGGGCCTTCCGTCCAAAACAACAAAGCGTGAGCAATGACAAGCAGCGATACGCCTTAGTAAATCAACCCATGTCGACTCCCAAATTGCTGGATATTGACACGTTCAACATGCCACATGAGTAAGCTCTTCAAAAAATGAAAGTGCCCGTCTGGATTGCACGCTCATTTTATTGTCAGCCAAACAACCTACCTGTACCTGCCTTGCCAAGGAGCACAAAGCAGCAAACGTCCTTTTGGCACTACTCAGCACCCACCAGCTGCTTGTCAATCAGGCGCTCTGCAATTTGCAGCGGTTCCAGCACCTAGCCCCAAAGCCAAATTCCAGTCAGTCATGGAACTTCAGGGAACAACCAATGCAACAATCTTTGACTGAGCATGTTCAGCCGATTCCTCATCCGCCAACCACACCTGAGAAATGAAACGCAAAACATTGAGATCCATAGTCCACCCTCAAAATCGCCAACTGCCTGCACTCGCATCATATTTTATAGTCCAGCGCTGCAACTGTCAACTGCTGCAAAGCTTGCCGTACTAGTACATGCTTAACGCTCAAACGTGGAACCTGACCAAAACGTAGAGAGACGGCCCGCCTCCCTGGCAAAGCCCAAGCCCAGGCCCTGCTTTAGGCACAGGTCCTTGAGACTTTGTCGGCACATCCACCTCCGAAGGAACACCACTTGGACTCGGACTTGCAAGTCAAGACACCCTGTCTGTACCAATGGAATTTTGTCTGTTCAAAACAACTTGAACGAAACAAATACGACTTAATTTCCTGTAAGTACTGTGCCCGTCTCATCCTTTGCCTATGCCGAGACGCCCACCCGTACAAGCAAACACACCTTGTGGACTACTGCATTCTGGAGCAAAACGAACGAACAAATTAGCCTGATGATGAAATTGCACCAGATTTCGAGAACAAACAGCAAATGCCACAAGCCCTCTGTTGCACTCGACTAGAAACCAAACGCAAGTATTTCTGCGCATGCCGGGGTGTCCTGCTTGCGTCATGGAGCAAGCTCCGGGGTGGTTGATTGTTGTATTTGCGATCTTGGAATGATGGCAGAAATCACATATTCTGATCCACATCCACACCTGACCGGTAAACGCATCTCTCACGGTGGTGTCTGCATTCATATCCATCCCCCGCCTCAGTCTATCCTCATGCGGATTTGGAAAGGACTCCTTGGTGGCTGGCGCAGCAGCGCGACCAGTTCGGCTTCGGCCTCAAACCCTTGTCAAATCAAGACTCCTGCTGGGCAAATAGATTCAAATATGCTCACAAAGAGCCGAGCGCCGGCCTGCTATGCAAACTGCGGCGGAAAGAACAAGAACTTGCTTGCTGTCAGACTTTTGAACTGGAAGCACCCGTACAGATATTAAATACAAATATATATATATATAGATGTATGTGTATGCATATATTTGAGATCCGCCAAGAACTGGACGCCAAAAGACATGCCATTCTTGCCCGTGTTTAGGTTTAGCGGTGCTGACAAGCATCCTTCGGCGGGGAGTACCAGGCGAAGCAGTAGGCTACCAAGAAGCCTCCAACTGAAAGGCCAACTGGCTGTGGCTCCTACCAAACCGGTACCAAACTACCCTGGTCAGTGGAAACATGGACCAAAACCTGCGGTTTGCCCCTCCTGTTTCATTTTGAGCCACACCCAACTGACCACATCACCCGACCAAGGCATGTACATGTCGCCCCCAATCCTGTTATGAAAACCTAACAATGCTGGACATTGGAGGAAGGGACACCACTGCAAGATATCTAGATGCTACACTGCAATAAGTAGACCTTTTGCAGAAATAATATGAAATCGGATAGCAAGTGTCTGTTGCCTGCCTGCTGCATTCTACCTTGTGCCTGATGGCCCGCATTACAAACTCCCCTCATGACAAACTCTCTCCTTGGTCTATACTATGTTCTAACCTGCAATGATACCATGCAACAAGAGATCGGCTGAACGATCATCTTTTAAGACATGGTAGGCTTTGCATCAGCGATGAAGTCGCGGGCCGTTTACCTTTGGCGTCCCAGCAAAAATCATGAGATCTACTTCGGTCAGGTGCCAGCCAATGCTCACAACGGACATGGAGATGCCAGTTTGCTTTACCCCAGTTGGTGGATTCATCTGGCCAGAGAGTGAGAATACATAATCTGGGACAGCCTTTCGCGATGTGCCTGAGAGCGAACAATTGTCAAACAGATGTTCCTAAGCTAAAGACAAGTTCAACGTGGGACACCTGCAACTTGCCCAAAGGCAATTAATGGTCACGGCGATCCAAGTGTGGTGTTGCTTGCTTATCAAGCTTCAGTTGCAACGCAAAGACAGAGCGTGGAGGTTCTCAAGGCAGGAATCACAGCGCTGTTGGTGCGAAGGGAGCCTCCTATCAAGGACAAGGTCATTTTTTGTGCAGCCAAGCAACTGTCAGCATTGGAATCCCAAGTTGAAGTACTGGCAGTGATGGGAACCTTGCTATGCACATGTGAGAAACACTGCTGCCCAAGTGGCCGCTCGCTTTGTCTTTTGCTGTTGTGACACTCGTTTCTGCGACAAATAACACGTGTCTCAACACGCAGAAAATGTGGCAACATCAAAGGATCGCACTTGAATGCCACTGCCGCCTGTGCCTGGCGGTATTATTTGATACATTCAGATGATCACTCATTATCCTGGTCCAAGAACTCTGCCTAATTGTATCACCCCCTTCAACATTCTGCTGGATCATCCTCGAAGCATGTAATATCCTGCGTTACAATCCGCTCTTCCCTAAATTTCCAGGTCACAGGATGCCACCGCAGCGTGTCAGCCTCAAGCCAAGATATCGACCGGAGACCTACACTTGATACCTGCACTACCCATCTAGTCAATTCTGTGAGGGACATCATCCAACGGGCAAGCAGGCGATGATTAGGATGGCAAGCTTGTCAACCCCAAAGAGCCTCTCCATGCAGTGGCAACCTGAGCTGGTACCATGGCTCATGCGAAATAAAATCATTTCTCGAAAGTCTGGTTTCATTGAACCTTCATCTAATCCAAATACAGCAACCCTGTTTAGCGCTAAGCTCTTGGCGGTCAAGGAACATTCCTCCTCCACGGCCCGAGCTGCGGCAACCTTGCGGATGGTGAGTGCCATCGATTCTAAGGGCTAGCGGTGTTGGAATCCCAATCAGTCTGGCAGTGGTCGAAATGTGAGGGTTCTGGGCAACGGTTGACTCAGGCCTGTTCGACGACACTCGGGACCTGCATAGTTAGGACTAAAATGTTGCCGTCTCCTGAGAGCGTGGCCTTGCTGCATGCGACAGTTGTGTGGGTTCCAAAGTCAGGAAGTGGTCGCCCCCCTTCTCAGCTGCCTGCTGGTACTGCCTCGCCAGCTTCCAGCCTTGCACGAAACGAACCCATCTAAAGCTGGCACCAGCTCTCATGACCCTCTCCAAACCGCCTGTTCTAAATCAATTCCAACTACTGCCAGGAACAATCCAGGCCAAATATCCGAAGAAGCGTGCGCCCTTGAATGGCGGACTCGAGTCTTCTTGGGACAACTCAGTTGCGCGTCACGTAACAAGATCTAGTCTGCAGCTGTGCGACAGGTTGGAACGAACACAGCAAGCAGTTTGGCCAAACTATTGCTTAAATAATTTACATGTGTCAGCTACAAAATCGCCGATAGCGCCAGCAATCTGCCACTCACCCTTCCTTCTCCAGTGACTGCGACACAAGAGCTGACAAGTTTGCACCAAACAGCTTAATATTTCAATAGAAGCAACGTTGGGTTTGGGCTGCCGTGAAGCTGCATAGCCAACTTTGGAAAACTGCACAGTTGCCTAGAGCAATCTTGCTAATTGAAACTGCAAGAGCCAAGGCAGGCAACACCGACCTCAAGTCGTTATCCGATCTAACAAAACGGACAGCAACACACCTGGATGGCGGGAAGCCGAACGTGGTTGGCAGGTCGACTGCAGCTCTTCACAGGTGCTTAGCCCCTTCCACGATATCAACACTCAGGGCTGTTTAACAGAGGACCAACTTCTGAATGCTGTCAGCTCACAGCTACCAGAAATCAATAAAGTTTCCTCTGCCCAGGCTTTCCCCACTTGCCATGCGGCCGCCTCACCGCTGGAAGGCCAAAGCGCTGCCGCGGTGCCAGCAAATCTGCGCGGCGGAAAGCTGAGGAAGTGTTCAGTCTCCAAATTCACGGACCATGGTCTTGGTTCCCTTCTGGACATGGGCAAAGTGGGGGCCCCAATGGTTTGTGCAGGTAGTTTGGGTGGACCCCACTCATCCTCCGCGAAACAACCACTGCTACGAGCCAGTTGCTGAAACCAATAAGAAAGGCCGCATACAGCGCAGCATGCCAAGGCGCCAGATCAGGTACTACGGGCAAGTCAACAATACTCGGCACTGGGCATCCCCTCTCCGCGGTCTGCCACCACTATCCTATGTCATGATACAATTTCCGTAGCCTTTGGGTAAGTGCTCAGCTCTTAGTGGCAATCTGACGTAGGTTGCGCAGTGCAGGCAGTGCTGTAGTTGCTCGATGCAGTTGCGGAAAGGTTTGATGCCACGCCGGAAGACAACACGACAAATGGCACGCACCACATCAAGGCAAGTCACTGTCCCATGCTAATCAACACAGGAAATCGCCGAGGGCTCTGATACATTTCTCCTCAACGCCAACCACTTGCCCAACCTTTGAAGGTCGTCATTCAAACACAGTGAAAAAATGCCATCTGACGGTACCTATATGGTGTGTACACACATATAATACATATATATATATATGTACACATCCTCTCGTATGTGATATCAGGTATCGTGGTTGCATGCTTGCAATCAGAGTCATAGCCCGCCCTGTCTCATTACCGTTGGCTCACTGAGGGTGGCTTGCCGTCGGAGTGGATTCTCGAGATCACGACGATGACCACGACGATCCCCACAACCAACCACCACCACCACCACCACCACCGCACCACCACCTCCACAACCACAACAACAACCATCACTACCACCACCACCACCACCACGACTGCGACCACAACAACGACAGCGCCAACAACAACGACAGGGACAACGACAACGACAGCGACAACCACAACGACAACGGCAACGGCAACAACAGCATCAGCAAAAAAAACAAGAAAAAGAACAACCGCAACCACAACAACAACAACGACAACAACCGCAACCGCAACCGCAACCAAAACAACGACA
>CAUJNA010003653.1:385166-471898 GCA_963377175.1 Effrenium voratum | reverse complement strand
ACCATTACCCCCAAAACCGCAACACCCCGATGGGCATTCGTGCCGGACTCGTTGATTGCTGGGGCGGAAGGCCCGTGTAGTCCTGTGCCATGCACGGCTTGCGGTCCCTCTCCTGCCAATTGTCTTGCGCCGTGCTCCAGACTCCCTGCGAGGGCGTGCCGAGGAAGGTGCCGGGGACGCCCACGTAGTCGTTGTCGGCCGCGCTGACGTACATCACCAAGTTGGAGGCCGTGCCCAGCCTGTACCGGCAGCCGAAGGAGTAGCGTCTCCCCGGCGTCAGCGTGTAGGTGCGCACGATGTTCCAGGCGAAGGCGCTCAGGGTCATGGCGTAGCCCTCCAGCTGGAAGCCTCCCACCGTGAAGCTGGCCAAGGCCACGGAGCTCTGGCTGTTGGAGCGCACCAGAAAATTGCCTAGCGTGGTGAGCGTGGGCTCCAGCAGCACCTCGCCCAGGGTGGCCAGCGTGACGTTGTCGGCCCCTCCGTCGAGGAACTCGTGCTTCAGCAGCAGGGCCGAGGCCGCCGCGTCCTCCTCCACGTCCGCCGTGTTGCCGGTCTCCAGGGTTGCGTCCAGGATCTGGAGGCCGTAGACGTCCACCGTTCCTGCCGTCTGGTTGGGCAGGCCCGGCGCCTGGAAGCGCGCCCCGAAGTGCAGCTTCGCCACTCCGTTTGGCGGCACGGTGAAGCACATCTTGGCCGTGCTCCAGGCGCCCTGGTCGCCCACGAAGCTGCCGTACAATGGGTCGTAGACGTTGTCGGCCTCTGACATGTGCACCACGAAGTTGGAGGCCGTGCCAAGCCGGTACCGGCAGGCGAAGAGGAGCTCTCTGCCGGGCGTCAAGTTGTAGGTGCGCACGATGTTCCACGGCGCCGCCAGGGACGTCCGTGGGGCCCAGGATCTGCTCTCCTATGGCGGCCACCACCTCGTCGGCCCCTCCCCGGAAAGCGCACTGCTATTTGCAGCGCCGAGGCTGCCTCCGTGACTCCGAGCTTGCCGGCAAGGAGGCCGTCTACTTGTGCGATGGTGTAGTAGCTGAGCAGCGCGGCTGCGATGCTCGAGGCCGTTGCCGTGTCCTGGTCTGCGGCTGAACGGTACGCCACCAGCGCCGAGGTGATTTGGTGGGTTGTGAACACGTCCTGGTCCGGGCCCGTCCGGTAGGCCAGCAGCGCGCCCGCGATGGCGGCCTGCGTCTGCGTGTCCTGCGCGCTTGCCGTGCGGTAGTCTCCCAACAGCGCGTCTACCTGCGCCGAGGTGTAGTAGGCCAGCAGTGCGCCTGTGATGGCGCTGGTCGTCTCCGCGTCCTGCGCTGCCCCTGTGCGGTAGTCTTTTAACAGCGCGTCCACTTGCGCCGAGGTGTAGTAGGCCAGCAGGGCTGCTGTTATAGCGGCGTCAGTGTCCGCCGTGGAGTAGCAGTCTGCCGTGATGCTCAGCGTGTCGTCGCCGTTGGCCAGCGCAGCAGAGAGAGGAGCCCCCAGATGCAGGTTGCGAACGACGTTGCTTCCGCGAACGAGGTCCCAAGTCGTGAAGCCCGCCCAGGCCGGCGCGTTAATAACTCCGCCGCTGCCGGGGCGGCGAGCTCCGCGAGTCGAGGGCGCTCTGGAGCGTGGTCTCGCTGGCCGAGAGCGCGGCGTTCGTGGCGTATGAGGCCAGCAGCGTCGCGTCGGCCTTGGCCCCTTGGAGCGCCGTGATGCTGGCGTCCCGGCTAGCAAGCTGCGCTGCGACGAAGGCCTCGGTGGCGAGACCCAGCAGGGCATTTGCTATCTTGGTGTCTACCTCCAGCGGCGTGTCCAACCCGTCCACCGTGGAGAGCAGGGAGGCCAGCGCGCTTGCGTCCGCCTTGCCGAGGAGGGCGGCGTCCAGGGCTGCCGTGGTGACAGCGCCCAAGAGGGCTGTCGCTATCTTAGAGTCCACCACCGAGGAAGTGTCCACGGCCGACTGCAGGGCGTAAGCAGTCAGGGCGCTGGCGTCTGCCTTGGAGGCCTGCAGCCCCGAGATGGAGGCGTCTCGGCTCGCGAGCTCGGAGGCCAGCGCCGCGGCGGTGACGGCCCCCAGGAGAGCGTTGGCCACCTTGGTGTCCACCTCCAGCGGCGTGATCCTCACCGCTATGTCTAGGGAGTGCTGGTCCACCACCGTCTTGAGGCCGTAGTTGGCGGCCACCGTGGCCAGCGTGGCGTTGTTGGCCGAGGCGATAGAGCCGTTCATGGCCGCCGTGGTGCTGTAGTTGGACAGCTTCAGGTCCACGCCGTCCGCGTGGTCAGCGAGCTCTGCACCGTGCGCGGCCACCTGTCCGTCCGTGGTGGCCAGGAGAGGCGCAATTGCCGGCGCCAGCGCGCTGCTGTCCAGCTTTAGCTCGGCGGTGACTCGGTCGTCCAGGGACTGGATGGCAGCAGCGTTGTTGCCGGAGGCTGCCGTGTTCACCGCCAGGTCAGTTACTTGAGCGTAGGGCGTCAGAGCGAGGGCCAGCTGTCCTGCTGTGACGTGCGTGCCGTCAGTCACCTCTCCGCTGTCCAGGACCTCCGGGATGTTGCCCGTGACAGGTCCTTCAAACATGTTTTCTTAGGAGTAGGTGTTACACGAATTCGTAACGCAGGGGTGTTGTACTTTCACAACACGCCCTACCTGTACGCGAAGTGTGGAATGACGCAGTGTCCTATGGTGTTGGACACTGGGCACGAAGCGAGGTCCTTCACTCATGAGACCTCTGATGAATTGACCGATGGCGTCGGTTTTGTCTCAGCGGCTATGACGTGCAGGGCATTCATGAGCCAACCTTGCCCATTCATGAACCAACCTTGCCCATTCATGAACCAACCTTGCCCTTTCATGAGTCATTGATGAATCACCCGATTCCATTATTGACTCAAACTTGCCACTTTTCGGCTCAAAGAGAGTGGTGACGAGCGTTTTTGGGCCAAAAAGCGCCGTTTTGGAACGGTAACAAAAGCCGATGGTGAGATGGCTTAGGCGTTGGTCTCCGGAGCGACGTCTGGGAGGTTCGATTCCACCCTGGCACCTTGGCAGGCTGACGTGTTAGACACCGGTGACATCGGCGGTGACTAATTCAGCAGGCTGACGTGTTACGTGGAGAACCTCGGCAGGCTGTCGGGCTCCGAGCCAGCTCCTCGGCGGGCTGCCGGGCCTCGAAAAACCCTGGGGAACTGGGCCCGGTTTTGCGCACTTTTGCACCCAAAAAGCGAGCGGTGACAAAGCGGTGACAAGCGGTGACGAGCTCAGCGGGCTGGAATTCGCAGGCTTTTCGGGCCAGAAAACGGATTTCGGGGCACGGCGAACGCCTGGAGCCGGTTTTCGGAGGAAAACGAGCGAATTTGGAGGCCCAGGCACCACTTTTGACGCCGGACACGAAAAAACGGAGTTCGCCGTTTTCAGCGCTTTTTGCACCAAAAACGGAGCGGCGACGAAGCGGTGACATCGCTGGTGACAAGCGTTTTTTGGGCGAAAAAAGGCCGTTTTGGAGCGTTTTTGGCCCAAAAATCACAAATGGACTATAAGCCCCCTTTCCTTACTACTGTTATCAGCTGTATCCTCACCCTCAGTGACAACCCTGGCCGATCGAGACTAGGAAGTCGTGTTCCTGAAAGCTTCCATCACGTCTTGGATTTCTTCCCCTTTTCCAACGCCGCAATGCAAGTCTGGAGGCCTGCACACTCCCCGCAGCACGCTGGTGAGGTGAGAGTAGTCGAGCGTGACCATCTCCGTGCCGTCGCTCCACCGAGCGGTTCCCGTCAGGTTCTTCCACTTTGTTCCTGAGAAGTCGTCCAAGGCGAAGCCCAGCCTCAGGTCCCCGTTCATGTCCGGGCTTGGCCTCCACGGAGTCGAAGAGCTGCTTGAGAGGTCGGCCCTCGACCATCTCCGTCTTGACCCGGCTGTCCGACAAGTTGGTGAAGCTGGTGTTGCAGACCACGTTACCCGTTGTTGCCGGCGATCATGAGGCAGCCGAGGTTCCTCTGGTTCTGGTCAAGGACAGCTGCGTCGAGAGGCTCTTTGTCTGCACCAGCGCCTCGTCGTTGATCATGATCAGCTCGCACTGGTGCGCCCCGCCGAGGAAGACCCGCGCGCTCTGGTTGCCCAGCAGCCGCAGCTCCGGTCCGCTGTCGGAGGCCGCGCTGTTGTTGGAAATCTGCAGCTTGCTCCAGCCCGCCCAGTTCTTCGTCAAGAAGAGATCGTCCGAGAAGTTGGAGGTGTTGGTCACGGTAAGCGTGTTGGACGCGAAGAGCTGCGGCGCGGAGACCGTGCCCAAGCTCGTCACGTCGCCGCAGACCACGCTGCCCGTCGACACTCCACCGCTCGTGGCCGTGAAGGTGCAGTCCAGGCTCTCGCAGTCCAGCGGCCCGTGGAGGCCGCCCCGCTGACTGTCAGCGTGCCACCGTGGTGAAGTTTCCGGCGTTGGCCGTGTTGTATGGTCAACGTGCTGCCCGTGATTCCGGTGGCCGAGCTCAGCAGGCCCACGCTGGCCGCCCCGGTGATGCTCAGCGAGCTGCCTGACACGGCGCCGGTGAACGACAGCGTGGCTCCGGCGACGGTGCCGGTTGCTGTGAGCGCTGCGCAGGAAATGGCGCCTGAGGCGCCCACGCCAGTCGTGAACACGTCCGTGCAGTTCACGTCGGCGCCGTGCTCCAGACGCCCTGCGAGGCCGTGCCGAGGAAGGTGCCGGTAACGCCCACGTAGTCGTTGTCGGCCGCGTACATCACCAAGTTGAAGGCCGTGCCCAGCCTGTACCGGCGGCCGAAGGAGTAGCGTCTTCCGCCGTTAGGGTGTAGGTGCGCACGATGTTCCAGGTGAAGGCGCTCAGGGTCATGGCGTAGCCCTCCAGCTGGAAGCCTTCCACCGTGAAGCGGCCGAGGCCACGGAGCTCTGGCTGTGGAGCGCACCCTAGCGTGGTGAGCGTGGGCTCCAGCAGCACCTTGCCCAGGGTGGCAGCGTGACGTTGTCGGCCCCTCCGTCGAGGAACTCGTGCTTTAGCAGCGGCCGAGGCCGCCGTGCCCTCCTCCTCCCTGTGTTGCCGGCCTCCAGGGTTGCGTCCAGAATCTGGAGGCCGTAGACGTCCACCGTTCCTGCCGTCTGGTTGGGCAGGCCCGGCGCCTGGAAGTGCGCCCCGAAGTGCAGCTTTGCCACCCCGTTCGGAGCGTGCTCCAGGCGCCCTGGTCGCCCACGAAGCTGCCGTACAGGGGGTCGTAGACGTTGTCGGCCTCGGACATGTACACCACAAAGTTGGAGGCCGTGCCGAGCCGGTACCCACAGGCAAAGAGGAGCTCTTGGCCCGGGGACAAGTTGTAGGTGCGCACGATGTTCCAGGGGTTCTCCGCCAGGGTCAGGGTGTAGCCGTCCACGCTCACTGCGCCCGCGGTGTGCGTGGCCAGCGTCCAGTTTGACAGTGAGACGTCCGTGGGGCCCAGGATCTGCTCTCCTATGGCGGCCACCACCTCGTCGGCCCCTCCGTCGTCCGGAAAGCGCACGGCTATTTGCAGGGGCCGCCTCCGGACTCCGAGCTTGCCGGCAAGGAGGCCGTCTACCTTGTGCGATGGTGTAGTAGCTGAGCAGCGCGGCTGCGATGCTCGAGGCCGTTGCCGTGTCCTGTCGGCGGCTGAGCGGTACGCCGCCAGCGCCGAGGTGATTTGGTTGGTTGTGAACACGTCCTGGTCCGGGCCAGCAGCGCGCCCGTGACGGCCGCCTGCGTCTGCGTGTCCTGCGCGCTTGCCGTGCGGTAGTCTCCCAACAGTGCGTCCACCTGCGCCGAGGTGTAGTAGGCCAGCAGAGCCGCCGCGATGGCGCTGGTCGTCTCAGCGTCCTGCGCCGTTCCGGTTCGGTAGTCGGCCAACAGAGTGTCCACTTGCGCCGAGGTGTAGTAGGCCAGCAAGGCTGCTGTTATAGCAGCGTCAGTGCCCGCCGTGGAGTAGCAGTCGGCTGTGATGCTCAGCGTGTCGTCGCCGTTGGCCAGCGCAGCAGAGAGAGGAGCCACGAAATGCAGGTTGCGAACGGCGTTGCTTCCGCGAACAAGATCCCAAGTCGTGAAGCCCGCCCAGGCCGGCGTGTTAACAATTCCGCCGCTGCAGGAAAGCTGCAGGGCGGCGAGCTCCGCGAGGATTGCGTCGAGGGCGCTCTGGAGCGTGGTCTTGCTGGCGGAGAGCGCGGCGTTCGTGGCGTATGAGGCCAGCAGCGCCGTGTCGGCCTTGGAGGCCTGGAGCGCCGAGATGCCGGTGTCCCGGCTAGCAAGCTGCGCTGCGACGAAGGCCTCGGTGGCGAGACCCAGCAAGGCATTTACAATCTTCGTATCTACGTCCAGCGGCGTGTCCAAGCCGTCCACCGTGGAGAGCAAGGCGGCCAGTGCGCTGGCGTCCGCCTTGCCCGAGAGGGCTGCGTCGAGGGCTGCCGTGGTGACGGCGTCCAGGAGAGCGGCCGAGATCTTCGAGTCCACCACCGAGGAAGTGTCCACGGCCGACTGCAGGGCGTACGCAGTCAGGGCACTGGCGTCTGCCTTGGAGGCCTGCAGCCCCGAGATGGTGGCGTCTCTGCTTGCGAGCTCGGAGGTCAGCGCCACAACGCCCAGGAGAGCGTTGGCCACCTTGGTGTCCACCTCCAGCGGAGTGATCCTTGCCGCTATGTCGAGTGCTGGTCCACCACCGTCTTGAGGCCGTAGTTGGCGGCCACCGTGGCCAGCGTGGCGTTGTTTGCCGAGGCGATGGAGCTGTTCATGGCCGCCGTGGTGCTATAATTGGACAGCTTCAGGTCCACTGAGTCGGGGGCGCTCTTCGTGGCCACCACGCCCTCCAGCACGTCGAAGGCCGACTGGTCTGCCTTGTTCGAGAGGCCCGTGGTCAGCGAGCTCTGCAGCGCTGCGATGCTGCTCCCGTGCGCAGCCACCTGTCCGTCCGTGGTGGCCAGGGCCGCTGCCGTGGCGCCAGCGCGCTGCTTTCCAGCTTTGAGGCCAGCTGTGCGGTGACCCGGTCGTCCAGCGACTGGATGGCGGCTGCATTGTTGCCGGAGGCAGCTGTGTTCACGGCCAGGTCTGTTACTTGCGCGTAGGGCGTCAGAGCGAGGGCCAGCTGGTCTGCGGTGACGTGCGTGCCGTCAGTTGTCCGGGACCTCCGGGATGTTCCCGGCGACAGGTCCTTCAAACATGCTTTACATATGTTTTCGCCGACGCCTTAGTCCAGTGGCTAAGGTGTCGGCGAAGAGCTTACCGCTTCTTACTCCGCGCCGGGCCCGATTCCTGCCGCGAGCGCAGTTGAGTACCATTCAGTCCGAATTCCTTCACTCGCCACAGGTCCTCGTGGCAGACCCCGTCTCTGCCGCGAGTTAGTCGCCCGTGCCGGAGAGCGTCACCAGCTGATAGGCTATCAGGTGGATGAACACGTCCGTCGTCGTGCCGTCGAGCGCCTTGAAAGTGAACCGAGCCAGGTCGCCGAGCGGGTGCTGACACCACTCAGTGGCATCTTGGGCACGCGCTCAATGAAGCTGTGGCGCAGGTAGCCCACACGGCCGATGTCGATGTTGCGCACCGTGTCGTCGTAAGTACCCGCAAGGATCGAGAGGAAGTGGAAGTGCTCCGAGGCTCCTTTCATGGGGTTGTGAGGGTACTGCAGGCTGCCCAGCTGCATCTGAGACTCCAGGAGGACAGACAGCCTCCTGCCTGGCCGCGCCGATGGGAGCCCGCGTCGTTGTCCCAAAAAGTCACAAACGCGCCCATCAGTTTCGTGAAGGCGCGCGCCACGGTGACGTTGTGCTCCGCCACGCCCGGCGGCATCGTGGACTGCTGCGTGTGCGCCGTGGGGTAGCTGAACACGAGGGACCTTCCTGAGAGGAGCACCCGGTTGAAGGACTCGACCAGCGCCGAGTCCAAGACGACCTGGGAGGCCAGGACTCGGACGTTCTGGATCTCGAAGTCGGTGCTCAGCGTGGCTCCCGCCGGGTGCGCCCCGGCGTTCTCGGACCACAGCGCAGTCGTGGCGTCCGCGAACTCGATCTCGAGCACCAGGTTCAGCTGAGGCGGCAGCATCTTGCCGCAGCGCAGGATGCCCACCATGGTGGGGCGCATCAGCACGTCCGCGTACCCGTTTTGGTGCACCGCGCGGGCGATGCGGGGGTCGTTGACTTCGTCGAAACCCTCCATAGCCTTGTTGCGGTTGTACTCTCGGCGCTGGATGAAGCAGGCGGGGTTCGGAGTGGCCGGCGCCAGCGGGTTGGTGGCGTCAGTGTTTCTGACTCTGAAGGCGATTTTGATCGTCTCAGGATCGATAAAGGACGTGCCACTAGTCAGCGGGATGCGGCAGACTCGCGCTGTGGCGGGGGAGAAGGTGCTCAGGAGCTGGGAAAGTACTGCACGTCGTGTCGCGCTGTCACGTAGCTGGTGTTGCTGGTCTTCAGCTTGTAGTCCAGGCTCTGCGTCAGTTCATCTTGGGCTCCGGCGGTGACTACCTCCATGCTTCTTTACAAACTACACGTATTTTGTCTCGTACGTTGAAGGAGGCTAGGCGACCTCGATGTCCCGGGCCAACTGGTCGAAGCTGGGCGGAGGCAGGCTCTGCCGGGACTATCGGGACTGCCCAGAGCTGCGGGAGCTTGCCCGCGAGTTTGACTGGGACTGAGGCAGAGTCACTGGGTTCAGGCCCCAGGAGAAGGGGCGTGGCGTGTGGTCGCAGCGTGAAATGCTGAGACCGTAGGCTGCGCCGTCGGGTCGACCGATAATCTGTGGAGGTGGCTGTGGCTGCGGTCCTGGGCGGGGCAACACATTTAGGCGGACGTACTCGGCAGCGTCCTGGGGGAGCTGGGAGCGGAAGGCCTGCGCCGCCGCGAGCCCTGCTGCTCCTGCGCCCACGAGGTCCGCTGCAGGCCCGTAATGGAGGGCGGGCCCTGTCCGTTGTTTGTCAGCGCGTCGACCTCCAAGGTCGTCCTCGCCAAAGCGGTTTCCTCCGCCTTGGCGCATCCGGGCCAAGTCCTCATCCGTGGCCTCGGCGGGAGTGCGGAAGCCTTCCTCGGGAATTGCCCTCAAGCGCGGGCGCTGGTTGAAGCCGTGGGCCCGAAGCGTCTTCATCTCTTTAAGGGTTACTGCGCAACCTCCTCCACCGTCTGTTCGACACCCCGACGCTCCGCCCTGGCATACCGCAGCTGCGGAATCTGGCGGTGAACTGCCTCCGTCAGTCGACTCACATCGTCTAGGTGCCGTCGCCCCTCCTGAGCCTGCCTGCAGCTTGGGTAGGTCTTCCGGAACCACCGCAGCATCTGCGGCTCGTTGCGAGGCTCGATGGACATCATCCTGCTTTTAGACCACCACACTTGCGGCGGCGGTCAGACGATCGTACGCACACTGACGCTCCAGCATACGCAACGAACGCTGCTGCGCGCGTGAGCTGCGGCGAGTCTGCTTGGGGTTCAGCTTTGGGCTCTACCTTAACCTCCGTGCTCTTTGTGGGCACGTCCTGTTTGGGTTTGTTCTTGCTGCCTGGAGGTCTGCCCCGTCGTTTCGGCTCTGACGTGTTCGGTGTCTCCGTCTCAGCCGGCTTTGTCGGGACCGACTCGGTGGGCACGTCCTGTTTGGGTTTGTTCTTGCTGCCTGGAGGTCTGCCCCATCGTTTCGGCTCCGACACCTCCTGCGCCTCCTGCACCTCCTGCGCCTCCTGCGCCTCCTGCGCCTCCTGCGTCTCCGTGTTGCGCGGCTCGGTCGACTCCATCCTTTTTAATTATACATGGTCTAGATATAGGACGAACGACAAGGACGACCCTCGAAGCCGGACGACGTTCCCGTCCAGGTCGGTCAGTCGGAAGCGCGTGTGCCTCAGTGCCCGTCGTCCACGATGGTGCCCACACCGCTCTTCAGCGTGATCTTGGACAGGATATCATCCCCCAGGTTGCCCAGCACTCGGCTGGCGTTGGCCAGCTGGGCGCAGCGCAGGTAGACCTCGTTGTGTGCCATCATCTTGATGAACTCGAAGACCTGCTGCCCACCGAAAACGAAGCTCGGGCCGAGCATGTGGTCCACGCTGAAGGGTTTGGTCGGAGATGCGACCGGTGCAGCAGGGTAGTCCGCTGCGTTAGGAAATTGCTGGCGCAGCTCCAGGTCGTTCAGGATGAGCCGGTTGCCGTCGTAGGCGACGCTCAGGCTGTTCGTGGTCTCGCTGTAGCTGGCAGTCGCAACGTTGGAGCTGATCCAGACCGCCAGACGGGGTCCTGTGTACGCGCCTTCCGGCAAGAGAGCCCAGTTCAGCGTGCCGAGCGCGGCGTCGACCCAGTAGAGGTAGCGGCCCCGGTCCGTGGACAAAAAGCTGTCGGCCAGGCGGATCTTAAAGACTGCCAGCCTGGCGTCGCTCTGCAGGTGCAGCGACTCTCCTAGGTCGACCTCGAAGTCGCTGTCGGAGCCGGCAACCCGCTTGCGGCTATCCACGTAGATAGTCGTCATGCCTTTTCTAAGGAAGCCGCCAGTCCGTCGGACGACGGGTGACTGGACGGCTGCGACGGAGGTGCAGCACTGAGCGCCTGAGGCGCAGGAGATGTTTTCACACTTCGCGCTGAACAGTGTGGAGCTGGCGAACAGCTTCTGGCCCAGGAAGCTGAGCGCCGCTCCCATCAGCGCGAAACGCTCTTCGAAGCGCTTGTGGAACATTTCGTTCTTCGACTTCAAGTAATACACGAAGAGGAAGCTGTAGGGATCCCGGGTCGCCTGCTCGTACAACCGGTGCAGCTTGTCCTTCGGCAGCAGGGCGCTCAGCTCCTCGACGACAGCGTCCAGCTCATGCTGGTTGCGCAGCCTCCAGCAGCAGAGGAATTGCATGTTGACCCGCACGGCTGCGCTGATGAGTCTCAGCTTCTGGGAGCTCACCCAGGTGCTTATCTGCAAGTGCCTGCCTCGGATGAAGAGCGTGTCCAGTGCACCGTGGGCCTTGTGGAGCTGCGGAGTGTCTGCGAAGTCGTCTATCACCACCAGCACTTGGTAGAGCTGCTTCATCTCCAGCTTCTTGCTAGCTTCCGTGATCTTACGCTGCTGTTGGATGATGCGTCTCAACGCCGCTTCATCCCATTCGTCCCAGTACGCTTGCTTGCGCTCAGTGTTCACCCCCAGATCTTGCTCGATATTTCCTGACTGGAATCCAGCCGTCGTCGATGTTGACACTGGGACTGAAGACGTAGATCCGTTCAAAGACGCGATACTGCTCCAGAATCAGGCTGATCAACGCTACAGTCTTGCCCGACTTGCTTGGGCCGAGGAAGATTCCCGTGCATGGCACCTGAGGTACCACAGGGTCTGAGGGTTGTTTCGAGGTGTGTTCTGGTGTGGGAAAGAGCTTAATCCTCCCCATGTCTTTGTCTTAACACCGTATCCCATTCCCTAAAAACAATCGTGGTGCGTCGGAAGTTGAGCTGAGGTTGATGCGCTCGCCGAACTGTGCTCCGACCGTAAACTGATGAATCACGACCGAAACTGATGGATCACGACCGTAAACTGATGAATCACGACCGAAACTGATGGATCACGACCGTAAACTGATGAATCACGACCGAAACTGATGGATCACGACCGTAAACTGATGAATCACGACCGAAACTGATGGATCACCGTAAACTGATGAATCACGACCGAAACTGATGGATCACGACCGGAATCTGACGGAACGACCGGAAACTGACGGAACACGACCGGAAACTGACGGAACACGACCGAAACTGACGGAATACGACCGGAAACTGCCGGGACGCTACCGGAACAAGACCGTCAAACGCGAAAATCGAAAAGTCTGCACTGCGACTTGCTGAGATCTGCAGCGCGCGACCCCGTTTCAAGACGGAAGTTCGGCGAACCTGGCAACGCGAAGCGGAAAACGACAACCCGAACATAAACTGACGACCAGGTGGGGCTTGAGACCCCCTAAACACTCTCTAAGCCGCACACAAACAGGTGCAGGTCCGCCCTCAAAAAACATAACCTTCTACTATTCGCCTTTCAGGGGAAACTCTACCATTATGAGTTGCCGGCCTTCTGGTGGCAGCGCACTGGAGCGTTTCTACTTTGCAAGTGCACGGGATATTGGCTTGGAAGCCTCACAAAGCCTTCCTTTTTGTAGCCGGCTAACGCAGCCAGACATTCTGGTTGCCGGGGCGAGGTTGGCTATCGGGTCGCGATGCATGTTGGGATCGCGGGCGCATCTATCGGACACAGCTGAATGCTCTGCCTGACAGTGCAAGGCCCGCAGGGCTGAAGCGTACGCGACTCTGGGCGATGGCTGAATCTGGCCAACCGACCTCTGTTCAGGTCATCTGCCCAATCATTGCTCCTTCCCGGACGTGTGTTGGCTGCGCGTTGCGCGCGTAAGCCCAGAAGGCTGTTAACTGCACGAAGAGTTGCAATGGCCAGAAGGTTGTGAACATTTTGTTAAGGCTTGCTTCCGTTGCCGAATTGTCAGTGCCTGGAAGACCGTGGGTAGCTTGCAGCAGTGCCAACTGCGCCAGCGTCTTGAAGTGATGCACCGCTGTCCAGGCTTGACAAGGCAAGTCCACACTGCCCGTATGTTCTGCATGTTCCAGGTTTTGGCAACCAAACCACTTGGGCGGGAGCAAACGGGTACTCCGAAAAACACTCGAGCAGTGCACAGGCCTGCTCACAGCATTGCGCTGCATCTGAGATCTGGCTAGCGCCGATACTCTGATCTTAACAGCTCGCCAGGCTCAATGCCTCCATATCACCTTAAATGTGGTCAGCCTTCACATTCTTAAACGGGCGCGCCATACGCTGCTCTACATCCCGCGTGTGCCTGGCCAGCGCAAGCACTGGCAGCCGCGGATGCGTGTGCCGAGATGACTTGGTAGAAATAGGGGGCTGGGCAATCACCCCAGCAGTGCTTTGATCAAGGCGTCCAGCTTTGTCAGTTTTTAGCATAAGCTAGGTGTTGTGAGAGAAACTGATCTTCCAGCACACCAAATAGACTGTTCTGGAACTGCGCCTTGTTCCACGAAGTTGGCGCAGCAATGTCTTGGACGAGTGCGCGCAGAAGGTCGACACCAAGCCGCTTTGACAAAAAAAGAGCAGACCCTGAGCAACAGGATACTCACAACCAAGCGCGTGCAACCCCGGGTAATAAGGCCGGCGGCCCAGCTGGCTTGCTTATACAGGGTTGCCTGAAACACTGAAGGCGGGGTCAACGCACCTCCTGCTCCAGGCGCACCGTGCCCTGGAAGCAGTAAAAAGCTGCGGCCTCTTCGGACTTGCTTTGTTGTTTTGGGTCTTGTTTGGGTTTAAGCTGGGAGCAGTGCAAATGCCTGAGCGCTTAGTTTTCTTTTCCCTCGTGTTTAGGGCATGTTGAATCTACCTACACGGTGGCCATTTTGCTCCTAGCCTTAACCCAAACTTGCTGTTTCATTTAAAACCCACCCACCCGCCCTGCGCTGCCTCATGCAAGGCAACAGAGAAGTTGCAGACGCTCTCACTTGGTCTCCGGACACGGTCTCCAGACCACTAGGTCTCCGGACCGCTCATGGTCTCCTAACTACATGGTCTCCGGATCATGCAGGTTTGGGCAAGCCGCAGCTTGCCCTTTCCTGACCACAGACCCCAGTCTGCTGGTTGGGCGTGGCACGCATGCCACGCCATGCACGCACTGCATGCATTATGCATTTGGAAGGACACGCATTGTCTTGCTCCGCTCCAGGCGCACCCGTGCCCTGGAAGCAGTGCTACTCAGCAATCCCGTAAAAGAACTGCGGCGCTTCGCACTTGCTTTGTTCTTTTGGGTGGTCTTGTTTGGGTTCAAGCAGTGCAACATGCCTTAACAGAGCAGATTGAGAATTTCAGATGGAAGCTTGAGAGAAATGGAGACCGGTTTGCTTTGTGTAGCACTTGGTCAGCGTGCTTAGCGTTTCACTTTTTCACAAAGCCCTTGAGCTGCTGTGTGAGTTTGCAGTTGAAGTTTGAGTCAAGTGACAAGAGGTTCACTCAATCGAACTCAAAACTTTTGTGAGATTGGCAGTTTCTCAGGTGGGGTGTAAACAGTTTTTACCCGTGCTGTGCCCACCTTAAGAGCCCAATACTTTGGAGTACGTGTAAGACACATGTACCATGAACCGACCGCTGCGCACAGGGTCAAGTCTCTGAGAAAAGTCCGCAGAAAATGGCCTTGCCTTGCCTGCTCAATTGAATCAATTGTGGAGCTTGAAGTTAGTGGCAAAGTTGAGCATGGAATGGATTTGTTTTTAAAACACAAATTGAGCTGGCAACGTTGAGCATGGAATGGATTTGTTTTTTAAACAAAAGTACTACGCAAAGTGCGCTCCCATGAGCTGGCGAAGTTGAGCGTGGGCGTGGAACGCATTTGGTTTTTAAATAAAAGTACTATAGAACGGGTTAAACTGAACCCTGCCTACAGCGCGCTTTTTCCTTGAGCCAAGCCGCAGTGGTAATGATGAGACTGGGCAAGTGAGACGTGGGCTGCGTGCTTTCGGTCTGGGTCTTCATTTGGTGACACTCAAAGCAGAGCGCCTCGAAGCGCTGCTGCTGCCAGGCGAAGGCCTGGGCGACCGGCGCGATGTGGTCGAACTCCGCGCACCCGGCGCCGATCGGCTGCCCGCATGCGGCGCGCTTGCCTCCCTGCTCGGCCAGAGCAGCTTCTTCTGTCGCTGGCTCCGGGTGATCCTCTCCGCCTTTACCAGCGTGGAGAAAGCCTTGAAGCTCAGCAAGGCCAGCCTCTGCCCTCGGTAGTCCAGCCCCAGCCCCTTGGCCCATGCCTGCAGCGACTCCCAGTCCTCGGGCAGCTCACGGATCACGCACTGCCCGCCCTTGGCGCGCAGCTTCAGGCTCGAGAACTTCGCGAGCGAGCGGAGCGTGACTTGCGGGTTGCGCAGCAGCTGCCGCCTCGTCTCCCGTAGGTCCGTCGTGTGGAAGAGACCTGGCTTGATGTCGCCCTGCCACGGGCTCCACTCCTCCAGCGGCGGCACGGTCTGCTTCGGGTCGCGCCGGTACATGACCAGCGCGCAGCCCATCTGCTCCAGCGTTCCGGTAGAAGAAGGCGTGCCCGTCGTAGCCCGCTGCGCGGGCTTGAAGCAGTCCAGGGGCTCGCCGGTGTTGGAGATGAGGACCATGGGCGCGTTGCGCCAGGCGCAGAAGGCTCGTATCTCCAATCGCTCTCTGCAAGGGCGTCGAAGTCTCCGCAGACCTCCTCGAAGGGCACGCCCAGGAGTTGAGCCAGCTACTGTTGAAGCACGGCAGCTGGTACGACACGCGGCTGTTCCGGTATTGCGTCGTCTTTTGCAGTATTTGCTGCTCCGACAACCTGTTGGCCAGGAAATTTGCGGGGAGCCAGTCCCGAGCCGCATTTGGGGCGACTACGGCGATGTGAAGGACAGGTGGCAGAGCTGCCTCAAGGAGTCCCAACAGGGAGCGACCTTCCTGAAGTGCAAACTGGACGCGCGGAACGTCCGCTTCTGAGACACCGACGGCAGCAAGATCCAAAGGCCCAAGGCTGGCGGGCTGCGTGCCAGGCCCGCGTCGAGGCCCGGCAGGTCTGGATCATGGGCAAGCAACGCGGCCTGGTGGAGGTCCGCGACCTGCAGGTGAAGCCCGGCACGGGCGGGCTCTTGCCCCTTCTAAAACTGCGTTCTTTTAATCGTGGATGTCAGACGTAAGCGAACGCGCCCGCAACTGACCCCGGCGGCCTCGAGAGAACAGCGAGGCCCCGGCACCCAAAATACTTAGGGGACAGGGGACTTAGGGGGCCTAGGGGACTTAGGGGGGCCGGTAGCGGCTCTTTTTTTTGCTCGGACCATTTTTTTGTCGGCCTAAGAAAAGCAATCAACAACAATGGCATCCTGGGCGAGGCAGCGGGAGCATATCAGGAAGGCGGTCGAGGCCGGATCGAGGGCCCGGGACACGGATGACGGAAGCCGTGTCTTGGGCTTGAGGCGGGGCTGAGGCGCCTACGCACTGCTCCAGCGCGCGGACGGAGCGTTACCAGGGCCGCGGGCCTACTTTGGCATGCTCGGGCGGCAGCCAACCTTCGACCCAAGGCAGCCGCTGCTCAGCTGGCTACGTGCTACTGCAAAACGGGCAGCGGGGTTTAGCGAGGCGGCTGCGGGAGGACGGCGCCCACCAGCTGACGAACCGGGAGGCGGTTCTTCAAGAACAAGTACTTGCAGCACGTAGCACACATCCCAGCAGTCATCAGGGGGGACCGCGAAGACAGCTTGTTAACGCGCCTCTTCTCGAATTCCTCCCAGGCCGCCCAGGCATCCCTTTCCATTGCAAGGCACTGGGTCCTTGGTCCTCGGCCGAAGCTGCTGGGCTATTAGAGGACGTGCGTTCAGGGCAACGCTAGTGGTGATGGTAGTCATCTTGACTCTTGGTCCGACCAAAGGGACGGCCCTGGCTCAAGCGGCTCGAGGGCCGCCATTTCCGGACAAAAACACGTTTTTGTCTGTTTTTCCGTAAATTCAGTTTTGCATGGTTTTTGAGCGTGATTTTGCATGACAGGTTGCCGGTGTTGCGTTTTTCTCACGATTTTCACGTTGTCGGTCGTGTTTGGAAAGAGCTTCCCCAAGCACGTGCTTGTGAAGGCGAGATTCGGGGACACTCTGGGGTACGGGGTGGCAGGGAACCGTTCGCGGGTGCAAAGGCGTGGTTTCAGACTCACAGTTTTTCTTGACCTCACGTGCCCTGTGCCCAGACTTCGACGTGCAGATCTTCTCGCAGCGCCGCGAGTTGCCTTTTTGTCACTTTTTGTTGGCCGCTTGCAGGTGGATCCAATTCATGAGAGAAGTGATGTGCAGTTTGCTGTAAAACCTTTGTCAGCTTATTTGTGCAGACCTACCTGGCATGCATGGAGATCCTTGTCGAGACTGGTTGGGTACTTGGCAGGTACTACAACTTACTGTGCGAGCTACAAGCGTGGTGTGTGCGGTCAGACATTGCTGAAGTACCAACTCGGCCGGAGATTTGCATTGAAGTTTTCACAGACTCAGACTGGGAAGGCAGTTGGATGAAGAGCACTTCCTCAGCTACATTTTGCATCAATGGATTGTGCGTTGGTGGAATTTCAGGATCGCAGAAGGTTGTGTAGTCTCAGCCCAACAGAAGCTGAGTGGTATGCAGCATGTGGCGGTGTTTGCGAGGCCAAGTTTTTGCAGTATTGCACAGATTTCATTACAAGCAAGCCATCCAGGCTCACATTGTTGATTGATAACAATGGTGCAAAGCAGATTGCAGTGAAGGTTGGAAGTTCGCGCTTGAAGCACATGAATGGTAGGTTGAAGCCGCGAGGTTGGAGATCAAGAAGGTGTCCACAGACCTGAACCCAGCAGACATTGGTACGAAGCCATTGACAGCTCAGAGGTTGTGCTGTTTGCTCTACATGCTGGGGTACACCAAGGATGGGACAGAACCCGTTGGCCAAGAGCAGTTCGAAGCAATGATGGTGAAGAAGAACATGCGAGTTGAAGTGAAGAATATTTGCAGAGCACTTTGTGAGCAGAATCACATCATTCATACTGGAAATGTGCAGACAGCCAAACAGCTTCTCAGGATTGCATTGACCAGCACGTGTGCAATCAGGACAGATGGGCCTTGGGTCATGGCGTTTTCAATCAATCTGCTGTGTGGTGCAGAATTTTTCTGTTGCTTCTGTTCATTGCATTGACATGTGCAGTATTTCTTTTGTGACGAAGGATTATGTATTAATTTGGAGATGCGATTCAGTACAGCTGTGTACAACTATGAAGCTGGAATTGAAGAAATGCGTGATTGGGCAGAGCGTCAATTTGGGATGTTGTTTGGTGCTGACGATGAGCAGCGAGGCAGACTTGCAGCATTAGAACAGCGGGAACCGGAGGAAGAGCTGAACGACAGTTTTGCGGATGATGAATCACTGGATGAAGTGTTTCTGATGAACCATCCTAATGAAGATGTTGCAAGGGATACTTGCAGACAATATGACAGGGCAATGTCAGCAGCAGCAGATAGCTGAGCAGGGCGGCTGCGATGCTCGAGGCCGACGCCGTGTCCTGGTCGGCGGCTGAGCGGTACGCTACCAGCGCCGAGGTGCAGCAGCGCGCCCGCGATGGCGGCCTGCGTCTGTGTGTCCTGCGCGCTCGCCGTGCGGTAGTCGGCCAATAGGGCGTCCACTTGCGCCGAGGTGTAGTAGGCCAGCAGCGCAGCCGAGATGGCGCTGGTCGTCTCGGCGTCCTGCGCCGTTCCTGTTCGGTAGTCGACCAGCAGCGCGTCCACTTGCGCAGAGGTGTAGTAGGCCAGCAGCGCAGCCGCGAGGGCCGCGTCCGCCGCCGCGATGGAGTAGCAGTCGGCCGTGATGCTCAGCGTGTCGTCACCGTTGGCCAGGTTGCGAACGACGCTGCTTCCGCGAACGAGCTCCCAAGTCGTGAAGCCCGCCCAGGCCGGCGCGTTAACAACTCCGCCGCTGCCGGAAAGCTGCAGGGCGGCGAGCTCCGCGAGGATTGCGTCGAGGGCGCTCTGGAGCGTGGTCTCGCTGGCTGAGAGCGCGGCGTTCGTGGCGAGGCCCCCTGGAGCGCCGAGATGCTGGCGTCCCGGCTAGCAAGCTGCGCTGCGACGAAGGCCTCGGTGGCGTGACCCAGCAGGGCATTTGCTATCTTGGTGTCTACCTCCAGCGGCGTGTCCAACCCGTCCACCGTGGAGAGCAGGGAGCGTCCGCCTTGCCGACAAGGGCGGCGTCGAGAACTGCCGTGGTGACTGCGTCCAGGAGGGCGGCTGCTATCTTAGAGTCCACCTCAGAGAGGAAGTGTCGACGGCCGACAGCAGGGCGTACGCGGTCAGGGCGCTGGCGTCCGCCTTGGAGGCCTGCTCGACTTGCGAGCTCGGAGGCCAGCTGACAGGAAAAAGCGAACTTTTCGGAGTTGGCCGTTTTGAGCACTTTTTGCACCAAAAACGGAGCGGTGACAAAGACCGGTGACATCGGAAAAACGTTCAGCAGGATGGAGAATTTGGCTGTTTTGGCGGTTTTTCGACCAAAAAACCAAAATAATTAGGTCCCTATAAGCCTATGTTCCTTACTACTCCAGAAGCATACGCATTTCCGCATGGAAACACACTCGCTGCTCATGCTGCGCCCGAAAACCAGCCTGCGGCACCTCCGCTCACCAAGGGACAGCGTAACCCAACCGACCAGCTGAACGCGCAGCTCGCAAAGCCGAGCCCGAAAAGAAAAGGAAAAGGAAAACACCGTGACAATTGGGCAGCAACGCACCAAGGCAAACAAATCTGCCGAGATTTCAACACGGATTGTGCAAATCCGACAACTGCCAGTTTGCGCATGTTTGCGCCGTTAAAGCTGCCAGCAGGCCTTCCAGCATCCTCCCAATCGCATATGACACAATCTGGAGGCAGTTTGCCAATGGCTCCGTGTTCGCCTCGCATTTTCATGCGGAAGACACGCAGCCTCCTTCATGGTGCTAGCCTTGACTTTGCACACAAGCAAGTTCAGCGCCGAGCAAAGAAAATGGCGATTAGAAGTTGTTGGCGCGCGTCGGGTGCAAAAGCGGCCAAAAGGTTGTCCACGAACAACCAAGCTTTGTGTGGGTGATAACACCCCGTGTAGCAGCCGGTAAGAATGCAGGCGTTGCCACGACCAGTGGGCGGAGAACCGGGCCCGAAGTAGCCAATTGGTATGGTACAGGTCTGCAAAACGTTCTCCACAACTGCTTGTGGTTTTTTTCCTCCTAAAACCATCGAGCTTTGTGTTCTGAAACTGAAGAAGAAGCTGCATGCCCTGCTCCGATCAAAAAGAGTTGCATCCACCGGGCTGCATATCTCCGTAAGCACGCCTGTGGCCTGCTTTCCTCTTAGAACCAAACGCAAAGGCCAAATTGGTCTTCCCGTGCACGGCGTCTTTATGCCGCTGGGTTCCAAGGTTTTAGAACACCACATTTTTTTTTCACGCCGCCTTCGGCCGTTTGGCGCGTCGGCAAACTGAAGATTATCTGTGACGGTAATCGAACCCCGGCGACTGTCTGACATCGGTCCGGAGACCAACGCCTCTACCATCTTACCACGCAGACGCATGTGCCAAAGGCATCGCATAGATATTCAGCCGGTCCGTTTTCTGGTTTGCAGACACCTGCAACTTTCATGATGTTCAGCAACAATGGCCATGCCTTACCAAAGAGGCCCAACGCTCTAGCTTGCTTTGATGAATCGCTTGCCACCGAAGGCCAAGCAGTGCACCGCCTCTGCATTCCGGTCGGATAATGCTGCATCCAAGGCCTGAACAAACTGTTCACTCCGCATGGCCTCCGCAAATTTTTGTGCAACTCGTCAAGCATGGGCTTCAGTCAGTGCCAGCCTTGCGCACAGGCAAGCGCAACGTGTGGGCTAATCAGCTTCGCCGCTGACATGCTCGCTTTCAATTTTGCCCGCGCAATTTCTGGCCCCATTCCGCGCTGTCATTGCATCCGCCCGACGCACCGCGGCGGCCGGAGCATCGGAGTGCGTCGCAAACGCTCTAAGAGGGGTAAAAGTTTACGCCGTTTGCTTGGAACCCTGAAGTGGGGGCATTTGAGAAAGGGTTCCGCAGGGTGCAAATCGGGGAAAGGACACGCGCTGTGCAGTGATCAAGATTCTAACGTTCTGGGTTTCATTTTCCCTTTGTTTTAATCTGATTGAATGTTTGGACGCGTGGCCGTTTTCCCGCTTCAAGCCACCTCAGGGTCATGCTTTAGGGTATAACCCTCTTTTCGCGCCCTCCCACCCCGTCACAGCTCAGGTAAATCCTCCAGGGCCCGCCGCAGCTGGTGCCCAGAGGCCCGCGTGGCGGGCCTTAGGCCCGCGCTCACGTGCCGCACGCAGCGACTGCCTTGGCAGGTCCCAGCCTTCCAGTTGTGCCGCTACCGCGATCGCATGCCCCGCATGCAGTCACTGCCTCGGCCCTCGCCTTGCATTGTGTGCCGCAGCGCACCAGTAAGTCCCGCAGAGCATCCTACAGCAACCAATGGCTCCGCAGGGGTGCAGACACGGGGAACACTGTCTTTCCCCCGCACTCCCGCCACAACGCTTGCAAAAGAAAAAAGCGAGCGCACCCTTTGTCGGTCGTTCTCTTTTGTCTCGTAATGCGTTCCCTTACGGATTGAAGCTGATCAAGATTCTAATTATTTTGTCTCGCACCCTCACACACAGCAGCGAGGCAGCCCCGGCACTGCCCCGGCAGTGGTCTGGTGGCCTGGTGCTGGCCCGGTGATGCCCGGCGATGGGTTTGTCGGGTAAGCCCAGCTTTGAAGATTACGATAGTTTGTGTCACGGGTGACACGGACCGTGGGCGGCCTCTGGGCCACCCCGCAGTCGGGGTTGCTGGCCCCCACTTCGGAAAACCTCAAGGCCGACCGCAAGCAGGTCCAGAAGAAGTTCTTTGAGGCCCACGACATTGAGGCGCCGCCGGCGGAGGACGTGCGGAGAATTGTTATAAGTTAAGAAAAAGTAAATAGTGGATATTGAGCAGCAGCAGTGGACTGCAGACTGCGCCGCGCGAAAGCACATAGAACATCGCACCTCTCTCTTTTGAGGGGATTCCCCAAACGGGTTTCAATGCACCTGGGAGGGTTCTGACACTCGTCCGTCCCTTTGTTTCTGCAAGGCGAGCCCCCTCAAAGGAACCCCCTTTTTTTGGAACCCCCCAATCGTCGGTCGGTCGTCGGTCGGTCGTCGGTTGTTCGGCCGTCGGTCGGTCGGTCGGTCGGTCGTTCGGCCGTCGGTCGGTCGGTCGGTCGGTCGTTTGGCTGGCCGTCGGTCGGTCGGTCCGGAGTTCCCTTTTTTTCCCTGGTTTTTAGCTCGCCTTCCGAAACGCAGCTACGGGGCAAATTGCAAGCAAATCGAGGGGTCGTTATGTTGCAGCCACACGCCTGCACGCAGCACTTTTGGTTTCGAATCCTTCGCAGGACGAGGTCGTTTCCTGGACGGACGAGTCCCAGGTGCATTGAACCCCGGCAAATCCCCTCTAAAGAGAGAGTTGAAGCAGTGAACAGGACACTAACCCATGTCTTATTTAAGGACAGCAGTCTCTGGCTTCATGGTTTCGTCCTGGCAATATTGCCCAAGTGAGCCCTTGTGGATTGCACTCCTTGTATTCAACTTGTGATTTCAACTCTGCTGTGCATTGTGCGCAGCGACAATTCTTCGTGGCTTGTAAGAAAGAAGGCCTGGTGTGCGGTCCCTCTGAAAGACTTCAGGCGTAGGGCTTAGTTTTTCAACCCTTTCTGCCTTAACCCTTCGGGTGACGGCCTTGTTGCCGGTGATGGATCTTTCCATTACCCTAGACAATCTGACGGCATGTGGGAAAACGCAGCCTAAGCGCTGTGCTGTGTATCTGGCCTTTGGCTCCGCGTGCATCTTTGTTGCTACGACAGCGGACTGGTGTGTTAAACAACCGGTAATTTAATCTTTGCTTCAAACTTGTGATGGTGCGTGGCTTTCCGTTGTAACACTCCGGGTTTGTTTTTGCTCGACAAACTGGAAGCCGCTTTTTTTCCATGGTTTGGGTTTTACGTTTTGTGCTGTGCCAATCTAGCGACAGAATGCCTGCCAGGCGGCATCCAGCTTCGATCCCACAAGCTGGAGAGTTGGCTCACTAGTCTTTGTCAAACATGTCCTTGGTTTCCGCTCTGGAATTTTTTTGGCGATTTGTCATTGCCAAAAGCTGTTTCCTTGACTTTGGACACCTTGTTAGTGAGGTAGAAGTGAAGACCAGTTGCCTTGCCAATCAAGCTGTTTTGTACAGTGGTGAAATTCCCCGAGGTGATTTGACCGTGAGCGGCCTTCGCAAATTCCTTTTAAACCATTCTAGTCCACATTTCACAACACATTTTTAAGTTCCAACTGAAGGCTCTACATACTTGTTAATCATGACACTTATTAGTATTTAAGTGTCTAGCCAACAATGTTTCCCGTTTTCATCTTGTGTTTATTCATAGTACTCAAATGTTTATTATTTTGGTTGTCAAATACGCCCTTGATTGTCTTTAGTTTGAACTCGCCTTGCGGACGTCCACTTTGGCTTTTATCCATGTTCTCTTTATCGTGTTCATTGCTTTTTTGTTGAACTGATCTACCATCAGTATTCTGAACAAATTTACACTTATCATGATAGTCTGTTTACGAAGCCGTTAAGTGTAAAACTTCCATTTTCATATTTTTCTTTACAGACAAATATGTGTTTTTGTGTTTAATTCATTCACTTACGTTTCTAAAGTGGTGTTAAATCTATTCTTTATTTGCTATGGTTGAATAATTTCTCTCATGGCTTACTGTGTTTCCTACTGTTCGTCATCTGACGGAGTTATTCCTCTCCCAACATGTATCTCAATATTACGAACATCAGTTAATGTCAGTTCTTCCTGTTTCCTCTCAGCAGCAACAGGCAACTCAATCATGAGACGTGATACATGGCAGCGTAGGTGTTGCCCCAGCAGTGGTGGTTCCAATTTTGCCGGCTTTGAACGACTTGAATGGCATTGAACGGCATGGGGTCAAGGTAGAAGGTGGTTGTGCTGGTAACCAAATGTGTTCATTGTGTGCCGCATGCTCGCATCGACGCGCGAAAATTGTTCGATTGCACTACGTGACGTTGGCGCTTTGGGCAAGATGAGGGTTTTGCGCTTTGTTGTTGGGACGTTGACATGCAACCACGAGCAAGGTCCATTTCCGCGCGCGAATGTTCTGTAGCATCAACCTGACACTTATGGTTTGTCAAGCAAACCGCCCATGGTCGATGTGCTTCATCGATTAGCAGAACAAACATCACACGAAAGGAGTCTAAGCCAGAATTGCAACGCAAGGGATATGAGTTGCGGAAAAACGGTGCATGTATGCGATAGTGGGCCAATTTTGCATTGTGTTGAGATTTGAAGTCCAGTCATGAGACCACGTGAAATATGAAGCATTGGCATTGGACTCGTGCCGCTGCAGTAGTACTTTTTTAAGCACAAATTGCTTGCTTTGTGCATTATTACGTGCAGCTTGCCACAGGCCCTGCACTGTGGTATCTTCCATTCAGTAGTGTTCGTGCTAGACATAGATTTCTGCTCTATGTTCTTCGGCTGACAGGAACATTTATCCGCATGGTGTCCTCAAGGTTGGCCGGATTTTTGGTTTGTTGCAAGCATCAGTTTGAACGTGCAGGTTGCTTCGACGGCCACGAGTGCTGCCTTATGTTTGTGCTTTATCGGCAGCTCTGTACGGATTGGTTCAAGGACCGCATTGCTTGCTGACAACGTTGCAAGATGAAAGTGAAATCATTTACAACTGGATTTGCTGGCAGGACTTAATTGCACGAACTTCGTCGTCACGGCCCTACATGCGGACGTGTCATGTGGTAAGTCTTCTTTCATGCTTCAGCAACCGACGTTGAACATTACGTTGAGAAACGCACCACCATGGGTCAAATATCATGATGCTGCGGGGTTGGAAGCTCAACCCATGATCTGAAACGTGTGTCCCTCCGGCCAAGGCATCCAGCGTGGCCTCGCTTCTGCAGGCAGGTTCGCGTGACCGCTGTGCTGCATGGAGGTCAAACCAGATTCAGAACATTCATCCTAACAAAGTGATCCTGCTTGGCTCAATGGCATCGGCAGATTCTGAGTTTCAAACCTTATTTTTGCAGTTGGATAAACCCTTGCACCGGAATTTCGGGCATTTCTTTGCGTTCTCAGGTGTCCCAACGGGGCGCCCGAACGGGCGCCCGGGCGGCGGGCCTCGGTGACGGTGGCCGGCTTAAGCGAAGCTTGCAGGCGGTTAATATATTTGGCGCCTGGTTTCGAGGAGTTGGGGTAGAACTGAAGAGTCGGCAGTCACGGTGGAGCATAGACTTCCATTTCCCTGAGTCTGAGTGAGCTTCACAGTGTTTTGGGGATTTCTATAGCCTTGGCCCGAAGTCTTGCGTTGAGGTGTCCAGGTCCTGCTGGCAGAAACAGCATCCGCTGGTGGGATGCTGGTGTTTTGCTTTTGTGTCTTGCTGTCGGACACGCAAAGATTCCCAGCGGCTTTGTATGTCGGACATGTGGCAGTGTCTGAGGTCTTTTTATGGACTCATTTTGAATGCGACAGCTGCAGGCTTTCCTGTGGAGTTGGCAGTCGGTGCTGGAGCCATAGTTTTGCCGCTGCCTTGGTACAAGGTATGCCCTGCCATGAACGATCCTTAACCTTTATATTTTTTGGGAAGACCATTTCAGTGGTGCACAACATGAGGCATCCGCTCAGGAAGTGAGGTCGAGATGGGGGATCCCCAAAATGGTGGTTGTTGCTGGGGTGTCCCTTCAAACCAAGCTGAAAACGGTTGCCTCAATCGACACTCCCACGTGTGCATTGCGCGTCGGTTGAGGCTGGGCGCACTGCTTCTGGCCCTGAAGCCCTCGGAGCGCACTGATGGTGCCAAAGAGGAGGAGCTTGAAACGCCACGGATGGCATGTGGAACGCTGCCCTTTCCCTTTTTTTGTGGACCTTGAAATAGTTCGCCTTAGCAGTTGCAACTTTTGCAGTGGACATCCAGTGGCCCCTGTTCCCCTTAGCAGAAAGCGTTGCTGGCTCTTTCTTTTGTTATTGGAGCTGGTTTTATCAGGAGCTTCCTCCTTGGGGAGACATGCCGGGGACCTTGGGGACAGTTGGTTGGCTTGCTGGTTCCCGCAATTTGTATGATTTTTGCTTTTGCCAGACTATTTAAGCACATCAATTGCAGGTCTATGGTTGATTGGCACTGAGGGTGCAGGTCACGAAGGACGTGATAAGCGGCCAGCCGCGGCCTCCTCAGCAGCCATATTTGTGATTGGGCCACGAGCAGAAGCATTGCAGACATTGCCAACCACTGGGTGTTTTCACACGGCAAACTGACTTGCGGTTGACAGGGGCTTTTTCATCTCCGCACGCATCCATGATTTATTGGGTAGCCATTTGGCGTGCGGAGCAAAGTGTGCAGGACGAGGAACACAAACAGGTGAAACCCAGAGCTGGGGACCCGCACAAGCTGGCAGAAAGGACTTGGCAGCAAACATCACACCAGCTACAGCACTGCGTGGCGAAGATCGGCAACTCAGCGGAACTACTTGCTGCATTTTGTATGGTGTCTGTGGCGGACTGCTGCTTGTTCTTATTCTGCCATGGGAGCCTTGCATGTTTTGGCTGCTGAGGCCAGGTGCCTTTCAAAAGCGACAAACTGCTCTTAAGCATGGTCGTGTGATAAGTTTCTCGGGGGCAACAAAAGTAGCTGGCCGGGGGGTTCGGCATCGTCTGAAGAGCTTCCGGGTTGATTGCCAGTTTTCAATTGGCGTCCTTCGCCAGGGCATCCTTGGCCCTGAGGCCCGGCACACGCGTGCATCGCACTGTTCTCGCCGTCGAAGTCGCCTCTTGCCAGGTCTACCCGAGTCTACCCGAGTCTACCCTTGTTGTGATCGGCCCGTTCCTTTCAGTTCCCAAAGCTCTGAGAGGCTGGCTGCCGGCCGGCCTGGGATATGCCAAGATGAGCGTTGGGGAAGGCTCTACGATGCTCTCCAAGAGGCATCTCAGAATGAGGACACACATGTTGCAGCAGCCTGATGCATTGATGCTTTGTGCTTGGTACATCCGCGGTCCACACAATTTTGCGGGGCCCTTTTATTTTTTTCCAAGAGTTGGGTGCTAGCGTGGAGATCCGTGCACAAGAAGCCTCACTTCAGCTTTAGCTTGCTGCAGCAAACTGGGTCCAGGAGTATTGGCAAGAATTCAGCCCGACCATGCTGGAGCTGACCCAGTTTGAGATCTTTGACTCCTGGTTCAAGCTGGGGCCATTTCTGGTTTGATTTTGGCGTGTTTTCTCAATGAGGAGGGGCAAGCCGACTTGAAACACTTTAAGATAAGCGGGCAATGCACACCTCAAACATTGACGAAACTGAACGCTAAACCTCCATCTTTTGTGACTTGTCTTTTCGAAACGACATCGACTTAGGAGTGGTTCAAGGTGAACTACCGGGACTGCGTGGAAGGATTGCTCTCTCTGGTGCTGTACTTATCGTTGATCATGGAGGAGCGGCGCGCAGCTCGCAGAAGAGGCGGTAACTGCGGTAGCGGTAGCCGGTTCTGGCGATGGGGTCCCTTTTTATGGCCTCCGGTGTCATTTGCTGTGCCTGGCGTGTGGCAGTTAGTTTCAATGACGCTCGCGTAGCAGAATTCCAAAGCAACAGCGTGCGTGGACAAATCGGCACTGCCCACTTCAACCTCAGGCTTCTTTGCTGGGCCTCGCCAGCCAAGCAGCACGAGAGCTCAATCCTCTAGCGCTTCGGTCTGGCCAATCTTCGTGGCCTTACTTCGGCCTGCTGGATCAGTTGCAGCCACTCGGCACACTTGAGGAATCTGAGACGTATGTCAAACGTGAAGACTGCCGAGTCCCAAATGGTGAGCTTCCGCTGGGTTTCCTTGCACCCGATGTTTCTTGACATATTCATGTAGCAGTGGGATGCAACAAAGCCTTGCCGAGTGTTCTCCAGGCGCAAGTTGTGTTGCGTTCGTGGCTAATTGGGTTTGTCTCCAGTGGCAAGATGGCACATGAAACCATATTGCCGTCACCATCGCATTCCTACCTGGAATCTTAAAACACAGCTATCACCACATTTTGAGCTGCATCACCTGCATCATTAACATTTGCTTCGCATGGCCTTTGCCCTGCGAAAGGAGGTGGTGACTGCATCATTTATTGACGGGGCCCGTTCAACTCACAGTCGCAAAACACAGCTATCACCACATTTTGAGCTGCATCACCTGCATCATTAGCATTTGCTTCGAATTGGCTTCAGACCCTTTCAACTCACATCACCTGCATCATCATCAGTTGCTTCGTAGTGACATCATGAGAGGGACCATCCAAGCCATAATCTCAAAATTTCTGCTGGGTGACCAGTATTTGGGCGATCGCAGGTCGCAGGATTTGTTACACGTGCCGTGGTTACATGAGGCAGCTGCACAAGCAAACCAAGAGAACCCTTTAGAGAGAACAAAACCGACAAACCAACCTCAGCTTCTCTGAAGCTCGTGTGGGGAAATCTGCTACTTCCCTGAAGGAACTGGTGCATTCGTTGCAATTCAGACATTGGCTGGGCTAGCAACGTCATGGTTGAGCTCCTCAAAAACTGTGCCAAGGCGACCAAGTTCAAAATACTTCGCCATGTTTGGGCAATTTGTCAAAATGTCTATCGAAGATCCCTCTGGCAACAAGCCAAAGCATTTTCCGCCTAGAAAAGATCGACGGATCCAGGTCCATCCTTGAATAAGCTAGCATTTAGCAAAGAAGCTCAATCCGTGTCAGGTTGGCACTTTTGACCCACAATTCACCTGCATCATCAACCTTTGCTTCGTATTGCCGGCGCTGCATGAAGTTGTTCGCCAACACCGATTTCCTGTGACATTTATCGTTCAGGGGAGGCACTTGTTTTCCAGGGAGAGAGGCCCTTTTTGCAAGCTTCCAGGGTTGGACACAAGTGCTGAGGCTAATTTGGCAACATGGACAGCATGCCGCGCCACTGCTGACGGACCCCTGGCGACTGGCGCCGGCCTCCTGCTCGCTGCCTGCGGTGCTGCCCCTCAACCAAAGCGTGGTGCTGGGAGTTGCCGGTTTTGATGTCAGCTCATGGGGATCCAGTGGTGTGAGTCTTTGGCCAAATCAGTTTTGATCAATTCTTGCATTGTCCTGTTGTCAAACTTGTCGCTTTTTGTCTTTTCGGCCCATTTGAAACATCCAGCGGATTGTTGCTGAAAAGCGACCTCCTCATGTTGCCGGGTTCCAGATCCTAGCAACTTGTCCCAGCCATGATCAGGTGCAGCTGACATTTTGAGTCTTGACACCTTCCAAAGCAGACTGAAACGCGCAGAAACTCAAAACACAGAGTTGCGAGAGTGAGAAGCACAGCCGGCATCCAGGTACCCCTTCCGAAAAGGTGAGGTGGGCAACTTGGCTGCTGCCTGGGGATGGTCTGGAGGAGCGGTTGTAGATTGCATCATTGGCACCTTGAATTCCATTCTCTGACGACGGAGCACGAGTTGCAAAGCCATCTTTCTTTTTCTTCTTTCTCTCGCTCAGTCTCTTTTTCTTTTCTTTTTCTATCTCTCTCTCTCGCTCTCTCTCTCTCTCTCGCTCTCTCTTTCGTTCTTCTTTTTTATCTTTCCATTTTTTTCTCGTTCTTTTTTTCCATCTTTCTCTCTCTCTCTCTCTCTTTCTTTTCTCTGACTGGTGTTTGTTTTTCCCTTGAAGGTCCATCTCCGGTGGATGATTTTTCCAACGCGTCAGCAGGGACCTTACCTGCGACTTGCAAACTTGCAACTGGAGAGCGGCTGTGGCAGAGTGTCAGGTGTTGAGGCTGGCTCGCAACCTGCGGCCGGGCTCCATCTTGGTGGATGCTGGCGTGTTTGATGGAACCGACTGGTCCCTGATGGGTGTCTTGGCCGGTGCCATGGTGATTGGCTTCGAACCGCTGCTGGAGAATAGAAAGCTGGTGGAGGATCGATTGCCTGTGCGGCTGGGCGAGCATGTCCGACACTCTGGAACTGCGCACACTTTCCTGCACATTGTGCCAGGAGAGCCCGTGTCTTAGTTCTATTTAGCATGCTCTTGGTTTGTAGTACCGCACAACAGGCCTATTTGCGCCAAGCAGTTGTGTTTCCTCGTGCAGCATAGGTACCTCGAGAAAGCTGGCAATCTGTCCAAAGGCCAGAGTCCAGGCCAGGCCTGTTGCAACCCAACGGAAGTAGTTCGAGGAATACTTTTGCTTTCAGGGAGCAGAGCAAGGCAACAGGTTGGAGGGGAGCTCGTTCTTGGTGGATTGGCAACGAGACATTGGGAGTTGGAGGAGGAAGAGGAGAAGGAGGATGAGGGAGCCAATTGTAACATTTTCGAAATACACCCCGGTCAGACCAGTTGCACAGGCTTGGCCACAGCTACATTATGGCAGCTGCTTTGGGAGAGCGCGCCCTTTGACAGCAGGCAGACATTCTGCTGTATCAAGATTTGGGACTCTCAGCAGTTGTTGAATTGCCTAAAGACACTAACAACGACTGCAAATTGCTCACAGCCAGGTTCAACAGGGCAGTTCTTGAAGCATGTCATGTTGGATCATGATGTTGTTTTTGGCTTGGCTGTTGCCAAGGTTCGGGCATTGAACATGACCACGCGCTATGACTACAGCAGTATTGCGGACCAGGGGTACTTGACCGGGCCGCCCAACATGGTGGTTGAAGCTAGGCCGACAATTATGTCGCTTTTGTCAGCTACTGAGGGCTGTGTCGCGAGTCCCACCATGTTTCTTGATTGCTGAGGGCCGTTCCTTTTGTTCATGATGGTACTCTTTGCGTACATGAGCGGGCTTGGCGTGACAACCGCTTGAGGAAGAGGTCGCCATGACCACACTCGATGACATCATCGGCTCCTACCTGCCTTTCGTGGATAGCATTGAGTTGCTGAAGCTCGATGTTGAAGGCTCCAATTTTGGGCGGTATTGCTGCTGGCACTGCCAGATCTGACTTGTAGTACGATGCATCATTGCACAATATATATATATATGCATTGTACAGATATGTACACCCCGTGTTGTTTTTCCTCTTTTTTTCTCTCCATTTTTTTTCAAGCCCTTCAAATAAGTTTTGTGTATTGACAATACACATTTGAAATGCCAGACTGCCGAATATCGTATTTTTGTTTATGAGTTGTAGACTGGTGTTTAAGATTCCGTGACCGGATTCTTGTCTCTGGGGGCATTCCACACGTTGAGTTGGGCATGCCAGGCAAGCATGTATTTTTTCAGTGTTTTTTTTTTTTTTTTTGTGTGTTGCAAAGTTTCACCAAACTTGTTGTTTCACGGTTTTGGGACATGCGCAATAAGTAAATCACATGTAAGCTCGAATTGACTTTCCCCATGCATACAAGTGCATTTCATAGATGTTACAACATTTCAAAGCAAACCAGTTGAAAACACTTCGAAAACCAAACAAGCAGAAAAGCCACACAAAACAAAAATGCAATCACTGGGGGAGAATCTTTTGGTTTCAGCCCGGACTTTGTTTTTTGGTTTTCTCGAGGTTCTTGTTCTCCCTCTGTCTTTTGGTTGTTTGACATTCTCCCTCACAAGAAACAAGCAACTTGAAATTTAGAAGGCCAGGTCCACCCGCCAGCAAACCTCGAGTTTTTTGCTTTTTGTGAGGGATATTGTCAGAAAACAAAAACAAGCCGAGTTTTTTTTGGAAAACACAAGACCAAAAACCAAGCGGCGATGAAACCAACGAGTCATCCCAGATATTGTGTTTTTGTTTTCTTTGTGGTTTTCTCGAGCGATTTATTTTCCCCCAAACTGTGGTTTCCCCACTTTCTTTTTTTTTTTCATCACCCCTCCCAAGTTGGTTTGTTGGCATTGTCCATCAAGTTTTGCTGTTCATGTTGTTTGTTGCCGCCGCATGTTTTGCTGAAGGTGTGACCATATGTGCACGAGCCTTGCTTTGATATGGGTTTGTCTTTTTGTTGTTGTGTGGAGATGCTTTAAAAGGCAGAAGATGGGACCTTGGGGAATCATACCCCCGAATCACACCCCCGACCTCGAGTCATACCCCCGAATCATACCTTCAAAAGGTACGGCCGCAAGATGCCACATATTATGTATTGATATTTTTTGCTGCACACTTTTACCAGCGCAGTGAGCGAGCCCAGTGTAGATCAGACTGAAGAGACATTTCTTACTAATCAGGACTTTGATACGGATACTAGAACCTAAAACAAAGTTCAAGAAGAAGATTGGATTTGATTTTGATACTGGCTATAAACTCTGGACCCAAGCCCCAGAAGGCTCCTTATAAGGCTCATTATAAGGCTCCCTCCTGATAAAGCTCCTTTTCAATGACCCTTGTCCTTGTGCAGATCCTTCTAAAGCTGCTTCCATAAAAGATCCTTTCAAGGAAGCCACGTCAATGAATCGATCCATGTCACACAGTCTCGAAGCAGCCGTGCACTTGTGTCGGAGAAGACCAGGATGCAGGCACAGAGGCACATGAGCACGCAGGCTGTTGAAAGGAACTAAGATGCCGAGCTATCCCCCCTCCGATGCAAAGCATCTCCCAGCAGGAACATTGACACTGCGAAGAGGGGCCTGCCGGATGCTAGTAATGCAGATTCTTCTGGTCTCAGACACACTGCTGCAAGGGACCTGGACCACGCTTGGGACTGATTAGTCGTTGTACCAGACCTGGTGACTGTCAAGCGGTCTGCCAATGGGTCTTCTGTTTTTGTTGTTCTTGCTGCTTGTATACAACGATGCCTGCTTGCTTGGACGAAGTTTGCTTACGTGCCATCCATCACAGTTTTCCATACTTCCTGAAATGCTTGCCACAGTTTTTGAGTACCAAGCATTTTTCGAATGCCCATGATGCTCAGCATACAGCTTCTTTGTATACTAAGATATGCAATTCTTGGAGGTACATTTCCGGGGCTCCAGAGGATTCTCCCCGTCCGACCCAAATGTTGCCGCAGGCTACGAGATGGGTGCGCTGCGTGGTGCGGAAGGCCTGCTGTCATCAGGCCCGGCCGCCATGTAAGCGCCTCCGAAGAAAGTGGGAGCCATATGTTCCTTGCTGAAAACAAGAACCAACCCAAAAAAGCAAACAAATAAGCAAACAAATAAGCAAACAAACAACCCAAGAAACAACAAAGAAACAACAACCACGGAGTTGCTTGAGGAGGGACATCTTTCATGGGCAGTGCAAGCAGGAAACCAGAAGGATACAACCTGTTGGCGTTGGGTTGTTTGTGTTTGTGCGTCTGTGTACTCTTTTGCTTGACTGTGTGTTTTGTTTGTTTGTTTGTCACTTGAGGTTTATCCGGGTAGATTTGAAGGCAAAACCAATCACCAAAAGAGGAACACTCGCTCGGAGGGGCACGTGACAATATCGACAATTTCTCACATTGTTTGGGGAATTCAGTGTAATATCATGTCAAGCTTATGTCGACTGGAAGATTTTGCTGTGCAGTGATGCGAATACCGAATTTTTCGAGGATGTCGGAACCCTCATGGAATGGGGGAAGGTTTTCCACTGTGCACCAGAGTTGATACATTGTCGCGGTGATGTAGTCTGTAAAAGGTGCACATTGGAGGAGGTTCCCTATGTTCAGTTTGGATAGCAGTCCATTTCAGTAGGGCGCACCATTCCACTTGAGCGCAGGACGCATCCGGTTCCTGGTGATGGAGTTTCATCCAGGCTGACAACCTACTTGTAGCGGTGGCCTTCTTGCAGACTTTCTTTAGTCGGAGCACACTGTTTTGTTCCCTAAAGGTGTCAAACTGCTCCGCATCATCTGGAGTCCCGCCGCAGGAATGCTTGGCAGCAGTGGTACTGACCCAGAAGGACACTGGCGTTGCGATGGACAAGACATTCAATGTACCACGGTCACACTGCGAGGGTGGCCATGTGAGCTGCATGAAGTTGCGGTCTGGCAGGCCTGTTGAACTTCTTGCGCCACTACTGCTTCAGAAACCCGGCCGAAGTAGGAGATACTTGCATCGTGAGTGTGGCTGAGCCCAGGATGCTACTCTTTAAAGATCGACTCCATGCAGAACTTTCACGACTTCGTGGCTCGGTACGTGACGCCTGAAGCCACACCCTTGCAGGGCCTCGGGGAGCTGGAAGATCTGATCTGTGAGAACCTAGCGCGGTGATGTCTCGCCTGGCTTTGTTTAGGGGCTTGCCACGGGGCAGTCGCAACAATCTGAGTGTCAGACCGCCAGATGCGGGGGAGGCAGGACGCTCGGAAAAAATGCTCGCCCCTTCTGAAGGGGTACAGATGGCTTGGAGTGGCAGTTTTGAGCAGACTCCTGACGGGGTGAAGGAAGAGTCTCAGGAAACCACCACATGTCCCCGCACTGAGGTTTGACAGTGTGCTGCTGAACATGAGGGCTCGACATGGTGATGCTTTCCGAATATACGTGTGCCCTTGCAGCAGCTAGAGCTGTCCTTTGCAATCCCATGCCTGGGCGCCTGGGCGCCGAGGCCCAGTCTCTTCGGAGAGGTCATCGTGCTCATGGGGCGGCGCTGGCACAGTTCGATGTGGTTTTTTCTCTTTCCGATTGCCGTCTTTCCTCAACTCTTCTGGCAGGCGGGAGGCCAATCAGTTTGTCTTTACGGAGCAAGACAAGAACTTGGCCGCGGCCCTGCGATCGGTGCCAGTCTGCGAAATATACAGGGTCCCTAACTGGGCCCTGGGCTCCAGCTCAGCCCTCTCCATCTCGGAGGCGAGGGCATGCCTAACGTGAAATACTCCCCTTTGAGTGTTTTTCAGGATGGTGGACTTGTTTTGGTTGATATACGAAGCCAAGACAGTTGGGTTTCCAAAGCTTGTTTCAAACCAAGAGGTTTCAACAGTTTGGAGTTTTTTGTTTGGCTTGTTTCAGACGTTCCAAGACAGTTGGTGCGGGGTGGCTGAGGACCAGGCTCTGGGCGGAGTGGTCGGGACGGCTGTGTCGGGCAAGAAGACAATGGGCACCAAGGAGCGATCGCGTCCGGGCGTTTTGGCGAGGAAAGCATGTTTCGGGAAAGGGTGGAAAATATAAGAAGAAGAGCATGAAATACAAGATTTGACGACACGTCCGTTTGGGAGGCAAATGGGAGTGTCTCTTCACAAGGGCAAGGTGTCAAACAAAAGTTGAAAGAGGAGACCAACACAATAGTTAATAGGAGGCAGTACATCAGTCAACATATCCGTTGTATTTGAAGAAACATAATTGAACTGGGCAGTTTCTGACATTTGAAGCGGTGGCAAGACATGTGCAGGAGATATGCTTTGTGCTTTGGTTTATCCTGACGCCTTGGACTGACTGATCCATAGTGCTGAGCCGAAACATAGTCAGATTGGCAAATCCTGTTTTCGTCACTGGTTGATTGTTGTGTGAGTCTATGGCAATCCGAACAAAATAGAAAGAGAGATGCAGCTGCATTGCGATCTGTAAAGTGTGCCACGCTTGGCTTGAGATGCTTGGCGTGCAACGCGCAGGGGCCAGCCTTTGAGTTGCGTGTTTGTCTGGCCATTTCTGAAAAAAGGCTGCACCTATTGGTGACTTGGTGTGATTTGGTGCGTCCTGGCGTGATGATATGTCCTTTGGACAATGACTGAGAGGGCAATTCGTGCTGACCCGAAACGTAATCAGCACGAGCACTGATCAGGACATCATGCTAATATTACGGCACGTAGGCAACTGAAGTGCGATTTGGAGAGTGTGTGCCATGCTTTGCTTGAGATGCTTGGCGTGCGACGCTCGGTGGGCAGACTTGGTTTTGCATGTTTTGTCAAGCAATGTCCAGTAGAGTTGCAACCTGCTAGGCTCGATTTGCTGCGTTCTGGCGTGATGATGATATGTCCTTGGGACAATGACTGAGAGGGCAAATCGTGCTGACCCGAAACGTAATCAGCACGAGCACTGATCAGGACATCATATTGTTATTCCGGCACATAGGCAACTGAAGTGCGATTTGGAGAGTGTGTGTCATGCTTGGCTTGAGATGCTTGGCGTGCGACGCTCGGTGAGCAGACTTGGTATTGCATGTTTTGTGAAGCAATGTCCAGTAGAGTTGCACCCTGATAGTGAATTTGACTTGATTTGCTGCGTTCTGGCGTGATGATATGTCCTTTGGACAATGACTGAGAGGGCAAATCGTGCTGACCCGAAACGTAATCAGCACGAGCACTGATCAGGACATCATATTGTTATTCCGGCACATAGGCAACTGAAGTGCGATTTGGAGAGTGTGCGTCATGCTTTGCTTGAGATGCTTGTTGGCGTGCGACGCTGGGTGGTCAGACTTGGTATTGCATGCTTTGTCAAGCAATGACCAAGAGAGGTTGGTCTCGTTTGCGATTTGGCTTGATTTGGTGTGTTCTGGCGTGATGATATGTCCTTTGGACAATGACTGAGAGGGCAAATCGTGCTGACCCGAAACGTAATCAGCACGAGCACTGATCAGGACATCATGTTGTCATTCCGGAACATAGGCAACTGAATTGCGATTTGGAGACTGTGAATGTGGCTTGATTTGGTGTGTTCTGGCGTGATGATATGTCCTTTGGACAATGACTGAGAGGGCAAATCGTTCTGACCCGAAACGTAGTCAGCACGAGCACTGATCAGGACATCATGCTGTTATTGCGGCACGTAGGCAACTGAAGTGCGATTTGGAGAGTGTGCGTCATGCTTTGCTTGAGATGCTTGGCGTGCGACGCTCGGTGGGCAGACTTGGTATTGCATGCTTTGTCAAGCAATGTCCAGGAGAGTTGCGCCCTGATAGTGAATGTGGCTTGATTTGGTGTGTTCTGGCTTGATGATATGTCCTTTGGACAATGACTGAGAGGGCAAATCGTGCTGACCCGAAACGTAATCAGCACGAGCACTGATCGGGACATCATATTGTTATTACGGCACATAGGCAACTGAGGTGTGATTTGGAGAGTGTGCGTCATGCTTTGCTTGAGATGCTTGGCGTGCGACATTGGGTGGGCAGACTTGGTATTGCATGTTTTGTCAAGCAATGTCCAGTAGAGTTGCACCCTGCCAGGCTCGATTTGCTGCGTTCTGGCGTGATGATATGTCCTTTGGACAATGACTGAGAGGGCAAATCGTGCTGACCCGAAACGTAATCAGCACGAGCACTGATCAGGACATCATATTGTTATTTCGGCACATAGGCAACTGAAGTGCGATTTGGAGAGCGTGCGTCCTGCTTTGCTGGAGATGCTTGGCGTGCGACGCTTGGTGGGCAGAATTGGTATTGCATGTTTTGTCAAGCAATGTCCAGGAGAGTTGCACCCTGATAGTGAGTTTGACGTGATTTGCTGCGTTCTGGCGTGATGATATGTCCTTTGGACAATGACTGAGAGGGCAAATCGTGCTGACCCGAAACGTAATCAGCACGAGCACTGATCAGAACATCATTTTGTTACTACTTCACATAGGCAACTGAGGTGCGATTTGGAGAGCTTGGCTTGAGATGCTTGGCGTGCGACGCTGGGTGGGCAGACTTGGTATTGCATGTTTTGTCAAGCACTGTCCAGTAGAGTTGCACCCTGATAGTGAATTTGGCTTGATCTGCTGCGTTCTGGCGTGATGATATGTCCTCTGGACAATGACTGAGAGGGCAAATCCTGCTGACCCGAAACGTAATCAGCACGAGCACTGATCGGGACATCATGCTGTTATTGCGGCACATAGGCAAATGAAGTGCGATTTGGAGAGTGTGCGTCATGCTTTGCTTGAGATGCTGGGCATGCAATGCAGACTTGGTGTTGCGTGCTTTGTCAAGCAATGTCCAAGAGAGTTGGGTCTCGTTTGTGATTTGGCTTGATTTGGTGTGTCCTGGCGTGATGATATGTCCTTTGGACAATGACTGAGAGGGCAAATCGTGCTGACCCGAAACGTAATCAGCACGAGCACTGATCAGGACATCAGTTTGTTACTGCTTCACATAGGCAACTGAAGTGCGATTTGGAGAGTGTGCGTCATGCTTTGCTTGAGATGCTTGTTGGCGTGCGACGCTGGGTGGGCAGACTTGGTATTGCATGTTTTGTCAAGGAATGTCCAGGAGAGTTGCGCCCTGATAGTGAATGTGGCTTGATTTGCTGCGTCCTGGCGTGATGATATGTCCCTTGGACAATGACTGAGAGGGCAAATCGTGCTGACCCGAAACGTAATCAGCACGAGCACTGATCAGGACATCAGTTTGTTACTGCTTCACATAGGCAACTGAAGTGCGATTTGGAGAGTGTGCGTCATGCTTTGCTTGAGATGCTTGTTGGCGTGCGACGCTGGGTGGGCAGACTTGGTATTGCATGTTTTGTCAAGCACTGTCCAGGAGCGTTGCACCCTGATAGTGAATGTGGCTTGATTTGGTGTGTTCTGGCGTGATGATATGTCCTTTGGACAATGACTGAGAGGGCAAATCGTGCTGACCCGAAACGTAATCAGCACGAGCACTGATCAGGACATTATGTTGTTATTACGGCACATAGGCAACTGAAATTCGGCGTGCGACGCTCGGTGGGCAGACTTGGTATTGCATATTTTGTCAAGGAATGTTGGGGACAGTTGCGCCCTGATAGTGAATGTGGCTTGATGTGCTGCGTTCTGGCGTGATGATATGTCCCTTGGACAATGACTGAGAGGGCAAATCGTGCTGACCCGAAACGTAATCAGCACGAGCACTGATCAGGACTACTTCACATAGGCAACTGAAGTGCGATTTGGAGAGTGTGCATCATGCTTTGCTTGAGATGCTTGTTGGCGTGACTTGGTATTGCATGTTTTGTCAAGCACTGTCCAGAAGCGTTGCACCCTGATAGTGAATGTGGCTTGATTTGGTGTGTTCTGGCGTGATGATGTGTCCTTTGGACAATGATTGAGAGGGCAAATCGTGCTGACCCGAAACGTAATCAGCACGAGCACTGATCAGGACATCATATTGTTATTTCGGCACATAGGCAACTGAAGTGCGATTTGGAGAGTGTGTGTCATGCTTGGCTTGAGATGCTTGGCGTGCGACGCTCGGTGAGCAGACTTGGAATTGCATGCTTTGTGAAGCAATGTCCAGTAGAGTTTCACCCTGATAGTGAATTTGACTTGATTTGCTGCGTTCTGGCGTGATGATGTCCTTTGGACAATGACTGAGAGGGCAAATCGTGCTGACTCGAAGCGTAATCAGCACGAGCACTGATCAAGACATCATTTTGTTACTACTTCACATAGGCAACTGAAGTGCGATTTGGAGAGTGTGCGTCATGCTTTGCTTGAGATGCTTGTTGGCGTGCGACGCTGGGTGGTCAGACTTGGTATTGCATGTTTTGTCAAGCACTGTCCAGGAGAGTTGCACCCTGTTAGCGATTTTTGTTCAGTGGTTTGGGGCTTTGAAGCTGTTGGTCGATCCTGGCAAGGCACTACTCGAACCGTCAAATAGGGTAAGCTCATGGCTGTCTTGAATATCGGCTTTCCTTGCTGGAGCTTGGCTTGGCTTGCAGTCTTGCTGACTTGGGTGGTCTCCCCGATTGGGCAAGACGCGTACATGTCGACCGTTTTGTGATCTTGCTGTGGCGAGGAGCGCAAGAGCAAGGAATCATATTGTTATTACGGCACATAGGCAACTGAAGTCACGCTGGGCTTTGAGATGCTTGGCGTGCGACGCTGGGTGGGCAGACTTGGTATTGCATGTTTTGTGAATCAATGTTTAGTAGAGTTGCACCCTGATAGTGAATCTGGCTTGATTTGCTGCGTCCTGGCGTGATGATATGTCCCTTGGACAATGACTGAGAGGGCAAATCGTGCTGACCCGAAACGTAATCAGCACGAGCACTGATCAGGACATCAGTTTGTTACTGCTTCACATAGGCAACTGAAGTGCGATTTGGAGAGTGTGCGTCATGCTTTGCTTGAGATGCTTGTTGGCGTGCGACGCTGGGTGGGCAGACTTGGTATTGCATGTTTTGTCAAGCACTGTCCAGGAGCGTTGCACCCTGATAGTGAATGTGGCTTGATTTGGTGTGTTCTGGCGTGATGATATGTCCTTTGGACAATGACTGAGAGGGCAAATCGTGCTGACCCGAAACGTAATCAGCACGAGCACTGATCAGGACATTATTTTGTTATTACGGCACATAGGCAACTGAAATGCGGCGTGCGACGCTCGGTGAGCAGACTTGGTATTGCATATTTTGTCAAGGAATGTCGAGGACAGTTGCGCCCTGATAGTGAATGTGGCTTGATTTGCTGCGTTCTGGCGTGATGATATGTCCCTTGGACAATGACTGAGAGGGCAAATCGTGCTGACCCGAAACGTAATCAGCACGAGCACTGATCAGGACATTATGTTGTTATTACGGCACATAGTTGCCTATGGCGTGCGACGCTTGGTGGGCAGACTTGGTATTGCATATTTTGTCAAGGAATGTCGAGGACAGTTGCGCCCTGATAGTGAATGTGGCTTGATTTGCTGCGTTCTGGCGTGATGATATGTCCCTTGGACAATGACTGAGAGGGCAAATCGTGCTGACCCGAAACGTAATCAGCACGAGCACTGATCAGGACATCATATTGTAATTACGGCACATAGGCAACTGAAGTGCGATTTGGAGAGTGTGTGTCATGCTTGGCTTGAGATGCTTGGCGTGCGACGCTGGGTGGGCAGACTTGGTATTGCATGTTTTGTGAATCAGTGTTTAGTAGAGTTGCACCCTGATAGTGAGTTTGACTTGATTTGGTGTGTTCTGGCGTGATGATAATGTCCTTTGGACAATGACTGAGAGGGCAAATCGTGCTGACCCGAAACGTAATCAGCACGAGCACTGATCAGGACATCATTTTGTTACTACTTCACATAGGCAACTGAAGTGCGATTTGGAGAGTGTGCGTCATGCTGTGCTTGAGATGCTTGTTGGCGTGCGACGCTGGGTGGGCAGACTTGGTATTGCATGTTTTGTCAAGCACCGTCCAGGAGCGTTGCACCCTGATAGTGGATGTGGCTTGATTTGCTGCGTTCTGGCGTGATGATATGTCCTTTGGACAATGACTGAGAGGGCAAATCGTGCTGACCCGAAACGTAATCAGCACGAGCACTGATCAGGACATCATTTTGTTACTACTTCACATAGGCAACTGAAGTGCGATTTGGAGAGTGTGCGTCATGCTGTGCTTGAGATGCTTGTTGGCGTGCGACGCTGGGTGGGCAGACTTGGAATTGCATGCTTTGTGAAGCAATGTCCAGTAGAGTTGCACCCTGATAGTGAATTTGACTTGATTTGCTGCGTTCTGGCGTGATGATATGTCCTTTGGACAATGACTGAGAGGGCAAATCGTGCTGACCCGAAACGTAATGAGCACGAGCACTGATCAGGACATCATTTTGTTACTACTTCACATAGGCAACTGAAGTGCGATTTGGAGAGTGTGCGTCATGCTTTGCTTGAGATGCTTGTTGGCGTGCGACGCTGGGTGGGCAGACTTGGTATTGCATGTTTTTGTCAAGCACTGTCCAGGAGAGTTTCACCCTGTTAGCGATTTTTGTTCAGTGGTTTGGGGCTTTGAAGCTGTTGGTCGATCCTGGCAAGGCACTACTCGAACCGTCAAATAGGGTAAGCTCATGGCTGTCTTGAATATCGGCTTTCCTTGCTGGAGCTTGGCTTGGCTTGCAGTCTTGCTGACTTGGGTGGTCTCCCCGATTGGGCAAGACGCGTACATGTCGACCGTTTTGTGATCTTGTGTGGCGAGGAGCGCAAGAGCACGGAATCTGGCAAGATTTTCGACAAAGCATCTGCAGACTTCTTCGCCAACAAGAAAGCGCTCCGAGCTGAGCGTCGGAGATTTCCTTTTGTTTTCAGCATGCTTTTGTGGCGTTGCTCAAAGCGTAGCTGGCGATGGCAAATCATGTCAGCCTTTGCTGAATTGACCTACACGTTCGCAGAGTACTGAGGCTTGCTCGAGCAACGCAGATTTTTGTTGACTCGGCGGAGGACCGCTTACACTGCATTGGATGCAACACAGTGCACTGCTTGAAGGTTACCACCCGTCCGGGAGACGCTCCCCCAATTACCAGGTATTTTGAGACCAGCACTGGCTGCTTTTGGCCCACTGCTTCGTAGGAATCAGGCTTAAACCAACCTGAAACCCACACTAAAAACAGACTAAACCAACATGACAAAAGAAGCATGCATCCTAAACAAGCCTGAAACTAAGCCGACACCTGCCATCCAACGACACCTGCCATCCACCGACCCTCCCGGGTGGGTGGGTGGGTGGGGGTGGACAACAACAGAAGCAACCAACTACATCCTAGATCAATCTTTAGCCAACTCGGAACCCACCTGAGCTTAACTCTCAGCCAACCAAAAACCCACCCACCCACCTTAACCCACCCTTGAAACACAGCTCGAAAGTTTTGGATCCAGCCATCAACCCACCCTATCACAACACCAATTCCACCCGGTCGAATCCAATCTAAAGTCCCTGCTAACTAAATCAGCTCTTAACCAATGCGAATGCCACCGGCTTGCCGCTGATGCTGAGGATGGTTTTCTGGGAAGAAGTCTTTTTTGATGCCTGATAGTTTGTATTTTTAGTCTCCATTTTGTTTGATGCCTTAGGGTTCATTTAGATTTTTTAGATCTTTTTATTGTCTGCGCTGCTTACACCACCTAGTTTGAATTCACGGCTGTCTCCCCGGAGTCGGCGGGGTTTGTTCGTGGAATGGCTTTTGGCTTTGACATGTCAGACAGCAAGCGGAGCCGCACACTGCCATGGAGATCTGACCGTCTCAGGACTTCTGCGACCAAATGGAGCGCGTGCTCAAGCGGCGCACTCAAAGTTTTCCTCAGACCTTTTCACTGGGGCATCATTCTAGCCAGGCCAGATGAGAATGTGTTTGAGAAGCTTTGGACCTACGTGGAGCGGAGCTCAGACTAGGTCAGAGAGAACTGTCTCTTTTAGACATCATCCGCATTTGGCAGGGATGAGTCAAACTGAGTCTGGTTTTGTTGACTCAGGGTTTGCGCTTGAAAAGTTGATCGTGCTTTGGTCGTAATTGCTCTCATTTGGAGGCCCTGAAGCAAGCATATTTGCAGCAGATGTTGCTGGCTCCCCAGGTTCAGACCAACGCCGACATGCTGTATGGCAACGGTGAGAATGCGGCTTGCCACGATTGAATTCATCGCCGTGCGCACCGGCTGGGCAATGTGGTAGGCATACTAGCTCACACCTGGCCACATGCGTGCGCGTACACAAGCATCTGCATTTGCAGCCCCGGGATGCAAGCACAGTGAGGCTGGCAGCATTGTGTGCAAGACCATCTCTAGCATCAACAAGGAGCCGCGGGCGCTGATTTCATTCCAAGACGCTCATGCATGCGGGCAAACCATGGCCCCACAACACGTTTCTTGATCTGGCGTTCTTGTTTTTTCCGTGCGTCTTGCGTGAAGCATGCTTCTCGATACTATGCACACACACGGTTGGCAGGGGGCCGAACAGCCAAACCTACGCCTTCCGTGGTTTTGTTTGATTCTCATGCGCTGAAGCTCCGCTTCAAGAGTCTGGTGAGTCAGTTTGGGAGTCAGTTTCAGGCCTCGCTTCTGAGGCATGGGGATCTGCCTATATTCGAATGGCCCTTTGGCTCGGGATCCTTGCGTTGCCATCGTAGGAGGGGCTATTCTCGTCTCAAGTTCGCCAAGCAGGCGATGACCTGCGGCAGGTGCTGAACGAGAGATACCAGGCCTGGTGTCTCTTTTGCCCAAAGAGAGCATTGGCAACGTACGACCAAGCTATGTTGCAGCATCGCTTGAGCTGCTCAGGACAGGAAAGATCATCCAGATGCTTTGCGGAAATACGAAGGGAAGGTTCTATTTCTATTGCAGCAATGGGCTAAAGCGGGGTGTTACCGCCGCACTTTGCTATTTTGCCTCACAGGCTTGCATGAGTCAATGCGACCATTCCAAGGAGAAGTATCTCGGAGAAGACTCCCTTTTTGAAGAGTTCTTCCTGCTCTCCAAAGGCGCGACACACGAAGCGCAACCTGTGCGTGCCATGTCATCTTACGGGAGCTGTCAGGTGAGGCGGATGAGGAGATGCTCACGGGCCGACGGCTCAGATCCGGAGGACAGGCCAGTTCCTTCTTTTAAGAACATGTCTTGTGCTGTCCCATGTCTGAATACGGCTGCTTTGGGCTCCTGCTGGTTTCCCTTCCATATCCATTTTTTGAAGGGGTCCTGATTTTGTGAATGTCCGTGCATGATGACCTAGCCGTCCCTCGACCTTGCAAGCGCAAGCGGCAAAGCCGAGCATCGTTTGCGGGGGCGGTTTGGCCACGCATGTCTTGCGCTCATGGAGTCACTTGCTTGTTGTGATTGGTTGCCTCCGTTCTGCTCTTGTTCTCGAAGCCAAGGTCTTCAGCAGTTCATGCTAACCTTGCAGTTGGCCGCCAACGGGAACCAGCTGGCGGGGCAAGCTGAGTTGTCTTGCGCATTCATTCCGGTGGCTTTGAAAGGAGACCGTTTTTGGCATGTGTCTCATTTCGAGAAACATTTGCGCCGAGCAATGATTAGGCCGTGTGTCCTACGCAGAAGACGGCAGGTGACCATCCGGTGGCTGATGTCTCACGTCTACGGTGACCCAGCAATCCTGGCCGGGGTCCGGGCGGAGGTGCAGCAGCTCTTGCTCAAGAAGGCTGCGGTGCCAGTGATTCTCGTGCGGTCATAATATGTCGCCGTGTCCAGACATGAGACATGACCCATGCTACCAAGATTGCAAGAGTAGCTATCTTCAGGGAACCCCACTTCCCAAGTGTGGTGCATGGGGCGGGGCAGCAGGGCTGTGGCATTCGGGACTTGAAGCTGGACGACCTGTTGAGTCTCAGCCTGCCGTGCACTGAGAAGGGCGGGGATGTGTCTCTGTTGCTGGCAAAGTTGGCACTTGGTCGAACACAATTGGTGCTGCTCCCATAGATCTGACATGGGGTTGGTATCTTATTTGATTTAGGAGCTTTCTCTTGTCTTTTTCTCCTTTCTTATTTCTTGTTTCATCTTTCTTCTTTTGTCTACCTTGCTTCTTTCTTCCTTCTTCTTTCTTCTTTCTTATTTCTCCTTCTCTTTGTCCCTTCCTCTTGGTCTTTCTCCTTCTCTTGCTCAAACTCTTTCTCTTTCTTTCCCTCTCCCTCACTCGCTCTCTCTCTCCCTCTCTCTCGCTCTCTTGTTGTCTCTTTCTATCTTGCTAGCGCTCTCTGTCTCTCTCTCTCTCTCTCTCGCTCCCCCCTTTTCTCTCTCTCTCTCTCTCTCTCTCTCTCTCTTTGTCTCTCTCTCTCTCCTCTCTCTCTCTCTCGCTCTTTGTCTCTCTCTCTCTTTGCTTCTCTTTAGCAATAAACATACATATTTTATACGCACCCATGCTCATGGAGACCCTGGCAAGCATCATTCACGGCGCCCGTTCAAGTTCTCACTCGAATTCTTCCCTATGCTGTATCAGGCTTTCCCAAATCAAAGCACAACCATTGCCAACATGTGAAGTGGCAGAGAAGTGCAGCTCATGGCTGCCCAGGACAAACGCCTGCATCACTGAAGCTGTGAGATTGCACAGTGCCTTGGCAGACAGCTCACCTAGGCACTGGCCGATTTGTTTCATCTTGGTTTGAGTGAAAGCTGCAGAAACATATTTGAATGCGTTTCCAGTTTGTTTGGTCGGTGAGTCATCAGGGTTGGAGGTGACTCAGGTCCTTGGGGGTAACATGGGGGAATGCTTCCAATCCATCAAAATCATTAACGCAAGTTGGTGCAAGTGGAAGAACTGAATGTTGGCGCTGAGGCGATATTCCTTCCAAGCTCACTCTGAGATCTGCCGGAGCCCTTGACCTCTTTTGCCGGTGCCGTTGCTTTGCTCGGAGTCAGGCCGAGATTCCCATGGAGTTTGGCGGCTTCAAGATTCCCAAAGGGGCACCGGTCTCAATTGGATTTTGCGGTTGACTTTGGCTTTCTGGTAAGCGCAGGAGGGGTGTAAAGCAACAGAGTGATGTGTTCCATGGTCAAAAAGATCTGGTTACTTGGGGTTCACGGACTCACGGACCCGTTCAAAGGGAATCATTGAATTCCTATCAAAGGGAACGACGTTTGACCGTTGGACATGGCCCTTTGGAGCCATACCTCGGTGAATGCAGCCCTAAGGCCACGCTCTTCTTGTACGCGGATGCCGTGCACAAGGAGACAGTCCTGGCGTTCCGGCCCGCGTGGAGGGGCTTATCCTTTAAAAGCACATGAGCGCACGTTTGGATGCGAACGAACCATGGAAAAGGCTTGCTGATCAGGCTCTGGACAACCAGCTTTGCCCATCGTTGAGAGAGATCTCGTTTTGGGCAGGATGACAAGTACTTTCCGGACGCAGCATCATTCTGCCCCCATCGGTACACAGATCCAGAGGCAGGATTCTGCAACAGATCTCACCAGCTATACAACTCCATTTCACGTGATTCTTCGCATGAGCCAACCGTAAAACATGGCAAGTTAAAATCGCAGTGCTCCAATTGCAACTTGCTTTCAAGGTTTGGGGTTCCTCCAGGCCTTCAACCAGATGAACAAGGACAGGGAGATCGTTGCCTTCGGCCACGGACGCAAGCGCTGCACCGGCGAGCTGCCTTGGCCTCAGCTTCAGTTCGCAATTGAAGTATCCGATGGCCGAATGCATGGAACTCACGTGTGCTGTTTTATCCATTTTTAGCCATAGGCCCAACAGCTTAAACCAATCATGGCCGTGTGGACAAGCGAGCCAACTTGCTCCCAGCATGGCTCTGGCATGACTCCAACAGCATCCATTTGAAGGGGCCCCACCAATCCTTATGCGTGCGCTCACAGCTGCGCATGTCAGAGACTTCGGCCACCACACTCTCGCATCTCTCCATGCGAGGCATGCGCGGTCGCAGATTTCGGCCCTACTGGCATCCTTCGTGATGCGCTGCTCAAGCTGCAAGACCCGTAGGCACATTAAGCTTATGCACACATGCACACATCCTAAAGCTCATTTATCCGCCCAGGAAAATTCACACGTGCACACTTCCCCACAGACATGGTTGTAGAAAGCTTGTGTGTATTTGAGCGTGCGCATAGACGAGCAGGCAAATCAGATTTTCCTTTGGGTTCTTGATACACGACTGGTTCTCTGGCATTTTGGCTCTGATTGCTGTGTAAGGCTTCGACATGGACCTTGTCACCAACGAGAAAGACAACCAAATGCCTGAGGACTGCCCTATCCCTGTGGCACTAGGGCCCTTCACAAGCAGAACTACGGCCATTGGGACTTCTCTCAGCACTGTTGGCTTCGGATTCTGAAGGGTCCTACTAGTCAAAGGAACCCCTGCAAGAAAGCAACCACCTCTGATTGGTGCAGTCCTCCAGATCTGGGCCCTTTCAAAGATCACAGAAACACGGGGCAATCACCAACATACGGATAGGAACTTGGTTTGACTGGAACGTCAGTCGGTGGAGGACCACGATGGGCCTTTCGTGTTCGACACTGCCAACACCCTGAAGCTGGTCAACCTGCGACCCCGCGCGCCAGGCTGTGGGGGGTACTCGTCGTCTGCCTCTTTGCCCGACATACTGTGGATGGACGAAATCCTGCACCGCCTCAGAAGCCCAGGAATGGTCTGATTCCTTGTAAATGCCAACAAACAGTGGTTTGTCATGGTTTCTTAGGTGGTGCAGGATTTCATCCATCCACAGTATGTGACATTTACAGCCGCGGGTGGCTCTAAAGCAGGCCTCTGAATTGTCGATTTCGAGGCCTTGAGGGTTCTTTCAATCGCACTTTGAAGCCCGTGCTTTTCTCCCGATAGCTGAAGGCTTTGTGGCTTTAGGGGGTTCTGACTTCTCGTTAAGACAGTTTCGAAAGGGAAGTTCTCTCCGATCTGGAGACCCAAGTCTTGCAGGTGCAAGTGATGGTGCAAGTGCGTGTGTTTCGCAGAAGGCGATTTTTGAGCGTTGCTAGGGTGCACTGGTGCAGGGCGCTGATGCAAAGCGATTCGGGGTCCCAGTAATTGGCCTGGTGCGGCTCTATGGGGCCTATTTTGGCTGGTGTAGTTTCAGTAAGATGTATTTAAGATATTTATGAGAAATTGAAAATATATTTTTTTTTGTAATATTAATTATATATATATATATTTATTTATTAAAATTAAAATAATTCGAAATATTATTTGGATGATTTATAAATTAATGGAATAGGGATATATTATTTGGTTGGTAGAATTATTATATAATTATTAAATATTTTTGAATTATATATAAATTAATATATATATTTTTTGTTTTATTAAATTATTTATATTTTTTTATAATATAATATTACGAATTTTAAAAACTATTTTGCAAATAACAAATTTATATGATATTATAATAATAATGTTTTGATATATATAATTTTCATAAAGGGTTATATAAATATATTTAGAACCGAAAAAATCTATAATTTTTATATATTTTTTTTTTTTAAATTTTTTATAATTTATTTAGAATATTTTATTTTATATTATATATTTACATTATTATTAATATATTTTTAATTTATAAAACTATATATATGTGGTATTTTTCTCCTCCTTTTATAGATCTTGGTTTGGTGCGGTTGATTTATATTTTTTTAATGTATTCTATTTTTTTTTGCTTTTTGAATTTGTATTAAAATTGGGGGGAGGATTATATATATATAATATATATATATATATAAATATGATAAAATAATGATATTAACATTTACAATTTGAAAGAATTTGAATATATTTAATTTTAAAAATTATTAAACATTTTGGGATTTAAAATTTAAAAAAATAAAAAAAAAACCTGGGAATTTTGAATCTTGAATTTTGAATCTAAATATTTTTAAAATAAATATTAAAAATTATGGATTTAAGATTTAAGAATTTGAGAAATTATTTTTTGGGAATTTTGAATTTTGAATCCTATAATTTTTGAAAAACAAATAAAAATTATGGGGTGGTTTTAATACTCTTGGTGTTTAATAAGATTAATGGAAATTATTTTTGTGAAATAATTTAATTTAGTGATAACGAATGTTTGAGATGATAGAATAACTTGAATATTTTAGGGGTTGATGATTCTTAGGAAAATGGTGGGTTATGAATTCCTTAATATTGAATTCTCATTTTAGTGGTAAAGCATTTTTAAATATTAGAAGAACTTGAATGTTATTTGGGTTTGGCTAGGATTAATAATTCTTAGGAAAATATTTTCTGAAATTTTTAATATTGAATTTTCTATCCGATAATAGCAAATTTTTAAGTGCTTAGCGATGGACACACTTTTAAATTATTAATTAGACAAACTTTTAAGTGCTTTTGGTGAGCTTTATGTTTGGTGAGCTTTATGTTAATTATGCTCATATTGACTCCTTTCCAGGAAATAAATAAAGATAGGTATAACACTCAAAAATATTGCATTTTCCAATATTTTATAAGGAGGCACAGGATTATTTGGGGTAATATATATATATAGATAGATATATGTTCGCATATCGTCCCCTACTCTCTTCAACTACCTATCCACATTTGCTCATCTACTACTTCCACCTTTTGACAGAATCAATTTTCCTACGCAACTAGAACTTTAAATACAACGATTTAGCTAGAATCCCTGTTTCGAAATAATTTTAGATTTTGAACCTCTTTTCCCTTGAGATTTCCCTTTGAAACACCGTCTAACAAATTCAATGTCGGACCTTTCTTATGCTACAAAAAGGCTAGAATTAAAACAACATTTTTCGACACTTTTCGATAAGCTGTATATGCTCGGCGTTTAGCGGAGCATATCCTCTACCCTAGGTTAGACGCTATGCGACCTGAAACTATCGATACAACCCATACCGTCTATCAACATATTGGGTAATGAATTCCTCATCCACTTTGGTCATAGGCAAGGCCTATATACTGACCCCTCCGCGCTGAACCACCCCGATTGGGAGATGTTCCCGAAGCCAGGTCTTAACCGCCTGATAGCGCCACCTCGTCCACCGCCATATTGAACCGTGCCATTGTCCTGCAGAAACCAGGTAATACACTGAGTGTTGGGGGCTACTACAAGTGAAGCGGCCAGGCAGTCTCCTACAATGGCCTAACCTCCTTGGGCAAGTTGCACTAGACCTTAACGGCCCATAGACTTTTAGAAGTCCATCAACAATTGGAACACACTACACCATTGCACCGGGACAGCCTCATCGTATATGGCTAGCCACCAATCCAAGACGTCCTGGGCAACCTAGTAGCCATATTTCTGAAAAAGCTTATCGAAAGATATGTGTAATATATATGGCACCTCCATGTAAGGGGCCACCTGTGTAATAGAGATAGGCGGCACCTCCAGCTCCGCACGACTTCCTCGACATACCTATTCCTTCAAGGCGGCATATATCACTACGATATGAAATATTTGGAAATTAAAAATAGGATTTGTGTTATTTACATTCTAATGCCTAAGTCGAATAGCTCAACAATAACCGCAACGATGCCTTCAATCAGCTACATAAACAATTAATTACACATTTAAATTATATTCGTCTTAAATTATATTTATTACTTAAATTATTTTTAAAAAAAACAGTCCATCTAATTTTTTATATTATAAATTAATTAAAATTTAATCAAAAATCAATATTTATATTTTTTATATAATTATTATTTAAACAAATATAAAGAGTCCGGAGTTTTCTATAATATCTTTATATAATATCCTTTATATATAAAATATTATTTTAACCAAAATTAGAATTTTAAATATAATTTAATCTAAATATATTTTTCAAAACTATATTTATGTTTAATTATAACTTAAATAAATAAATTCTCAAAGACCCATAAATAAAATTTTCTAAAAATTCTAAATTTACCATTCCCAAAAAACAATAAAACCAAAAACCATAAAAGAAAAGGGTTATATATATACATAATATCCATTCTTTTTTCCTTTCAAATTAATATATTATCTTTAACTATATATATATATTATTTTTTTTCTCCTCAAATTAATTTCATTTCTTAAATCCAACATTCAATTTATTAAATCTTTAATACTATACATTACATAAATTATCATTTTTCATAGTATATAACCGTACATCCTCCGTAAACCATACCCTAATCAATATCAATCATGGACAGTTTAGACCTCTGTGTAAAACATTATTTTGTTTCTTCACAATTCTTCTTGCTTGTCTATTCTCTCAGTGTTCACAACAACACCTTTGATTGCAGTCAGCGCCTCCAGCATATGTGATATTGCCAGGAGGCACATTGCAGTATCATCCACGCGCATGCTGCTTCTCTTCTCCAGTTGCAGTTGGTCATCATCGCGGAAGAAGGCTCCCAATGTCTCTGATGTCTCTGATCCTTCGCCGAGTGGACCGGGATTGAGCTGAGACAGCTGGTACCGATTCACATCCTTCTCAAGAAGCTGCAGCACGACCTTCCGTTTCGAAATGCAAACAGCTCATGTTTTGTTGGTCTTGAAGTGTCAAAAGCGGTTAGTCCAATCTGGGCTTGTGAAGTTGCCAACGAACATGGTTTAAGCTTTGGATTTCTTTCACACGCTTCCTGGGTTTCAGTGACCATCAATTTGACTGTTCAAAATTGCGGCACCTTTCTCTTGACATTGCCAAACCTTTCGCCCGCATGTATATACTTCAAATGCTTTCGTGGGTTTAACATGCCGCCCGCCCCGCGTATTTCGAAGATTTTTAACACACATGCGACATCTTTTCACAGAAATCAAAAGAAGGGGATTTGGGCTCCCCAATTCATTTTGGACAGTCCCAAATGGATCTTTTCCCATGCCTGCACCAACTCGGCATCCATGAGCATGGCCGCCAGCGATGCCAAGCCCTGCAGGGGGCCGCAGGTATATCGCGCTCCCCCGATCCTCGCGAGAATGCCTTGCGAAATACCAACCTCGGGGTAGATTGAACCAAGCGAAACATGTTCGGAGTTTGTGGGCTTTGAGATTGGTTTCTCATGGACATCACGTCCTTCTGGGTGCTTAAGTTGAGGAAACAACCATCACCAAATGCAGATGTTGATCAATGGTCTTCTTTGCAAAAGCACAAATATCAGTTCTCGCAGGAAAGCAATCCCAAGAGCGGATGCCACTAAGTGCCAAATACTTTTCTCAACAGGGGGGAACCTTAAAGTGACAGGGTTCCTTTTGACTTCCTTTGAACAAAGCACCAACAGGCACACCAAAGCTTTGCCTTGCCTCGGGCCCCTTCTGGAGCCGGAAGCTCTCAGACCTGCCCAGGAAACGGTCCACGTGTTCGGTGGCCCAGCGCTTTAGCAGCAGCCGCTGCTTCTTGGCCGCCTTGGATGGCCATCGGATTGCCAGGGCCCTGGCCAATCAGGGAGATGGAAGGGGGCTCAGCCACATGTTGGGGCGATTAACAAGCCTTGATTGGGAAATGCTCACTGAGGAGGCTTGAGATGTGGGCGACCAAACATGTCAAACCTGGTGTCCCTTTCAAACCGCATGAGATGGGCGCATGGTGAATGCCATCCCTTCCGCATGGCTGCAACATCGATTGAGTTTCCTTTCAAAACGGTGCTCGGAGGTGTCATGAGCCCATTCGCCTGGCAGAGGCAAAGGACCAGTACTCCGCATTGCCTTCCCAAGCTCGCCGCAAGAAGGCCTCGAAACGGTGGAGGTATTCCTCCAAATCCTCGTGGAAGCTGGACTGCTCGCCTGGCCGTGTCGCTCGTGCTGGGGGCTACCCCTTGCTGTCTAACTCTATTCTGGTTCCCTCTTCAATTCATTTGCTTGGTTGTCCTCTGGTTCCACCTAGCTTTGCTTCAAGGAACTGCCAAACGGCTTGAAACCCCCTCGAGACCCACCTACATGGAGAGCGGTGACAGCCAGGGACTCCCACATGATCGCTGAGCGGTGGTAGGAGATGAAGGACTCATTCCAAAGAGATTCGGGATAAATTTTCTGCAGCCCCAGAAACCAAGACTCGGCATCGTCCAGGTAGTTCTTCTTGCCCAAAGCCTCACCACACCTCGCCGCAGCCATGAGCACGCTGGCTTGTATTGCAGGGCTCGCATCCACGTCGCTGGAACCTGGCTGTTTCTGGAACACGAAAACAGAAGCGCCGGAAATCTGCTGCAGCCGCATGCCCAGCGAGGGATACGATTTTGCCTTCAGCAAATGCTTCACATGTTTCTCCACAATGGTCTTGCTGTCCTTGCTTAAAGGCACGCCGCAAAGCGCAGTCAAAGCTTGCAGCTGCCGCAGCACACAATTCTCCACTGAATCGCGGTCAACCACAATGTCCAAGCAGCCGTGCAACCAGCGAACCTGCTCGCCGTATTCAAACTCATAGCCACCAAAGAGCTCCGACTTCAGCGCGAGACGCTTGGACAAGTGCTGGGCCGCTGCCTCGGCGGAGGCATTCAGCAGGCCTTGGATGCGCTCCTTGTAAGAGGCCTCCAAGGCCGCTGGGGCATCTCGCCCAAGAGCACCCCCAAGGCCAGCGACCAGAAGGCCCAGCATGGCAAGCATCGATTACTCAGGCTACCATCCCATGCCTTTCTGTCAGTCGCTGCATGCACCCGCACTTGACCAATGGTTTGGTTTCTTGGGGGTTCATGCTTTGTCCAAAGCGTGTCATGCCTCAAAGTCTCAGCAACCAGATTGAAGCGCCCGCCTTGAGCAGTGATGTACCAGTGTCCAGTACATCGCTCACAAGAAGGAACATGACACATTGCAGTACCAGTAGCAGCATATTGATGGCGGCATTCTTGAACAGCTGTGAAATCAAACCATCTGCTTGGAGGGGAACCAATACCGACACTGCTCTTGAAGCGCAATCACTGCTTGCAAATCCTTCTCAATCCTACATTTCCCCGTCACTATCGCGCCACTGCGCATACGCACATTTTCATCTTCGCCGTCTCCGAGCCGTAGCCTAGCAATTCGCCATCATTTAGGCAGTGAGGGACGGCAGTGAAAAAGCAGAACGGCCTGCCTGGAACTGCAAGAACTGCTTCATGTGCTGAGCTGTCAAAGCTGAAGCCACCTGTGCAACTCATGCATGTTTGCATCCTCCTCAACTCACATGCGCTGACATTTCGGCTGGTCGTCCGCCGGAATGACCATCACTTCATCCGGAAATGTTCAGCTCTTGCAATGATTCGATGGGTTTCACCGGCAAACCCATGCCCAACCTCTCCCATGGAGAAGTCTTCTCCTGCGGCATTGGAAGCGAGCAGCCGGCACCTGGGAGCGGAGACACTCTCATGAACAGACACAACTGCCCCAAAGCAGTTTCATCCAAAAATTTGAGGTACATAGATCCTCACGTATGCCGTTGCCCTGCGCTAAGCTGGACCAATCTGTTCTTCCCTCCAAGATCGGCACATTTCGCAGAACCACAGGCACAAGTTTGACCTGCAAACTTTCACTCGTGCGGCATCATTCTTCAATTTGCCACATTTGACAACTTGGACGTGTCGGCGCTGGGGTCTCTGGTTGCTTGCCGTCTGGCGTCCCATAAGACCCTCCCAAAGAGGGGACTTCCTATTTGGCGCAATTTCCGATCAGAGCCACGCGGTCCGTTGGCAGCCCCTCCCTGCCTTTGGTCTCCATCTGGCAGGCTGAAGCAAATCAGGCCGTGCCTCGGTCTTCCAGCATTCATCAAATCAAATCCAACCACAAAAGAAAAGGATTCCCTCAGCCACTTGAAGAACTTTCAGCCTCTATGAACCAAAGGGGCACGACAGCTGCCGACATCAGCGTAAGCCACCCACACGTTTCGGCCGCGCCCTGGCGGACCAAGGCCGTCTTACATGTCTGCACTCACAGAATCTGGTCTTCTCGTCGCCGCCCTACCCCAACAAAACCTGCACGGGATCCGCGCAAACAAGGCGTTGCCATCGGCAGCTCTCGGTGAAAAAACAACTAGCAAACTTTAATCAAATGCATCATGATGCATCGGGTTCATGTTGATGGATCGGCGGTCTGAATTTGCTTTGCCATGAGAATGGGCACAGAACTAGAATCATAAGTCAAACGGGTATCCCTGAAACAAAAACGGCTCTGCGTACCTGGCTTCTCAGACCCAATTGACATTTAAAGGCACCTGTTAGGTGCTTGTAGTGGAGAGTGCCCTCCACAAAAAGGACCATCCTATGTCACGTAGTAATACACTCGACCTATGAATCTCCGCCTTTGTTGTCTGCAATGGTTCAAACGTCCCTCCCTCCGTTGATGCTGACCTAAACGCTGAATATATATATATATATAATGCAATCATATCTCTACAGTATGAACCCTAGCTTCCTTTAAATGTCTTGGCTGTGACACGTATTGACTATGGTTTACATACACAAAAGTGGCCGTATTGAGTTCAGTATCTAGCTCTAGAAGAGCCATCCTGTCAGCTTGCCGGCATGATCTTAATTGGACATTTTGTGGTTTCAGCCAAGTGAACCTTACAAGATTAACAATCAGCTAAGCAGACCAAGACTGGAAAACCAGTGCCCAGGTTTCGTTGCATGCACATGACCAAGGATTTGGGGATCTCTATGTTATCAAGTGAACCATGACCCTAGTCCAGGCAGAAGTCTGTCAGGCTGGTTTCCCTTTGTTGTTCCCTTTTGTTTGAAGGCGCTGGTGCAACCGCAAGACACCACCTTCTCTCTCAACTTTGCTGGCTCCACCGATGCTCGGCCCCACTGCCACAGCCAGGCTGTTCAAGGGCACCTCGCGGGTCAAAAGACCTCCCTATCTGCTAAAACACCAAGGATTCAATCTTAAACCCCTCTGCCCTGGCCATCCTGAACAATCCAGCCGTGCTTTGTCACGTCTGCACGTGTCACTGCTCACTGCTACTTCAATTCATGCTGCAGTTCTGCTTGGCAACACCAGTGTTGTATGAAGCAAGCAGTACGGCCAACTATATCATCCTTAGCATGGGAGTGCTATCCACATGTTATCCTTTTCTTGTCCAGCTTGCTATGTGGTCACCGGAAAAAATAATAACACATTTTCCACCTAGTTCCACTTCTCACCCAAATTAAAGGGCCGGATAACCCCACAAGTCTATGCTTATTGAAGTATGCGACACTTGCGTCTGCCGAGCAGCGAATAATCCCAAATCCGAGACATGCAAAGACCCTCACATGCAAAACCTTCACGCAGTCAGCTATGTCGAAAACTCTCAGCACTTTGTTTTTCGCTCTGGCAGATCGAGGGGTCGCATTGGCATCGCCAATGGTATATGTCAGCGGCATATGTTTAACATATGGCTTGAAGTGCCAACGCGTCAGGCGCAGCATGTATCTGCCAGCCTGGCCCCATGCATCCTGCGCTGTAAGGCGCTAAGTACTTGAAGACCCTTCCAAGAGCGGAACCCCATTTCTGCGGGCTTCTTTGCATTGCAGCTGGTTCTACAAGCGTATATAGGTCGCTCCCGCGACCGCAGATGCAAGCAACTTCCAAATCATCCACGCGTCCGAATCTTTCGATTGGGGTGTCCTGAAGTGCGGCTCGATGATGTGTTCTGGCACGGCTGCAAACGCTGCCATTTAGACACAAACGCTGCCCCTGCCAAGCAAACACACGCTAGATGCACAGAATGCTGCGCCTGCCACGACTTCGGCAACGGCATCTCCAAAGTGCTGCGCCTGCCACGATTTCGCGCGCCCCGAGCCGCGCGCGACAACATCCCAGCCCTTTAGACAGCTGCCAAATGCCCCTGCCACGCAAACACACTCAGATGCACAGAATGCCCTGCCACGAACTGCCACGATTTCGCGCGCCCCGAGCCGCGCGCGCGACAACATCAACCCTTTAGACAGCTGCCAAATGCTGCCCCTGCCACGCAAACACACACTCAGATGCACAGAATGCTGCGCCTGCCACGACTTCGGCATGGCATCTCCAAAGTGCTGCGCCTGCCACGATTTCGCGCGCCCCGAGCCGCGCGCGCGACAACATCCCATCCCTTTAGACAGCTGCCAAATGCTGCCCCTGCCACGCAAACACACGCTCAGATGCACAGAATGCTGCGCCTGCCACGACTTCGGCAACGGCATCTCCAAAGTGCTGCGCCTGCCACGATTTCGCGCGCCCCGAGCCGCGCGCGCGACAACACCCCAGCCCTTTAAACAGCTCCCTGCTGCCCCAGCGATGCCAAATGCTGCCCCTGCCACGCAAACACACGCTCAGATGCACAGAATGCTGCGCCTGCCACGACTTCGGCTCTCCAAAGTGCTGCGCCTGCCACGATTTCGAGCCCCGAGCCGCGCGCCATCCCAGCCCTTTAGACAGCTGCCAAATGCTGCCCCTGCCACGCAAACACACACTCAGATGCACAGAATGCTGCGCCTGCCACGACCAATCTCCAAAGTGCTGCGCCTGCGCGCCCCGAGCCGCGCGCGACAACATCCAGCCCCTTTAGACAGCTGCCAGATGCACAAATGCTGCGCCTGCCACGACTTCGGCAATGGCATCTCCAAAGTGCTGCGCCTGCCACGATTTCGCGCGCCCCGAGCCGCGCGCGCGACAACATCCCAGCCCTTTAGACAGCTGCCAAATGCTGCCCCTGCCACGCAAACACACACTCAGATGCACAGAATGCTGCGCCTGCCACGACTTCGGCAATGGCATCTCCAAAGTGCTGCGCCTGCCACGATTTCGCGAGCCCCGAGCCGCGCGCGCGACAACATCCCAGCCCTTTAGACAGCTGCCAAATGCTGCCCCTGCCACGCAAACACACACTCAGATGCACAGAATGCTGCGCCTGCCACGACTTCGGCAATGGCATCTCCAAAGTGCTGCGCCTGCCACGATTTCGCGAGCCCGAGCGCGCGCGCGACAACATCCCAGCCCTTTAGACAGCTGCCAAATGCTGCCCCTGCCACGCAAACACACACTCAGATGCACAGAATGCTGCGCCTGCCACGACTTCGGCAATGCATGTCCAGTGCTGCGCCTGCCACGATTTCGCGAGCCCCGAGCCGCGCGCGCGACAACATCCCAGCCCTTTAGACAGCTGCCAAATGCTGCCCCTGCCACGCAAACACACACTCAGATGCACAGAATGCTGCGCCTGCCACGACTTCGGCAATGGCATCTTCAAAGTGCTGCGCCTGCCACGATTTCGCGAGCCCCGAGCCGCGCGCGCGACAACATCCCAGCCCTTTAGACAGCTGCCAAATGCTGCCCCTGCCACGCAAACACACACTCAGATGCACAGAATGCTGCGCCTGCCACGACTTCGGCAATGGCATCTTCAAAGTGCTGCGCCTGCCACGATTTCGCGAGCCCCGAGCCGCGCGCGCGACAACATCCCAGCCCTTTTAGACAGCTGCCAAATGCTGCTCCTGCCCTGCAAACACACACTCAGATGAACAGAATACTGCGCCTGCTACGACTTCGGCAATGGCATCTCCAAAGTGCTGCGCCTGCCACGATTTCGAGAGCCCCGAGCCGCGCGCACGACAACATCCCAGCCCTTTAGACAGCTGCCAAATGCTGCCCCTGCCACGCAAACACACACTCAGATGCACAGAATGCTGCGCCTGCCACGACTTCGGCAATGGCATCTTCAAAGTGCTGCGGCTGCCACGATTTCGCGCGCCCCGAGCCGCGCGCGCGACAACGTCCCAGCCCTTTAGACAGCTGCCAAATGCTGGCCCTGCCACGCAAACACACACTCAGATGCACAGAATGCTGCGCCTGCGACGACTTCGGCAATGGCATCCCAAAGTGCTGCGCCTGCCACGATTTTAGACAGCTGCCAAATGCTGCCCCTGCCACGCAAACACACACTCAGATGCACAGAATGCTGCGCCTGCGAAACACAAACACTAGCCGCGCGCGCACAACGTCCCAGCCCACAGACAGCTGCCTGCCACGCCTGCGACGACTTCGGCAATGGCATCTCCAAAGTGCTGCGCCTGCCACGATTTCGCGAGCCCCGAGCCGCGCGCGCGACAACATCAGACAGCTGCCAAATGCTGCCCCTGCCACGCAAACACACACTCAGATGCACAGAATGCTGCGCCTGCCACGACTTCGGCAACGGCATCTCCAAAGTGCTGCGCCTGCCACGATTTCGCGAGCCCCGAGCCGCGCGCGCGACAACACCGCAGCCCTTTAAACAGCTCCCAAATGCTGCCCCTGTGAGTGAGTGAGTGACTGTGAGTGAGTGTGAGTGAGTGAGTGTGTGTGAGTGAGTGTGTGTGAGTGAGTGTGTGTGAGTGAGTGTGTGTGAGTGAGTGTGTGAGTGAGTGTGAGTGAGTGAGTGTGTGTGACTGAGTGTGTGTGAGTCAGTGTGTGTGTGAGTGTGTGTGAGTGAGTGACTTTGTGCGGGTGAGTGAGTGAGTGAGTGTGAGTGAGTGTGAGTGAGTGAGTGTGTGTGAGTGAGTGTGTGTGAGTGAGTGTGTGTGAGTGAGTGTGAGACAGTGAGTGTGAGTGAGTGGGCGGCGGGGGCGGCGGGGCGGGCGGCGGACGGCGGGGCCGGACGGCGGACGGCGGGCGGCGGGCGCGGAGCGGTAAAAGTAAGAACCCCACACAAAGATGTGGGGAAAAACAGCTTCCCAGCAACTGGTTTGTTCCCCATGGCCCTGGCCTGGAAGAATCGCGCCAATGGTCTCAGCACCGCCTCCGCGAAGTCCGCCGCCCGGCGCGCCAGGCCTAAGGCGCGCCGTTTTCTTGCCAATGTGGGCGCAAGGGACATTTGGAACAACCGGAATTCCAAAATGGGTTGCCCTGGTAAGTGGAAACATGGACCAAAACCTGCGTAACCCATGCTGTTTAACTTTGAGCCACACCCATTTAGGTGTGGGTCAAAAATAGGCAGCCGAAATGGAACCCTGGTAGAGGGAAAGAAGACGAAATCCTGCGGGCCCTGGTGGTTTAATTTTGACCCGCACTCATTTCCAGCATAAGTTCCTGGACTGGACGAAGAGTGGCGTTTGGAAGCCAGTCAAGGGATTAAGGAGCAAACCCCGCTATACAACAAGCCCAACACCCACGAGAGCGACTCAGCACAAGGCCCTCTGAGGCCAGAAGGCTACCCTTGGGCACTGATGCCTCGGTCGAACATGTTTTGCAAAACATTATCCCCTCCCAGGTGCCCTTGCATGAGCGCAAACGCGTTTTTTCCCTGTCTCAGACATTGGAGCTTTTGATGCTGGCAAACCCAGAATAAGGGTGCAGGAAGGAGGATTGCTGATTGCTGCTTCAGCCACTGAAGAAAGGCTTGACAGCATCTGCAGAAGGGCAGCTGTTAACTGATTTATCAGATCCGACTGATTAGGTTCAGGAAGTCTTCGCCAACAATCTCAGTAGTTTCCACATCCGCCAAAGCCAAGATTGACCTGCTACAAGCATGACAACTCACCATGAACACTCACCTGCGTGCCTCTTTCCATGATCACCGCATGGAGCATTCAAACCTTTGCACACTTCAGCAAGCCACTTAATCATGGTTCCCTAAAAGAGTACTAAACAAGAACTTACAGGGGGAATACTAAACAAGAACTTACAGGGGGAAGGACAGGTGAAATCCACAAAAAGGTCATCCAAACCTTTTTTTACATATAGACCCATGTCAGATCCTTTCAGGTCAGGGATGCCACGCCTGCCGCTTCGCCAGGGCAAGGCCAACCTCCTGCAGGGCCTGGCCGACAGCAAACTTTTTGCCGTGAGTCGAGACTGAACCTTGAGACCCAACCTTCAACAAGCTTCAGGCATAGGTGGCCTTTTGTGCCATCTATTTCTAGCCAGGCTCACCCAAAACGGACACCTATGGCTTCAGGGTCTGGTTGGGGCCATTCTGGATATTTTGACCTTGTGCACAAAGTGGCCCTCTCAACCACTCGCCTTTGGGCCCCGAGCCTGAGGAGAGGCCAAAAAGTCCGAAGGCCCGCAGGCATAGAGGCTCACATCCTCCTGGCTCCTGGCGGAGTCAAGTTCCGGGAATGTGAAACAATGCAACAACCAATTTAGAGCTATTTGCTCAGTCTGTTTGTCACTGCCCGCTGGCTTCAACAGACTTTGGCTGCCGACGGAATAGTGACATGCAGCCTGAGCTGGCAATTGGGCAATCCGAGGACCGGGCCAAAGGACCCGCCGTAGCCCCACCTCCGGAAGGGCTCAAAAACAACTTATTTGCCTGCTTGAAGCAGCTTCAATCGACACATCCTTTTACAACCAGTCACAGTAAGTGCCTTAGTAATTAGGGAGCGTGTAAATCAGGATTGGCCAAGTTGCTTCAAGCATCATGAATCAATGGAGGCTCCACTGCCAGTGGATCACGTGCGGCGGTTACTTGCCTTTTTGATGACAACTTTGCAAGAGATCCTGGGAATCCAACGAGGCTTTGATAGCTTGTTTGATATTCTTTGATGCTCCAAAGCGGTTGCACCTGAAACGAAAGTGCGGAGAGATCAGTCTTCTCACCCTCATAGAGGGTCAATAAATATCATGGCATAAACGATGACAAATCAATGCAAAACATGCATGTTTGGAATGCCTAATCATCTGACCATGCATCATGTCAACCGTCAAGCAATAGCTATCAACATACAAATGCAGCAACGGCACGATTATCCATGCCTCTGCTGTCCCAGCAGTCTTCTGGCCGCTCGACGCGCCCGTGTACATTGCCTGGCCAGGCTCTCAAGATTGTCCGACCGGAGGTTGTCGTTCTGAGGTACATCATTAGGTACCGAGGGGCCACTATTGGCCAGCCCCATGAATCAGTGTGTCAAGATTTGCAGCGCCAGCCGAATGACCGCCCGCCTCGCCAGCTTGAGCTGCCCGAGTTCGCTGACAGCAACGCGAAAGCAAGCTCCTCAACGAGGCATCCTTGGCATTCACATGCGGAGGTGGAGGAAGCAGGCGAAAAGCTTGAGCATGAACAATGGGTCGAGATTTAATTTGGGATTTTCTTTGTTTTATTTTGGGATTATTTTTCTTTTCCGTCCTGGCTACTAAAATGCTGTAGTTTACAGCATTTTCTCAATGTACGTATTTTGCGCTAGTCCGTCAACATCATCAGCATCGTTTTCAACATCCCCAGCATCACCTTGGCTTCCTGCATCTTAAGCATCATCAGTTCCTCTGCGGCAAGGCCTCATGGTAAAAGTGAGGATTCAAATACGGGCAAACCAATCCCTGTAAAACACCTAAAACGTAGCGGGCGGGTTGGGCGGGCGGCAGCCCCCCATGATGATTGAAAAAGTGATGATTCAATTTGGGGCAAAAAATCTAAAACGCAGTGGGGGGTTGGGGGGGGGGCGGCATAACCCCCCCCCATGATGATTGAAAAAGGGATGATTCAATTAGGGGCAAAACATCTAAAAAGCAGCCGGGGGTGGTTTGGGGGGGCGGGGGGGGCCATGATGATTGAAAAAGAATGATTCGATTAAAGGCGGGCAGCCCCCCCCATGATGATCGAAAAAGTGATGATTCACTGAGGGGCGAAAAGTCTAAACAATAGCGGGGGGGTTGGGGGGGGCGGCAGACCCCCCCATGATGATTGAAAAAGTGATGATTCAATTAAAGGCGCGGGGGGGTTGGGGGGGCGGCAGCCCCCCCCATGATGATCGAACAAGTGATGATTCAATTAGGGGCAAAAAGTCTAAAAAATAGCGGGAGGGTGGGGGGGGGGGGGGCGGCAGCCCCCCCATGATGATTGAACAAGTGATGATTCAATTAGGGGCAAAAGTGGATCGATAAATTAGGGGCAAAGAATCTAAAAAGTAGCTGTCGCATGATGATCGAAAAAGTGATGATTCAATTAGGCGTGTATTTTAATCGAATGGGAGGAACTTGCGATGCTGAGGATGCTGCAACCAACTGGGAAAGCAGAGGATGCGAAAAGCCAAAAGCCACAAAGCCAAAAAACCACCTGCCGCAGCGGAACTGGCAATGCAGAGGATGCGAAAAGAGAGGAACTGCGAATGCAAAGGATGCGACATGAAAAGCCACAAAAGCCACAAAAGCCACAAAACCCACGTAACAGCCACAACAGCCACAAAGCCACCCACCCTGAAAAACAAAAAACATCCTTAAACAAAAAAAGAAGAAGAACAAAATCCGAAAAAAAATGGCCCACGCTTCTCTTGTAAACAAAAACACCTCGATGAGCGGCCGCCAACATCCTTGTGTGCCAAACTGGAATATCTCTAAATCCTTAGCCTTAAAGACTCGCCTTCATTTTTGAGGGCTTTTTGGTCATGTAGTCTTTTAGTCTCTCTTCCCGGAGTCTTGTAGTCTTCCCATAGTCTTCCGGTAGCTTCCCATAGTCTTCCTGTAGTCTTACGGTTGCTTCTCATCTATCGCAATTCAAAAGAGCCAAAGAAAGCCAATCTTTCGTGCAACAGGGCTTTGTTTAGACTTTGTCCGCCCTTCGTTTCAAGACCTGCTCGCGCCCAGTGTCGCCAAGTGCGCAACAAGGATCCTTCGTTTTAAAGACTCGCCGTCGTTTTTGGGAGGTTTTGCCCTACTCCACTCCATTGCATATCCCTTCCCTGTAAGAACCATTTTGGTAGGTCAATTGCTGTACCTCATGGGTGTTTCTTGTACATAGCTGGATTGGAGGGTCTCGAACCGGCCTAAACCTATGGCCCTCGACACTGGTGCTCTTCCCTAGCTTTTGTCCGACCTTGGAACCTGACGCATGACCTGTTGATGTCTGCGAACCATAAGAAAACTAAGTCCAACTTATGCCTCTGGCCCGGAGAGGTTTTGCGTGTAGCCAAGCTAACAGGAGGAACAGTGCCAAACCAGGCCGCCAAATGACGTCAGTACCTGCCGTAACCCCAAACTCAATTCTTGTAGCCGGAACGCACAGCAATGGCTTCCTCATCTTTGGCCCCTTGCCTTTCCAATGCTCCACTTTTCCCGTGCGCTGCTGAATCTATCGGGTTCTCTCACATGCATAGCATAGAAATTGCAACTGGATACAAACACTTGAATCGCCAAGTAATACGGAACTACAACTTCGTCTATCAACAGTGCGAGCTGAGGCCAGGTCGTCCACGTCCGAGGATGCGACGCCTGTCCGCTCTGTCCTCAAGCGCCCGCGAAGGACAAGCCGGCTGCAAACTCATAGCCCCGAGAAGCGACCGAAGCCAGCAAGGGGTTCTGCAAACCTATTTGCCCAAACTCGGCAAAGAAATCAAAACACTCAACAAACAACAGCCGCAAGACGCTCCCTAGATCCCTTCCTGCCTGCGGCCACTTCCTTCTTGTCTTCCTCCAGCGCGGGCGCTGTCAGGAGGCCTCAGGCCGATAAGCACGGATAATCTTACTGGGCTTTGTTCCGCTTCATTCGTCATCTGCACCGTTGGACAGCCTTCGCCTGAACAGTGGAAACCTGCTCACCATTGCTTTGACCACCCCATTTGCTATGCACTCAACACCAACTGTCCAGGAGCAGAGCCCACAGCCTACAAAGCCCAATCGTAGGTCGACGGTGAACAAGATTTGTTTTGAGCCATTTATCCACTGCCCGTGCGCGACACGTGGTATCTCAAGCCAAGCGGCCACAGGCAAGGTCGGCTGCGGGCCGAACCAGTCAAAGGAAGGGTACGGCGCCCAACAAAGACAACCTGCCTCTGAGTGCTGGACAGGATGCTGAGCAAACCATCTTCGCCCAACAGGTCCTTCACTGATTCACGCTTGCAGGGACTTTGTATGGAGAAGCTCTGTCTCACCCCCTGCTCGTAAAATAGAAAATGACAACCCAATTCGAATCTTTCGCCACAATTCCTGAAACACTCCTCTCGCTGGCAAAACCGATCAGAAAGATGCAAATTCAGGAACATTGCAGAATGCCTTTTTCCCCGTTTTTCCTTTTCTGGGACATCTGTGGTTTCAACCCTCCAAGTCCCAAGGCAGTGTCCCCGTCCTGCGCACCCAGAGCGCCGTCGTCCTGGCCATTCTTTTGGGGGTTTCGCGACACGCTGCGACGGGCTCGCCGAACCCCAGCGCCTCTGAGTCGCTGCCGCTGTCCTGGGCGTCGGCTCGGATTGGCTCAAAGGGAACGACCCCCCCACTTGCGGATGGAAAGACGCGGCCTGGTGAACCATGGCCGTTTGTAGACTTCTTGTTGGCACCAGTGTATCTTTATCGTGGGTCCAGGCTAAGATATAACTCATTTTTCGTTGATTAGAAGAAACAAGTCACTCTGACCCCCCAGCCGTGAGCACAAGGCCAAATATGATCAGTCGTGGGGTCCAAGCTTCTGTGCTCCGACATGGTGCTGGTGACATTGACTCTGAGCCCGGATCATCACTGTCATCCTCACCGGAGCTACCAGCATCCTGGAGTGACATGCAGGCAAGCTAGCCCGGCGCGTTAAGGTTACCCGGAGCCCTAACTTTCCCTATTAACAATTTAACAATTATAAAACGAATCAAATACTAATTTCCGGCTCGACCGTTGGGTGCTGCGCCAGCGCCACGTGTCCCCCTCGATGATTTCACAAACATCGCCCCAGTTCGCGAGCAAACCTGCTGTCCTGGCTTGCTCTCGCTTCGCGCCTTTGAACCTGAAACAATCATCGGGAACAGCCTATTCCCTGTGACCCACTAAAGCATTCCTTGGCCAGCATCAAGAACCCGGTGCGCAGGTTGGCAAACAGTGTGCCTTTGAGGTCGCTCCTTCAAGCGACCCTATCAAATATAATGTTCTGAGGATGGCCTCTTTGCCACTCTGGGAAACTGCTTAACACCCAATATCCCATACCACACAAGCAAGGGCTAGCCAACCAAGGCATTCTATTATGGCAAATGGAACAAACTCGGATGGCAGAAGATACCAGCAGGTCCTAGTTCACCGGCATGGGCTCATATCCCATTCCACCCTATAGCTGTAGAAAGGCTGCTTTAGCAGCTTTACCTCCCATTGATGTTGTGTTGATGACCCTCCCAATCCCAAACAACCATTCAGGTGTTGTTTTCTGCGCTTCCCATCGAATCGCGCAGTCTCAGCTGTAGAATATACCTGTATGTTGGGCTGGTTCCCAATTGTCCCAAAGGTAAAATGGAGGATGCCCTCCTTGTCTACGAAGCCGCCGAAACTCAGGCCCCCCGCCGTGCGCGAAGCCGCGTTCGGGGCCGCGGCTGGCCTGGACCTGGCGTCCAAGGCGCGAGAGATGTGGCGTAGTATTGGTTTTCTGGTTTACTAGTCTAGCATTCGGCGAGCGTTACTTAGTACCCCTTATAGTATTAGTGTATTGGTTGCTGCGAGGGATCTTTTGCTTTTTTTGGTATTTGCAGATGAGCAGCCATATTTTTCTGACAGTTTTTCCAGCGTTCCGTACCCTTCTTTCTTTGCAGAGAAGAGAATCTATAAATCTGGGAAGTAGTTTTAGGACACCTAAGGATTGATTAATCGGGGTGTAAGATTGATAATCACTGGGCGCAAAAGGAAAAAGGATCCTCTTCGACCAAAAAACATGCGCCCAGGCTTGGGAAACAACAACGACAAGCCACTCAAAAACAACAACAAAGACACCCAGCACCATTATGGCATGTATGTGCCTTCTGAGTTTAACAGCAGCCTTTCTAGCACTTGTTGCACATCTGGTCAGGTGCGAGTCAAAAGGATCATGGACTGCAGAAGGGTAGACACTGCTTGCAATTTATCACATATGACAGTGGAAGAGATCAATTATCTACGGGATGTTTATTGCCGTTTCTGCCACTTGTTCAGAAGCGCACTGCTGTAGAATATGTGGTACGATAGCAAGGGTGGCCAGCTACCACTCCAGATCGAGTAAAGATGCAAGCCCGAGCCTCTCTTGCGAGAATCGTTGAGCGAGCTCCTGCCACTGGCATCGCACTACACTTAAATGCACGCACGCCGGCAAAGAAATCTCACTTTCTGAGTGACTGGCCAAAAGAAGTCCAAACTTTTGGTTTGCCGCTAAAATGGTCTTCCAAAAAGTTTAAAGGCCCATGAACTCAGGGGGTGAAACATGAGGGCACCGCTACATGTCTGACCACGATGAACGGCGAAAGGTCTAAGCAGTTTGTCAAACAGCCTCTCTTGCCCTCAAATTCATTGAATGGTTCAAGGATCCCCAAGCGCTTTGTGATGTGATGAAGCGGATGCCCTGCTTTGCTTTCAGTGACTTTGTAGGAAGTCTCCGGGGGACGTGTTTGCAGGCAAGCTCAAGTCCTCGTGGGTGAGGCAGTCAGTGATTCCAAGCACCTTCCAGCAACACAGCCACGCTCCGCACATCTCCTGAATCACTGCACCCTTATATCCAAGCATGAAAGTTGGGTTGATCTTGCGCAAGTCCTGATGCCCCCCTGCTGTTGAAAGTTGAACTAGCCCACATCTCTTCGGACTCAACACAATTGAATGATCACTCATGGGCAATTTGGACAACGCACATGTGATGCACACAGAACATGCGGGGAATCCTGGAGAAAGCGCTCGACTTGACGAAAATTCTATGCTGTAGGAACGCTTGACATATGAACACCAACAAAATCCTTCAATCCAATATTCTGCTATGAGCACTCTGTTTGGCCAGCCACCTGTGCACCTACACTACATTGAACTCGAAACCACGTATGTACCTATGTCTATGTCAGTGGACCCCGTCTTGGACGCACGTTACTCGTGTTGATGATCAATGGCCTCCACAAAGAAGGCCTTGAGGTCAGCTTCGGCTTGGGCCCCTGCGCGGTTGGGTGAATGTTCTCAACAAAAATGGCGGCGGCAGGGCCGCGCTCAACACAAGCGGCGGGGTGAATGGGCTAGGTTGTTGCTTTGCTTGCTTGACTTGCTTGTTTGATCGCTTGTTTGCTTTAGTTTGTTTGCTTGCTTGCTTGACTGTTTGGTTGTTGTATGGGCTCTTTACTATCACCAACCACTGTGATTGGGCTTTTGGCCGTCTCAAAAGGGAAGTAACATGGAGGCATAGCCGTTCTGCGTGTGGCTGGGTTCTTTCTACGGTGATGCAAACCTATGCCCGGAAGTTTCTGGAGGCGCTCAACGAGTGAGAGAGTCCTTTGGTGGGTTGGCCTCTTGAAATTCTTATGGAGCTGGAAGTGCTTCATTTGTACAGTCACGCTATGAACCCGTTGCAGCACCTGGCCACGGTTTCACAAAACTACCAGGTGCAGTCAGAACATGGGGACAACTCGCCAGGCTGCAAGTTCCCCAAGATGCCCCCCACCTAATTGGGCGGTGGACAAAATCGGTTTGGTTCGGCTGGCTGCGGCTTACGCGAAAGCTTCCGCCTGTCTTACGCGACCGCAAGTTTTGCTTGGAGCCTCATGTCCTGCACAAAATCAACAGCCGCTCGCGCAGCGCCTACACAGCGCGGTCCTCGAAGGCACGGTTTTCGAATGGCTCCTTCAGTAACAATACACAGCTGCCGAGATTTTGCGAGCTTACGCGGCGCAAAGTTTCACAACAAACCTTACGTGAGCTTGCGCGACCCACATGCCTCCTTAGAGGGAAGCATGCTATAAGAATCAGGTCTAAAATCTTCACATGGGGGTCGGGGCGTTGCTCAATTGAGCTGGTTTGAACGGGAAAGGACTACAAAACCAACCATGAACGGGAGAGCGGGCGGTTCAACATGGCCACACATGAACAAGCACGGGTTCCTAGTCAAGCAAGTTGCACTTTGCCCGCAATCAGCTGAAACACCCAGCTAGTTTGAATTTGTTATCAAAAGCCACCAAGAAATCCATCTAGCAATCCAGCGGGCTGCCGTTGAATCGATCCCCGCTGGGATCTCTGTAATATTTGAGTGCAAGGATGCTGTCAAGCGCCCAACCATCCAGATACGGGGCACAAGCCTTCATCGCTTCCAGAAGGCCTTGGGGCGCGGCCAAACTCTTGAAGCCAAAGACAGGCAACCTCCCCCTCAAAGGCTTCTGGTTCGCGGAAGCGGCAAGACTGTGCCGCTCGACAACAGGCTGTGCCCAAACATGACCAGAATACTCTTCACAGGTTGCAGCCGTTTTTTTTGCAAAAGCGAGCAACAACACGTAAGCAATATCAACAAGCAAGCCGCCAACCGAGCGCTCGCAAGTGTCTATTGCACTTTGTGCTGGACATCCGCTGGTTCCACTTTAGGTCCTGATATCACTCTGCATCTCTTGCCTTTCCCTGTCCCGCGACCCAAATCCATCCTCCAGCTGGCTCTCGCCCCGCGAAGTGAGCCTCTGAAGTCAGACCCTTCTTGAGATCGTCGGGATCTTCTCACCCCCCGTCTTCCAGCACGTGTCGCGCGGCTGCAATCCATCTGCCTCGACCCTGTCTTAACCCAAGCGGCCGCCAAGCGCACTGGCCTCTGCTTCCTTCCCCCTTTTCGCGCGCGCACTGGCCTGGCCTGGCGGGTGTAAGTTTCCGGGGTTGGCGCTTGGCGCCCCAGCGCTTTCGAGCGGATCTGACCGGTTCTGGGCTGGCCCGGCTCCCCTTGGGCTGGCTGGGTGGCTGGCTGGCCTGACACCCAGGTGTTCACGCTCTTGGCGATTACCTTTTGTTGGTTTCAATTCGGTTTCAATTCTATTTATTGTGACATTGCATTGGTCGATTTGCTGTATGACCACAGCGGCCTCACTCGCAGCAAGTGTCACAAGCTAGGCCGATCTCGCCCTGACATTCCAACTTCCCAGCGTTCCGGACCAAATTGTCGGCATTGCAAATGCACCAAGCAAACCAGGCGATACTGGGGCTTTCTTCCTGGATGCTGAGTGTGTGGCCTCACCTTGACGTCATAGAAGTTGCTGAGAGCAAATTTGCTGCACGGCCTCAGCCGGATCCTACCCGCATTGGCTGGCATACCAAAGAAGCACCATGTTGCTTCAAGTGCCTGAGATACAAAGTTGGATACCCATGCGAGATCAGCGAAAATGGCAATACTCGCAAGCATGTTGTCCATCTCTCAAGCAAGTTGATCCCAGCGTATGATGCTGCTGTCACAAAGCTGCCGCTTAGATTGCAACTTGCCAGTTGGTCTGGGGGAGGGACAAATCAGCAAGCGCTGGATCCACCTCAGTCAATGGGTATGTCTCAGAATTGGGAAAAACTTATCCCAGCGACAAACCAAAACCACCGAGGCACCTGGAACACCGCCAAGACACCACCGGGATATGACCAGATCACCGCACCAAAACACCTATGGGACACCACCAAAGCACCAAAGCACCAAAGCACCAAAGCACCAAAGATCCAAAGCACTGCTGGGCTAACTCTAGGACACCACTTGTTATTATCACACCGCCGGCACCACCAGGACACCGGAATACCACCAAACAGAAACTCTGGACTGACACCAAAGAAACCACCGAGACAACCAGACATCACCTGGAAACTACAAGACCGGGAAACCACAGGGAGGCCGCCGGGACGCCGAGACACCGCTCGGGAACAACAAACGCCCGGACACTCTGCGGGTAGAGTTTTGGTCCAATATCTGTATGGTCACAAGGCGCTCCCAGGGCGCCGGCGCACCAATAGGCCGTCCCAGACGTCAGGAACTTCCATGGCCTCACAAGTCCTATCAACTCACGCGCCATCAGCGGAAAGATCCCTTGCGCTGGGATTGATGGTTCAGCTGAGCCTACAGCCGAAAGCAAGGCATAGATAGACAGCTGTGCGAGTGACAGTCGTACTTGCCATACGATTGATTTGTCCAAGACTTCAAGTTGAATGCAGCAAGTGAGTGTCGGAGCAGGATGGCAGGACATCATAATTTCAGAGAGCCCCCCCCCCACCCGACCAAGGCCCACCAGGCCTTCCTCTGGCCTGCGGAAGGATGATGAACCTGCGGCACGTAGGCGCGCTCGCCCGACCAATGCTTTCTTTGAGATGTCCACAAACTAAGCACTGGGCCACTGGGTTCAGTGGTGAATGAAAAACATGGAAAACCCCGAGGCAAGCCAATCACTAACACTTTGTCTGCTCTCTTGTCCCTTTTTTGCGGGGGCAGACGCAAAAACGTATCAAATAGCAGCTTGAGCAGTAACGCTCGTTGGAAGATACAGGAACAGGCGGCGGCAGAGCCGCGCTGCTCAAGAAAACCTCAACAAAAACGAGACGGCAGGGCCACGCGGGTTGGACCTATGCGAGGCCAGTTCAGCTTCATACATTGAATCACAGAGTGATGCAGTGATGAATAAAACAAAACCAGGGTTCCAAAGCTTCTTTCTTTGATGCAAATAGCACAGGAAGGCTCTATGTCTAGAGTCTAAACGGGATTCGCAGGTGAACATGCTGGCAGAATCCACATTCTCACTCATCATGTTCAACGTGCATCCCGCAAATAGCCCGTTCTTGTAGAGCATGGAGACATCATGCTCACTTTAGCCCAGTCAATCCGGCGTGTTGAATTACACCGAGTAGGGCCAAAGCCTGCTGGCGCTGCCCACCGTCCTCACAAGCACTGACGGCCGCGTTGATGCTGACTACGTTGGCTGGCACGCTTGCTTCAGGCATAGCGTGAAAAAGGGCCAATGCCTGCTGCCACTGCCCTCCTTGCTTGCAAGCGCTGATGGTTGCATTGAAGCTGATCTCGTTTGCTTTCAACTTCGCTTCAGGCATGGCGAGAAACAAGGCAAGTGCCTGCTGCCACTGCTTGTCTGTCTCGCAAGCACTGATGGTTGCATTGAAGCTAATTTCGCTGGGTTGCAGCTTTGTCTCCGGTATTGCGTAAAACAGGGTCAACGCTTGCTGGCTCTGCCCGCCCTTCTCGCAAGCACTGATGGCTGCATTGAAGCTAATCTCTCCGACTTGTACCCTTGCCACAGGCATGGCCCAAAACAAGGCCAGCGCCTGCGGCCAATGGCCACTTTTCTCACAAGCACTGATAGTTGCATTGAAAGTTACTTCATTGGGCTTCACCTTTGCATGAGGCATGCCTCGAAACAAAGCCAATGCCTGTTGCCACTGCCCGCCTTTCTCACATGCGCTGATGGTTGCATTGAAACTGATCTCATCTGGTTGCACTGTTGCCTGAGGCATGGCGCAAAACAGGGCCACCGCCTGCTGCCACTGCCGTGCTTTCTCACAAGCACTGATGGTTGCATTGAAGCTAATTTCGCTGGGTTGCAACTCCGCATCAGGTAAGGCGTAAAAGAGGGCCAATGCTTGCTGGCTTTGCCCAGCTTTCTCACAAGCGCTGATTGTTGCACTAAAGCTAACCTCATTGGCCTGCACCTTGACTTGAGGCATGGCCCAGAATACAGTCAGCGCCTGCTGCCACTGGCCACATTTCTCACACGCACTGATGGTGGCATTGAAGCTGATCACGTTGGCTCGAACCGTCTCAAACGGCATGGTCCAAAACAGGGCCAAGGCCTGCAGCCACTGTCGGCCCTTTTCACAGGCGCTGATGGTGGCGTTGAAGCAGGCCTCATCTGCTTTCAGCCCTGCCTCAGGCATGGCACTAAACAACGCCAGTGCCTGCTGCCAATGGCCGCTGTTGGCGCAAGCACTGATGGCGGCACTGAAACCAATTTTGTCTGGCTTCATCATGGCTTTGGGCATGGCTTCAAACAGGGCCAGTGCCAGCTGCCACTGCCCTCCTTTCTCACATGCGCTGATGGCTGTGTTGAAGCTAATTACATTGGCTCGCACCTGTGCTGTCGGCATGGCTCCGAACAAGGCTAGTGCCTGCTGCCATTGCCCTTCTTTTGCGCATGCGCTGATTGTGGCATTGAAGCTAATTGTATCCGGGTCCACCTCTGAGGGCATAGCCCAAAACAGGGCCAATGCCCGTTGCCACTGCCCGCCTTTCGCACATGCACTGATGGTTGCGTTGAAACTAATCACATTGGCTTGGACCTCTGCTTTGGGCATGGCGCCAAACAGTGCCAACGCCTGCTGCCACTGTCCGCTCTTCTCACACGCACTTATGGCTGCACTGAAAGTAATAACGTTGGCTCGCGCCTTGACTCCTGGCATTGCTCGAAACAAGGCCAATGCCTGCTGCCATTGTCCTCCTTTCTCACAAGCGCTGATGGTTGCATTGATACTGATCTCGTCTGCTTTTACTTTTGCTTTGGGCATATCTCGGAACAGGGCCACCGCCAGCTGCCACTGTCCGCCCTTCGCGCAAGCGACAATAGCTGCACTAAAACTTATGGCACTGGCATGTATCTTGGCCTTAGGCATGGAATGAAAAACGAATAACGCCAAGCGCCACTTCCTGCTTCTCTCGCAAGCACCGATGGTTGTGTTGAACGTGCTCTCATTTCGGTGCAGCTTCGCTTTGGGCATAGCCCAGAATAGTGCCAATGCCTGCTGCCACTGCCCCTTATTCTTGCATGCACCAATGGTTGCATTAAACGTAATTTCATCTGCTTCTACTCGTACTTCTGGTATCGACGCAAGGAGCATGCAAGCACCTTGCCAAACCTGTGACCTTGCACATTTCGCGATTGCACCGGTGAAATCTCTGTTGTCCATTTGCACCTGCCTCCCTGCGAGGATTTGGATTGTCGAGCCCAACAAGTCCCCACGCTTCTCCGCCAGCAAGGACAGAATGAACCTGACTGGCACCGTTTGCAAGGCCAAGTCCAGTGCCACTTCCAAGCTTTCCTTGGGCGCACTGCCCAGTTCGCAGAGCGCCGCCAGTTCCGGCTGCAACACCTTCCGCCCTCGCCTTTGAGCCCTGCGAAGCACGCGGCTCGCAGGTCGCTTCAAGTGGACCACCGCCACGGCCGCCACGACAACACCCTCAACTTTGTCGCTGCGAGAAACTGGCGGCTTGACAAGTCTTGAAGTCAGCTTTGATCTCAACACACCAAAGCGGGAGCTGGCATGAATATGCACTGCCTGATCCATGGATTATTGACAGCAGCGGCAGCACTCACCGAGCCAAGGCTGTGGATGCACCGGGAGCTGATTTATGCAACTTCTTAAACTCACCCTTCGTAGTGGGCATCAATGAGCCCCCGACACTCAAAGCTAAATGTTCAAGCCAACAAGCTACAAATGGAACACGGCTACGTCCACAAATAATACCCTGGGCAAAATGAGCACAGCGTGCAACTCAATCCCAAATCATCCGAACCTTTCGCGCCAAACCCAGGCGCCTGCTGTCTTTGAAGATCCGCGCGACGTGGGCAGGCAATGAGTCACCTTCACAGGGAAGGCTGGATGGTGATCTGCCAGATCTTCTTTCCGCGGAGTCAACCCGATTAAAGAACTTTCGCAATAGCACCATCTCAAGACTTCCCGACACCCAGTCGGTTTTCAATCAGTATCTCGTCCGTAAGCCATGATTGGCTCACTGATCCATATTGATTGAGATCCCCGCTCGATTGGCAGGCGACACTTTATCGCGCTCGAAGCCCTGCCTTCTGTCGCACTAACGGAAAGCCGCCGACGCTTCTGCTCCAAGACCTCTGGCCATGGCACCCAACTTTGCTCATGGCATTTTTTGTGTGGCTGGATGGTTGGACTGGGTGGATGCTGCCATGTGTTGCCTTCTGCTAGTGCTGGTGCTGATCACAAGGTGATCTTGGGTCTTATTGGCCAACAGTGAGCAGGGTGTTAAATTCAATTTATGTCGGTTGTCAACAAAAGCCCGGACAGCTCACATGTAGAAGCCTTGCTCAGAAACCCTTTTTGTATCTGATCAACCTCGGCAGGGTTCCGCGTGTCTTCCCAGGGCATCGCTTTCTCACGAACGCCTCTGAAGCTCGAAGACCTTCTTGCAGCTGGAAGAAGAGCTCTGCCTCAATTCAAACAATGGCTGCCAGGTTGCATACAATTCCCCCAACATAGCACTTGTGGTAGGGCAGCTGGAAAATGCTGGAAAATCAATTCGCTCTGGAAGGGAACCCCTAGGTTCCATGTTCGGGGGAGGTCCTTGCACGCATCCATCCGTATGATTCAACTTCTCCTATTTGGTGCTTCGAATTAGTGGTTTGGAGACTATGGGTGGTTTCCGACTTATCCGCAACAAGGAGGTTCAAATCCTCAAACCACCACCATCAATTGAGCGTTACCATGAGCCGTCACCCACAACAAGAATCAGCCATGCCTCAGGGACATTGGGCCTTTTGAAGGGCATCGCGGGTCTGAGGCCTGAGTGGAGGGATCTCAGGCGCTGGCATAAAGCTGCCGCAGGAACGACAGGGTGGGCTTTGAGGAGGATGGCGGAGTGCCTCCTGCTTGCGCTGGAACCAGCCTGCCGCTTTGCGAAGCGCCTGTTTCACTTGTCGTGCTGGAATTCTACAGCTACACAAGTATAGTATGGTCAAACCAGGACATGGCAACAAAGCTCATCCGAGGATAGTGTACGACGCTGGAACTCGCGAGACAACAACACAACTACATACATTGCGTGCATTTTAAGTCCGAAAATTCAGGGCCCCAGGGCTTTTTGGGTGGACATCAAAAGACCACCAAAAGGAACCAAGGACATCATTCAGCGGCTTTCACATGGATCTCGCCTCCGGAGCACCTGCAACAGCTGAAACCTTGGTTCGGTCGGATGCTTCGTTCAGGGAGCGAAAAAGCAAAGCACGATGCTTCACGGTGCCTGAGGGAGCTCAAGCAAGCAGGATCTGCTATCGAATCTGAGCAAGTGGCACTCCAGGAGACGTCCGCACATTCAGAAAGTCGCAGAACCAGCATTTCCTTGGCACCATGCCAGCGTCCAAAAAGGGTCCCTCACACGCTCCAGCATTCGAACACAACGTCTGACGGCGGTAGTTACCGTCCCACGATAGGAGAGGAAAATGGCTCTGCCTCAGGAAATGAAGAATGACCTCTGATAATGGCCAACTCGGGTCTAGTCTCTTTGCCTCTTGCAAGGCAGCTCATACATATGCTTTTGACATTTAGGGCTCGTTACACCTCATTGCCATTGTCTATGTTGCAGTTGTGATTCAATGACTGTACGTGCATGTCCGTTTTGTTGTGAACCAGCTAAATGCGGGGCTGCGGGATGGCAGGCACATCGTATGGGAAGCCAATTTTAGTGCCAGACCTAGTCTATGGACACGGGAAGGAAGCCAACTCTGCGGCATACGGCAACCTGTTAGTTTTGGAAGGTAGGTTTAGTATGTGGGAAGCAAGCTTTATTCAATGGAAGCCAAATCTAGCTTGCAGGAAGCTAACTGGCCAAATAGCTGATCAAGCCTGGTCGGTTGTATAGGGTGCAATTCCAGATTGGTTTGCTGAGTTTAGGGTGGACTTAGGATTGGTTTAGGATGGATTTTCGGGTGATTTCCGTAGGATAGGCTTAGGGTGGGAGAAGATGGTGAACTGCGGCTTGTTGTTGATGTTGAGTCGGGGTTTGGCAAGAGTAAGATGGATGTCGTACTGTTTTGGGATTTGTTTCGGCGAGTCTGTTGGATTTAATTTGATTCAGGCGCTTAGTCTTGGCTAAGTCAGGGTGGGCTTAGAGCTGACTTAGAGCACGGTTTAGCTATGCCCAGGCATGTAAATGATTGATTGCAGCCGTCACAATTCTCGGTCCGTGGCAAAGCCTCCCCGTAGATATCCTCAAATCAGGTTGCTGCCAAGTCAGTTTACTGCTTCAACATCTACTGCCAAATCGCTAATAAGTGGCCCTTTTGGTGCATCTCAACAAGGATACTGCGAAAGCTGGGGTGCTATTTGCAAGCCACAGGTGTGTCAATCACATGTACTTTCATCATACCGATGCAAAGTTTTGGGCCTGATAATTAGGTGTAAGATGGTGTACGCATGTATCCAAATCGTGGCCTAGGCTGCTGCAAGCGCATTATGTATATATACAGAAATATGTCGGCCCATCCTCCCAAACACCGCTGGGAGACCAAGCGCTGCGGTTCGTCCGTGTGACATGAGGTCTCATATCACGTATATGTAGAGAGAGAGAGAGAGAGAGAATGTAACAGCAAAGCATCCGCTTCTGACTCAATGTGTTGGCATTGACTTTGAGACAAGTCCTGAAGAACGGGCGCATCCGCCTGGCACGCCAACATTTGTATCCGTGAGTGTGCGTGTGGGTTTGTGTTTGTGTGTGTGTGTGTGCAGCCTCGCCCCTTGCAACCGGAATGTGGCAACCAATAGAGGCACAAACTCATACGCACACACACACACACACACGCATACACCCAGCCACCCAAAAACCCACCCAGCCACCCACCCAAACAAAAACAAACACAAATGAGCCCGCTAAACAAGAAACAGAACCCGGAAACTCCGCATGACCCCAAGTGAGCCCGCAAACCCCACAAATCTTGCACCGGTGTGTGAGCCATCTTTCAGAAAAGTAAGGTATCTACGTCACTTACAGTGTTTCGAAGAGGAACTCTGGAATGGCCAATGATGGAGGGAGCACTCAAATGGAAATGAACGGCTTTCACTGATCATTCAAGAAGGGACGGTGCACGTGCTTTCTCCGCCGTTCAGCTCCGAACACAAGGCATGCTCGTGGGCCAAAGGCAACGCGCGGTGCATTGCAGTTCTGTTTAACGCTTCTCCCAGTTTCTGAAAACCAAATGATCCACAAGGATCGCTCCTTGGAAAACCGCCCCGTATGCAGAATCACCCCTTCATGTCAACCCAGTGCTCAGATATCCCACTTGCGGCAAGCCTGAATTCCTAATCTTTGAAGCATGTTCCAATTTTCGGGCAAACGTGTCCGGCTCGCCAGATCGCAGGCTCGTCGGACAAAGTCCGAGTCCCCTGCAGACCAAATGGCCTCACTGGAGTGCTTGCAATGAGGCTTGCCATGGACGTAAGCCTTGCATAACACACGTGCCTCTTCTGGATGCTTGTCCAGGACTCAAATGGACATCCTTCACTGCTAGGGGACATACCACCCCAGCAACTCCGGGAATGATACGTCTGTCATCCCAGTGAGGGTTCTTCGCTCACTCAGGCAAAGACCTGATGCGCTTCAATGGGACCCTTTCCAGGAAGGAAGATCTTTGACTTCAAGTTCATCAACCTCAGCAGCACAGGTAGACACGTGATTCACGTGCATCTCGCACAGGACAAGTCTGCTTCATGAGGCCATGAACATGACATCGTGCTTTTCCACTTTGTGAGCGTCACAGGGGATAACTACTTTTGGATCAGCAGTCTGCAACCGGCTCTTCATCACATGTTGCACGCGTGTGACAGAACTTCACAGCTCGTGATCAAGGCAAGCAACGTGCACATGTTGCTCACACGCCGTTCTGGATCCTCGTCCCTGGCAACTCGATCAACCTGCCTCGTGCCTGCATATGCCTGCTTCCTACAGTTGCCATTGGCTGGTCAAAATGGATACCCTTGATCACAGTGTTGAGATCAAGTGAAACAAAAAAGGGAGTGGGTGCCACTGATCAAATGGGGAGTGGCCCTGAAATGGCAAATTACTGATGGGAAAACTTCTGACATCAGCCGATATTAGCTAAATGGTCCTGACATGTCCCAAGCATGCCTCCACCAGGAAACAAATATCCGGTTTGCTGCCAAGCCCTGACCCTTTCCTGCATTCCTCTCCATGGGATGAATCTTTGCACTGAGGTGAATGCAAGGAGGCTGCTGGCCTGCTCAGGACAAGATCATGAAGAAGTGCCACAAATCACACACCGGCCAACAGTTCTTGATTGCTGCTCACTCAGGTAGAACACCCGACCCGCGTTGTTATCAATGTATCGGCTAGGCTGAAATTCACTTCATACTGCAAGGTTGTTGTTTAACGCAGAAACACTGTTGGGCCTGCACTCCTCTGCCATAATGGCAGATTCTTCGTCTATGTACACTGAGCCGAAGTCTTCGTTCGATTCAGTTCCAACTCTCAAAGCAGCGTTGCTGAGTTCAAAAGGTAGCCACAAGCATGGTTTGCGATGAATGCCTATGAGCATGAACAGGAACAAACCAAGACAGCTCAGCCGCTTACAGGGGCCATCCCCTTCAAGCTTCCCACCGCACCTCAAGGCTTTCTAACCTATTTTCTAACCCACACGTGGCCAACAGTGTATACCTTACATACATACATATATATATATGTATATATATATATGTATATATACTATGTCATACGGCTGGTCAGTCCCCAAGTTTCCTTTGCTCCAAAACCTCATTCCTTCCGTCCCAGCTTGTTTCTCTGACCTGATGCAAGGCACTTACGACGCTCCTGAAGACAAGGATGCGCAAGGGACCCTGAATGAATAATGCAGTCCCTCTAGGCTGCGCCGTACGGCTCTGGCCGTCTTTCCCTTCAAACGAGTCCGTCATGGGCTCGCACTCTCTGTATATCATCCCTTTCTGTCCGTTCCGTCCTGTGGCGGGGGGTTGGGAATCGGTAGTCCCTCCAGGTGATGCCTGCTCTTCCGTTCCCACCCCCTTGGGTCACTGCCTCTTTGCTCACTCCGGTTGCACAATGAACTGCAAAATGAACAGACGCTGACTCCCGGACTCCGCAAGACCGCGCCTTTCGCTGATTGCGCGGCTCAGCAATGCCTCAAACGCACGCAAATAAGGTTAGCCCGGATTAGCACAAAAGAAGAACATTGGTCCGCAAAAAGCAAACCGTGGACATCAAACCAGTTCCAAACTGAAGCATCGTGGCAAACTCCAAATACTACATCAATGCACCACAGCGAGCAATCGAGGGCCACGCATGCATCAGCCCCTTTGGTGCACACATCGGTGGCGGCTCCTGGCAGCACGACGGAACCAAAGAAACTTTCGTGTTTGAGAGTCCGCTGAAGATGAGTTGTTTGTTCAATCAAGGCAACACAAACTTGAGTTGCATTTCTTCTTTCTTGCGGAAATGATGGGCATGGGCATGGGCAGTGCGAAAACGACTGGATAGGCTTCATATTCGTGCAACATGCACCAGCTGCCTTCGGCCCCTCTCACTTGTGAAGCAAACATGGAGGCGAACCGGCTGGTCCTAGAACCGAATCGGAAATATGGGGTCATCCCTTCAAGGTGGCAATCTTGCTTCAAGCAAGATTGCGGGAAGGGAAGTGGATAAGCAAAATAGTTGGAGACACTCCCCTTCTGCAAAAAAATATTCCTGTTTGGACAAGGATTTGGGCTCACCCTTGCTTCCCGGCTCGCCACAACACTTTGGAGTGGGGCAACATCCACGAGGCAAACAATCAGCCTGCCTTGGCAACCCAGCAGCTGAGCGCCACCGCAAGGCTCTCGAAGTCAGCAGTGCAGCGAATCCTGACAGTGCCGAACTCGCAACAGCTCTAAAGGCTCGAGCATGCTGGTGATGCAGCAAGCCATCATTTGCTGTTCTGGAAACCACACCCTCCATAACCACAATGACCAACAACCATGCGGTTCGCCGTTCTCAAAGTGCAAACGATCTGTTTCACTCGCTAAACCCAATTTGCAGTATGTCACAATAATAAGGCGGATGCCATCATGTCATGACCTGCAATGCTGTCACTCTGACATTTATATGCCCCAGCTCTGTTCGCCTACTGTTTGATTCCCTGCTCGACACCTTCCAAGCACCCACATAGTCATCCCATGGCCTGAGCATCTCCAGGAGCGGCTTGCAAACATCCGGGGCCTGAGAAGTATGCAGCCGTTGGACAATCCATTCGACTGCGGCATAGCTGTTGCATAAGTCGTGCATTGCAACCAGTCTGACCATTCTCAACCAAAACATATTGATGAACAAGACACACACACTCACACACACACACACTCACGCACACACACACACACCCAAACATATCATGCACGGGATAGTAGATGCTCGATCTGAGTTGAACCAAGCTCCCGTCATCAATGTACGGAAGACCAGCTTCACCTGCGCGCAAGCATGCCAGGCAAAGTGCACTTCGTGAAAGCTCAACTGTGTCACGACCCGTGTGGTGCATTTTCTTTTCCATTGCTGTAAATGGCAAACTATTCACACTCACCTGCCCAAAGAAGCTGAAGATGCCAGCTTCAGCCTTTGGGCCCTTGACAATAGACCAAAAAGGGACGCCCAAAAGGTTCCGTCAGCTTCGATTCTCCTTGGACCGAGAGCTCCATCCCGCATCCAAAAGGAGCGCACCCACCACGGGCTCGAAGTCGCCCCGCCGGAAGTAGCTCGAAATCCGGGGGCCGGGGCCTGGCCGAATTAGATCGAAGCCCAACCGGCCCAAAACTCCGAGCCAGGGCGAGCCGCGGGTTCCAGGTAAACAGTGATTCATTTATGGGCAAGTCTCTTGATTGACAAGACTCACTGCCTTTTCTTGTGATCTTTTGGACTTTGGAGAAAAAGCTTGTCAGCCACTTTGAGAGAACTGCCAAAAGACAAGACCAGGTTGGGCTGAGGATCTTGGCGTTTTCGCAATCCATGATTCAGGAAGTGTCTCAGATCGCATGCAACACACTCAGTTGGTCGGCCCCACAGGGACTTCGTCGCTCGACGTTGCAAGAGCAAAGAACAAATGATCTAGGTTTGCTCAAGCTAAACAATAGGGCCAAAGTGGGGGAGCCTTTGCCAGCAAAAACTCAACCAGGCTGTGGCTCAAAAAACACTAGCATTCTGTCAACACAAAAGGTACGTGTGCTCATTTGCTCACTATTTTCCCATAGGTCGATCACTTCAGGGTTGGTTTTCTTCTCTTCAAATTCAAGCTTCCGCGGATTCCACATCCCTTTCAGCGGGCCTACGTTCCACAAGCTATGCTTCCGGCGCGCAAAGGAATTCAACATTAGAGAAGCGCAAAGCAAACGGATTCCCGACCTTCCATCGTCTGGCAACGAACCGTAGCCGACTAGCGGGGTGCTTCATGTTCCTGAGGAGTGCGAATGGCCCATTACAACAAGCCTCGGTGTATCAGAATACCCCCCTTTGTGCCAAAAGGCACAAGGAGCCTTTGTGCACCCCGTCACCCCTTTTGTGAAGGCTCGGCCAAAGGAGCCCTCCCTCAGCCTACGAGGTATCACAACAAGCCAAGGGGGGCCCGTTCTGGCTCGGTAAATTGGCTTTCTGGGCTCCGGTCTGGGTTTAAGCGCTTCAGCTTACCCACTGGTTCAATCCGCCGGCTGTTTGTGTCCTTCTGGCCTGTTGTTGGCAACTGCTCATCTAGCAAGCGTCGCGCAAATTGTATGCAGCCACAGCTTTCTGCTTCTAATCCCTTCCCCATGCTTTTCCATGCACACAAGCTGAAGCAGTTCATATCAAACCACCAAGCTTCCGCAAACCTTCAAGGGATCCCTTCCGCAAACCTTCCGCGCGCTTCCGCCCGTGCCATGCGGTGCACATGTGCAAGAATCATGTCCCTGTCCCAGCTACTTGCATTTTGCGGGCAACAGCAAGACTCACTTGGGGCCAAGTACATCCGATGCGCAGTACATTTCCAGCGCCTGGCTGCCCAGCCGGCACTGGCACCTGTGCCGGGTCAGGTCCATGCCAACAAGCTCAAGGGCCAAGTTGGTTTTGATGCCAACACCGAACCTGAGGTCAAACATACAGCCATCACCGGCTCTGGATGATATGTCATGATGATCATAGTGCTCAGGAGGCCCCCCTCCAACCGCCCAAGTCCAGTCCCGCTTCCCATGCACCACAATGCACACGTTCAAAGCTAAACACTTGCTGTACAAAGTCAATATCACTTGGGCTTCCCCCAGGGGCAGCGCTGCGTCGAGGGCCCTGAAGGGACTTCCACCACGGGGAATTTTTCCATGCCGCCACCCTTTGCCTGGATGAGTTCCCAGCCATAAGCCACCAGCTCAGAATCCACTTGGCCCCCCTCCCACTCAACCTGGTTGCCAACAAGGTCCGGCCAGCAGCAGAAATTCAGATAGAAGCGGTGGCCTTTCCACAGGCCATTGTGCCACATGGAGGAGCGACACCCCATCTCTCCACAGACTGACCGCATCGTTGCGTTGTACTCCACGCTCCTTGGATCTTGGCTGGTCGTGCCCATGTCCTGACTGTCCCAATCAGCCTCCGGGCTGTTGGCAGACTGCCAATACGAGATGAAGCCTGAAGGGGTCCAGCGCTCCCGCCAGTTGCGGCGCTCCGCATAGCGATAGCTGTGGGGGTTCGTGGCACTGTCATTGGTCACTGCCAGCAGGTAGACAAAGCGGTCTTGGACGCTGTGTGGCACAGAAGCTACTGGCGGCATTTTAATGCTATCACAGAGTCTCTTCTTAAGGCTTATGCCTTGCTGCAAAAGGCTGACATGTGTGATGTTCAGCTCATCCTCGCACTGATCTGCAGCTGCTTCAGTTGCCAATGGCAAGCAAAAGGCAAGTGTACTGACGCATCTAAGCATCAGCTTAAAGCATATGTACAAGCGGCGTGCCAGGGATTCACGCCAACTTGAGCCCACATACAGGGTTTGTTAGATTTTGCTTTGGGGGATGCGGACAACTGCAATGAATCTGTTGGGTTGCAGCCACGGTTGAACTGAAGGGATCACCTGCTAACCGCTGAAAGTGGAAGTGCCACGAACTTGGCGGTGGGTGGGAAAGCCAGCCCTCCTTCTTTCGAAGGACGCGAGTGGGTGGGTAGGTCGGTAGGTCGGTCGGTTGGTGGGTCTGTGGGTGTGCGTGTAGAGTTTAACCATGCTTAACCTTGGTTCGCCTATGGGGACAGCGTATTCAACGGAATTGATCATGCAAGGACGGAAAATCTGTTCGAAGTGTGACAAGTTTCTTTCACGGGCAAACATGTCGGGCCTGAAGACATATTCTCTGACTACCGCACACAATTCAGATATTTTCAAAATTGAAGCCTTTCGGGCCCAATAGGTACTACTGCAACCAACAGCCTGCAAGGAGCCAGATTAAGTTGAAGTCTCGAAAGCTTTGAGAGCTGTCAATGCCGCATGACCGATCCCAAGCCAATCTAAGCAGACTTCCGAGTTGGCTTTTCGCGGGCCCATGGGCTGTTAAACAGCTCCACATGCTTTCCTGATCAGGAACCCATCAAACATATTTCGAACCACACACACATGCGCATATGTATGTTAAGTATGTCATGGTTGAAAAAGCTTTGGTTGCTCTCAATACTTGTCCGGGCAATCTGAGCCGAAAAAAGGGTCTGACCAAATCCGACGACCCTCTGCCTCCCGTGCTAGCCTCTTGTAAAGGGGACCGGCGTGGGATGCAATTGGAATCAAGTGATTGGAATCCTGGTGATTTTCTCCTTGGCGGACACAGCCGAACGCACATGATTCCAGGACCAGTCCTTGCACGGTTTTGCGACCGGAGGACCGGTTTCAGGACCGGCTAGTTGCAGGACACTGGTCTGGGCCGGTCCCTTTGCCTTCCGACTGACCCTTGCTGCCGATGCAAGGGATGCAGGCGATGCGCAAACCACAAGGGGCTTCCGAAAGTGCCAACAATGCTGTCAATGCTGCCGAGTTGCTGAATATTTACAGTGTTTTGAGCCTTCCCCCAACTGGAGCTTGGCGCCAGCCTTTGCAAGACATTGCTGATGACACTCACGCGCGCGCGCGCGCGCGCGCCGCACACACGCGCTTGCGCAATGCGCGGGCGCGGGCTGCCCGCACGCAACCAACCACCCAACCAACCAACCAACCATCCATCCATCCGTCCGTCCGTCCGTCCGTCCATCCATCCATCCATCCATCCATCCATGCCATCCAACGCCATGCCTTCCATCCATCGAAGCGGTCCGTCCATCCATCCATCCATCCACCCATCCACCCATGCACTCATCCACCCATCCATCCACCCATCCATCCACCCACCCTTCATCCAGCCGTCCACCATCGCGCATGGCTTGGTTTTTCCTCAAGGACTTTCCCTGGCACGCGAGCCGGCACGCGGAGCGTGAAAATAAAACCTGCAAGGAGCTTGCGTGAGGTAAATCACGCTGACCTTACGCGTTGCTTACGTGACTTGCGAAGAAGCTTACACGGATGCAAGAGCAATTTCAAACACATTCCACATGTTCTCTGAATGATATACAGAGTGCTCTTGTCGTCGCTCAAGACATCTCTTTCAAAAGACACAGTTGATTGACACAAACAAAGACAACCTGCCTTTTGAGGGATCTCTTGGCTGCGCATTTTTGATCAAACAATCTGAGGGAACTGCAAGAGAAACCTGGTCAGACTGATTGGGTTGTTTTGGCAATCTTTCAGAAGGCAGGCGCGCAACAATACTGGATCACAATTGCTGGTCTCGACAATCGTGCCCCACACAGGAAGAACAAATAGGCTTCCTAACATTCATCCATATGGCCAACGCATGTAAAGCGTACAAGCTCACTGCGCTGAAGCCTTTTTTATTCCCCAGACAGCTGAAAGCTACAGGGGTTCTAACTTCTAATAAAGAGGGGGAAGTGATTTGTGAGATTGATGGGCTGGTGCTAAGGGGCGTGCAGTTTGGGGTGCTGGTTTTTGCGGATTGGGGCGCTGTTGACGGTAGGGTGCTAGGGGGCATGCATTGGGGGTGCTGGCGCAGGTGCTGTTTTGGGGGTGACGGTGCACGCGTGTTTTTGCATCTTGACGGTAGGGTGCACGGGGGCATGCAGATTGGGGTGCTGGTGCTGGTGGTGTTTTGGGATGCTGTTCTGGGGGGCTATTTGAGGTGCTGGTGACGGTGTGGGCGCAATTTGCGATATTCACGCCCGGGTGCTATCCATGCAGGTGACGGTGCAGGCACATTTTTGCATCTTGACGGTAGGGTGCAAGGGGGCATGCAGCTTGGGGTGCTGGCGCAGGTGGCGTTTTGGGACGCTGTTTGGGGTGCGGCTGGGTGTTTGGCTGTTTGGGGTGCTCTTAGGGTTACGGTGCAGGCGCATTCTTGCAAGATTGACGGCAGGGTGCAGGGGGCATGCAGTTTGGGGTGCTGCTGCAGGTGCTGTTTTGGGATGCTGTTTGGTAGTGATGGCGCGGGTGCTCGATTGACGGCCGGGTGCTGTTTGGGACTGGTGTAATTTGGATTTGCCACGCATTGCAAGCAAACAAGCCACGCAATACACAACACGACAAACTAGCAGTGCAAAGTCTTCAATCAACAGCCTGTGCCTCAACAGAAAAGATTGAGGGCATTCATGTGTCAAGAAGCTGTGCATGTACTTGCCACATAAGGTCAACAATCACTTAGGGTCATCCAACACTTACACCGATTGCTCCTAAATGCCACCACCCAAACACCCCACCAAGGTGGCTTCAATGCCAACGCCAAACCTGAGGTCAAAAAGATCAGTTGCCGCCGGCTCTGGATGATATGTCATGATGTCCGCCTCCAACCGCCCCCAAGTCCAGTGACAGTTCTGCTTTCCAAGGCCCCACATGCATGCTCCAAGCTCTAAGCAAACAATGCACATGTTCAAAGCTAAAAACTTGTTGTGCAACGTATTGCCGGGTTTTCTCAGAGAGAGAGAGAGAGAGAGAGAGAGAGAGAGCGAAAGCAAACGAGAGAGAAAGAGAGGAAGAGAGGAAGAGAGAAAGAGAGAAAAAGAGAAAAAGAGAAAACGAGAGAGAGAGAGAGAGAGGGGGAGAGCTAAGCTCAGCTGGTTCCACTACTACAGAAATTCTTGTTCAGCGCCTTTTGACAAGCGTATCTTGATATGTGGAAGGGAAAGGGACGGGACAAGGACGGAAGGATATGAAAAAGACGGGAAGGAAGAGAACAGGGGAAGAGCGGAAAACGAACTAAGATGGCTGGAAAAGGACGGGTGGGAAGAGAAGGGAAAAGGACGGAAAAAGGACAGGAAGAGGCGGGAAAAGGAGGAAAAGGAGGGAGGAGGACTCGCAGGCAGCCATGAAAGGGATGCTTTCCAGCCAACTCGTCTGCGGGGCCTTAGAGAATCGTTTGCGCCCAGATTAGTTTATTTTTGTGGACAACATCTTGAATAGAATTGGTCATGCCATGGAAAAAACTCTAAGCCCAAACAGCTTCTTTTCACGGGCCTGCAACAAACAGCCTAAAATGAACAAGCTTTGGCACTCAAACACTTTGAAAGCGCCTGGCACTGCATGACACGTACCAATTCCAAGCCAATCCAAACATCTTTCTGAGTTGGCGTTTCCCACAATACAGTCACTGCGTTGGTTTCGAGTCACCCCCACACTTGCCAAAGCTAAACACTTGCTGTGCAAAGTCAGCATCACTCGAGTTTCCCCCAGGGGCAGCTTTGCGCGGAGGGCCCTGAATCGAATTCCACCACGGGGAACTTTTCCATGCCGCCAGGTTCAGTGCGAACGATGTCCGGCCAGCAGCAGAAATTCAGATAGACGCGGTCACAGGTCATCGTGCCGCATGCAGGAGCGACACCCCATCTATCCACAGACTGACCGCATCGTGGCGTTGTA
>CAUJNA010003653.1:337666-382666 GCA_963377175.1 Effrenium voratum | reverse complement strand
CTTGTTAGTTCCACGCCCTCGAGCAACGAGCAACGGGCCTCCCAGAACTGCCTGCACACCAAGCGTTCCTTGGGCGCCCCGGTAGAAAAACAAGCTGGAAAGCAACCATTCTCAAGGCATGATGCTGGCTTCCAATTAAAGATGATCCTCGCAATGGCCATTCAAGTCTACATCGATCCGGTGACCATGCACATCAAACACTCTGCTTTGAGGAGGCACGGCCAGACAAACCGGCTAAGAATTGTGGGTGCTACACAGTATACATATTTTCCCGCTGACCTTCTTCAATCCAATCACGAAAAGCAAACTCGGCGTGACTAGATCATCAAGCATCAGTGTCGTGGTCAAAGCGGCTGACTAAACTGAGAAAATCGATCTACCGTCAGTTCCCTGCCAGGCTCGAGCAACCGCGCGTTCGGGAGTTCGTGCAACTTACACCTTCTAGCACATTGCCGCGCAAACAAATGTAAAGCAGTATCACACTCGAAGGGATGCGGGCAAACCGAAGAACCGTGAGTCCGCTTGTCGCGAAGGGCATACAGGGCACGCACACGCACACACACACACCTCACATATGGAACTTCTCATGTTTTGAACATGTGCGGCTCAAGAGCAACAAACCTCAGGGCCGCGAAACTGCCTTCCCAAGTCCAAGCGAAATATGCAGGGCACTGGAGGAAGCAGTGCTGAAGCGAACTTTCACCATCGAAGCATCCAAGGATGCAAAGACCGGTTCCCTTCTCAGAAGACGTTTTACAAACACGCATGTCTCGCAGTGCACCAGCCATTGCGGAGTGTACGAAGTCAAAGGATTTTGACAATTCGGGATAACATAACCATGATGAAGGTCATTGCTGGTAGACAGCAACAACCACGGGCCAGTCTGGGCTAGCTCGTGATGCGATGCTTACGGGTCTCCAATATCAATATGTTCAGTAATCTTGCCATGTGAGCTGTTGGAGTTGATCTTAACACAGGAAAATAGGCCTCCGAATCACAAATAAGTCTTGTGTGACTGAGCTTTTTGAGAGGTTGGCAACACATTCTTTTGGAACAGCTCTGACTGCAACACTGCAGGGTTGTCTGGCAAAATACATCTCTTTTTACTTCTGGTCAGTATCAACATCAACATTGCATCATTGACAATGCTTCCTCTGCCAAACTGCCTTCCAGACTTCTGACCTTTGCCACGACAAACGTAGGTGAAACGGATCCTAAAACATCATGTACCTGCAATAACAACCCAACTTGAAAGCCACCCAACTTGTGGCTAAAGCACCTTCAATCTGTCAAGTAGGACTACTGTGAGGAGCCTTGCGTGGGTTCAAAGGGTTCATGCCCAGGAGATAGTCTTGAAGGGCACATGGGAAGCATGTGTGATTTCGTGCCTGTTCCTTCGGGTCTGAGTTGAAAAACCGCATTTTTTTTGTGGAGTTTCAGCCTTAAGGGACCAAATGTGGAACCCCAGAGTTCCACTCAGCCAAGGTTCCGCCACTGGGCCCAGCGGGATGGTGCCGTAGGCCGGCTGGACCTGGGACCGGCATTTGGTACGTGCTCGCAACGACAAAGTATGGGATGATATATATATATATATGCACACAAAATGTGTATATATATATATATATATATGTACATATATATATATATGTATATATGCACACAATATATATATATATATATATGTACATATACATATATATATATATATATACATATGTAGAAATGCACACAAAATGTATATATATATATATATGTACATATATATATATATATGTATATATGCACACAAAATGTATGTATATATATATGTATATATATATATATATATGTATACATATATGTATATATACATATATACCGTGGACCCTTAGCACATAAAGAGTGTTGCATCATTGCGAACTAAACATCTAATGGCGCTATGTGATGTAGACAGCACATGTAGCAAGATATTACTGGCATTATGCCAAAACGGAATATTGTGGGGCGTGATCACTCTGCGCCCGAATCGGCCTATGAGCATTGAGCTCATGCAAGACTTGCCTTCCCTTGGGTGTTGCAGACCCCCCGCCAGGAATTTAGCCCACTGGAACTACTCGAACTGCATGTGAAATCCATGGCTAGCCATCAAATCTGCCCTTTAGTGGTATTCAATGCGTGGCTTCGTCAGGCAATGCTAAATAGCTGCAGCTGCATCTTCGACGCAAGCAGGTACTACTGGCGACTCCAGCAAATCACCCAAACACTTCACCAAGGAGTTGACATCAGATGCAATTTGGATCATTGAGCTCCTGGCAGTCGTGAGGTCAGCCAAAAAGGCCTCCCACCTCATGCGTCAGGCTGTCAGGGTCCGTCTGGTTTCGGGCCAGAGCTCTGTCAGCGGAAGAGAAAAGGGAAGAGGCACAGTCTGGATAAAACGCCGAGCAATTCGCTGGGGTACCTGGTGATCTGATCTCCTGAGGCCAAAGCCTGAGGGCATTCTCGAAGCTGTCCTGTGCAACTCATGGCTCATTCTCAACATGCGTCCACAAAACCTGATTTGTTGATTCTTGTGCTTGCACACTAAATCACGGTGCTTGCGCAGGAGAATTCGTGCGATGGTACTGCGGATTTCATTAACTCTCTGCATAGGCAGAACGTGCCCTCACCTGCAAACACATGCTCACAGTTATAGAACGTCTGCTCTCATTCCGACTCTCTGACGCCTGTGCGCTGGTGCTTGATGGAGCTGGCATTGCCACCTGTGCGTAAGTGTAGCTTACGTCAACTTTGCACGATCGACTGCCGGGAGGCCAGTGGCCATTCTCTCACCTGCTCTGACCAAAATCGCTCTGAACTCTTCGCTTGCTGAGTGCAGCACTGGAGGTTTGGAGGGCGCTGGCCTGGATTAAAAGAGTATGGCCCAACTTGCCGGCGGGATACGATGACGCACATGTATTCGGCTGAACGTTCATGACTCCGCATGCAGTTCGCCTCAAAAAGGTCTCTCGTCTGTCTAGGTGCAGGCGTTGCAACAGTCAAACGGTCAACCCTCCTCACCATTGACATCATTGGTGTCCTTGCTCATTTCTTCTTCTCACCAACCAAACACATACTTCCTGGTCCTAATTCCGATGTGTGGCTGTGTGTGTCTGTGTGTGTGTGTGTGTCTTTGTTTCAAGTCAAATCCCTTCACATGGCCGGTTTCCTCCCCACTCCAAAAACGCCCCTCTGAAACGGGCCCCCAGTTTTGCTGCATTCTCACGGATCAACCTGCAAACTCAACTGCTCGCCTCAAACCGGGCGACTCTCCAGGGACCTGATGTCAAAGCGAGCAGCTCGCACTGCTTGCCCTCAAGAAATGGGAGCTTCCAAACCTGAGACCAAATCCAAAATCCAACAAACGAATTCCCGAGAAACATCGCATGGCTACCGGATTCTGTTTAAGTATTTCCCCCCCGCACAGCTTGCTGCAGATCTTTGGCAATACAACAAAGGCGCTCGGAAATCGCATGTTGTTGAAGCAGGGGCATCCCGGCTGCGAGAGCGAAGTGCCCACAAACAGCTCTGCCCTTGAATTGCGAAAGCTCAGGCGCTGTCTTGCTCCTGGATGTCCTTCGGATTGGCTGCTCGATGTGAAACGCTACAGCGGGGAGAGGCTTTGGCAAGATCAGGTGCGCATATATATAATGCATAATCTTAACAACTGTCCCCAGGCAAAACTGGCTTTTCAAACTATTTGTCTGATAATGTTAATATCGCAATAGATGAGTAGTTTCCAGCCAATGATCCAAGGCACTAGTCAAGGCAGACCCACACCAGCCTGAAAGTAGTCACATCGTAAACTCAGCCGAAGTCGCTTCCCAAAAACTATCAAACCTCTTTTCCTCCCCGACATTTCTGTAAATGGGTGTACGCCTCGAGTTCGTGGAAAAAAAATCAACTCTTTTGACCCTCTTTAAAGTATATAACTCGTCTTCTTCAAGTTTCCTTTGTAAAGTTGGAACGCTTGATTTGCGGGGTGGTTCCTCGCTCCTCCTCATTGGCTGCAAGATCCGGCGACTCCACAGCGACGCCTGACAAATCCGAATTCCCTTGCCCCCTGGGCCGCGAAATGTAACCCTGCCTTCACCCCGGAAATTTTGCAGGGAGAAACAGGTTTCCGCAGCTGCAAGGTAAATGATGGTAGCCCCATTCATCGACGCGCTATTCGGACGATAAGGATGAAGCAGTGCCCGAGTGAATTCATGCTTCATGCCCGGCATATGCATCTGACCTCCCTGAGTCCCTGCACCTCCTCGTTCTGTCATGTTCACGAATACAATGACTCTGCTTCCATTTTCTGGCATTCAACTGCGCACCGGAGAGCTGCTAACGGGGCCCAACATTCGACCCCACAGAGAATGCTGTGAATTGCTGCGCTCAACACTCGATGGCCAAGGGATCCTCATTCTGAGCTCCGCCAGCTCCGCCAGCTCCGGCGATTCTCCGCAAAGTCATCCGCTCCTGGACAAACTGGTCCACCTGCATTCGTTGCTGCTGTGCGACTTGCTCAAGACCTGCAAGCGCCGCCGCGAGCCGGTTGCTGCCCGGCCGCGTGTGCAAGACGTCCCTCTCAATCTTCGCCAGCATCGCCTCGCCATGCAGCTTGGCCCCGAAGTTCGACATTGCCAGCTGCGGTGGGATGAGGCGGCATTGGCTTGAGCCAAGGTTGGTCGGGCAAGGACACTCCCAACACTCAAAACGAGGCGCTGTTCAAATGGCTACCTGATGCGAGTAAAATGCCAGGCTACAAGCGCTTCACCATCTTCGCTTGCAGGGCATCCGGCGTTCCAGCGAAGTATACACACTTTGGCTTCGGAGTGGCAATGATTCTTTTCGGGACCCTTCAAGTGTGCAGCTTCAAGTTGGCAAACCAAGGAAGTGCAGTTCCTGACCTTTCATCGATTTCCCTTTGATCGCCGACGCCCGTGCCTTTTTGCACCCCAAACATCCCATTCACGTGGACACAGTGTCGAGACAAGTGTCTGATGCCATTGACCCAAGCCCACAGCCACTGTGGATGGACAAAATCCACCAAAATGAAACCATGGGAAACCATTGCTTGTTGGTATTTGTGGGGCAATCGAATCATTCCAAGGTTTCTTAGGTGGTGCGAAAAGGAATTCGTCCATCCGAGACTCCTTTGAAAAAAGCCTCGCCTAGGAAGGAGGGCCGCGAAAGCGCGGGCGCCCGGCGCAGCAAGAGGCTCCCCTCCACCTGGCCAAGAGGCTCCCCAGTGGCTGGGGCATATTTGTGCCAAACCGGAGACGTCATGTGGCCTTGGGGGTAGGGATATATTGTGGTCACACACCCTCAAGAACTACATTTCTGGCTGCCTTGCACTGAAACCAGTTTGAAAAAACTTGTTTCCAGTGTTTGCTTCAAATTGAATGTGCAGCCAGCCTCAAATCCAAAAAACGGCTTGCGTTCTTGAAACTTGCATGACTATTCTTTGAACACACGGTGTTTCAATGTGTTTTGCGAGGCATGAGCTGTTTCGCATTGCTCATTGTCTAGGAACGACATTGACACACAAAGGTCAAAAGGTACTTGTTTGACCTGTTTAGTCTTTGAAATCAAGTGCTAAAGACTAGCAGAAAAAAAGGCAATCACGACAACATTGGCGAAGCCCTTCCGCGACCTCAAAGGAAAAATCAAGACTTTCAAAACAATACTTCCTCCCGAATAGTACATTCAGAACGTCGCTCAAATGAACAAAACACACAACCAAAAACAAGCTTCTAGGAGAACTGTGGGTTTGGCATGACATGTTTATTCCTTTTTTGTTCTCCCCACTTCTTTTTTGCCTTTGTTTTGCATTTTTGTTGGACAGGAACAGAAAAAGTGACCAGGCAAGAGCACAAACACATCTCGAGGACAACCAACGAACACAACCAACTGCGGGAAAACCACACCAAGCATTCTGAGAGCAATCTTTGGTTTGATATACGTCATTGGGTTGCTTGGGTTTCCCAAAAGTAATTTGCGTTTTGTTGGATTTCCTGCAGTTTGGTGCTCTTCCGTGGTTTTCAGATCAAACCACCAACCAAGCTCGAGGTACAAATCAAACCAACAATTGCTCTTAGACTCTCAAATGTTGTTTTGTGTGCTTTGCGTGTTCTCAGAAATAATAGATTGTTGGGGCACTCCCCCAAACAAAGCCAACTATTCCCTTTGAGTATTACATATACATATTACGAGCCATTGGCTGGACTACCGACTGCTGCTATTGGGGCGCATGCGAAGTCCCATATTTCCCCACACCATGACACTTGCTGCCCGATTGAACCGCTAAGATTTATCGTTCACTCGCAATGTGGACACTCCTCCCCAGGCACAACCCAGGCAGTGACACAGATCTGGTCGCCAGCCAAAGGACGCTTCCCAAGGCCTCACGCAAGAGCCACGAGGCTCTTCGGACATTTTCTTTTTCCAAAGTGAGGCAGACTGGGGGGTTCTCCAAACCAAACCACTTTTCAGGCTTGTTTCCCACCATTTGCAGATTGAACTTAAAGAGGACACTTCAATGGACTGGGATTTGGGGCTGTCGCAATCAGGAAATGCGGGTGCGAGACTCGTGGATGCCGCCCTGCAAGAGTGCGCTAAGTGAGGCAAGGTCAAGAAAGCGACGATAGCTACTGAGACATTACGTACGGGCTCACAAGTCCTTTGAGCGCGCGGGTGCATGAACTCGTGGCTGCAGCTTTGAAGTGGTATGGCAGTCAATTCTCAAAATACAATTGTGAATCAAGAGCTGATGATCGGGACAAAAAGGCAAGAAGGCCACCAAACCAATTGTCTTGATCATCGGGACAGAAAGGCAACCGAACTCGGGAATCAAGAGCTGATCATCCTGGACCTCGGCCTTGCGATGCTAGGGGTCTGACAGCCGCACCCAGCTGCAAAGGCGACTTCTCAGGCCCTAAGCGACCAGAACTGGCCCCAGAGCACGAATTGCTCAGCATGAAAACAATATCATTTTCATAACAATTTGATTGTTGACATCTTTGGCCATTTCGAGTGTAGAGGTTCAGCTCCTGAACTTCTCAAACGCCCATGGCCACCTATCACTCGGTCACTTCAGATCCTGGAAATGCGTTGGCGGCGCCGCAAACATGCACGTGCGCGCTTGCGCATTTACAAAGCAGTGAGGGCAGTGCCAAAGATCGGAGCGCAGCACTCTGCAGGATTCAGCCTGAGGTGTCTGGAGGTTGCATCTAGGTGCCTCTGAAAATGGGGACGCTCGTTTTGGATGCTGGGAACATGGAACCAACCGGAAAGCAACCATCCGGACAGGCCCCTCATTGGAGACACGCTCATCTAGCTCGTGAGTGCTTGCGTGCGAGGAAGCAAGCACTCACACTGTGATCCCGGCTTGGACTCGGCCTGTCCATGGACCGGGGCACAGGGTGTGTGGCTGGCGTGCCGATCAAACACAATACAGTCTATCATGCATTGCCTCCTTCTCCCCTAATATCACAAATAGAGGTGCTTCAAATCAAACGCACGTATTGACTACATACTACACTTTGCATGAGGTCTCCACGGCACAGTATCTTCTCAAATTTTGCTACCCGCCTGCGCAACTGGCATGCCTGAAGAAGTCAGGCAGCTTTCTCGTGCTGAGCCTGGGGAAGTCTAGCTGTCACTATCGTCACTGAAAAAACACAAGCACCCAATACGCAATTTTGCTCACTCTGTATCAGGAAGCCTCCCATGGTGCAAAACTCAAGGCTGCAATCGCGCGCACACACACACGGCCACGCGCAGCTTGCCTTCAGACCCCAGTTTGAATAGGACAGTTCTGTGCAAGCGCGGTCTGAGTAGCGTGCGCACTGCCTCGAGCCCTGCCCACATCACCTGAAGCTCTGCCTAGCAGCCAGCTGTATGCTCTCAAGCAAACTCCTTGGAGTGATGCAGCCCGTAGACTGATTGAAATTGTTGCTGGGAGACAGCAATGGATGCTCATGCAATCCTGCGTATCCAAGAACAACAATTCAGAATGCAAGCACACATGAGGCAAACATCTCCTTCTCCCTCAAGCTGACAATGCATCCGCTTTTTTTGCTTGCATCTGTGCTCAAATCCGTCCGTACCAGAGTCTCACAGGCCACACAGGATCCAAAGAATGCCCTCAGCCCACAAGTTGGCCCAGACAACTTTGGCCCAGACAATTTTTGGGCTGAGGGCACTCTTTGGATCTTCCAACACCTGTGAACCCCCATGGAATCTACTCCCAACACAAGACAATGCCTGTACTTGAAGGGGATTCCAGCCGACCTCATCTGCTGCACACGCCACAGCAGGCAATTTAATCTTTGAAAATGGCATGCCAGCGATCACTTCTCAACGTTGATTTGGGTATGGGTCAAAATTAAACCACCAGGGGACCGCAGGTTTTAGTCTATGTTACCACTTACCAGGGTTCAATTTTGGATACCTAGTTTTGACCCACAGCCATTTGACCATGCTCGCTGACTGCCTGGACTGCCTTGCAATGATTGCAATGGTGCATGCCTTGCTTCCTGGTAGTTGCTATGCTTCTTGCTTGTTTCAGAGCCCTCTTTTTGCTTGGCTCATTCTTATATACTCTTCGGGGGGCACCTTCCAATTGGACCAACAGGCCGAATCAAAGGGCTGAGTCCTGTGGTGGGGCAACGTCTCTCGTCAACCGATCTCATCGATGAATGCAGCTGTCTAATATGAAGACTATTGGGATGCGAGTGGAATTCAACAGATTTGCCGGCACGCCTCTTCTGACAGCTGGTCGTTTCTCCACCTTGCCTCCGCTTCTGCGGCAGCTTCGCTGCCGGGCTTTGCGAAGCTGCTACCTGCAGCAAGCCACAAGCCCTTCAACTTTGAGCATCACCATGGGTTCCAGCTGACGGACAACATGGGAAAACACACACAGGCATGCTTTGGGGTCTGGATTTGACCCTTTCCTTTAAGATTTGCCTGATTTTGGGCGGGTGTGTCAAGGGTCGATTTCCAGTTTTGAGCCACAGCTTGATGCTCCGTCCTGCAACGTTTGATTGAACATTTCACACGAATGGTAAGCAGCTTGGTAGGTCCAACATTTGCAAACCAACAACATTCTGAGTGTCTGACTGAATTCCGCCAGCCGCGCACTTTCATCCAGCTGCAATGCATGGACGCCTGATGTACAAATCACTTCACACCAGCGGAGGCAACTCTGCGGGACTGCTGGGTCAGGTTCCGCATGCTCCTTTCTGATGGCCTATCCTCTTTGAGTGACCTGACCATGGATGACGCAAGAGCTGTCAGGAACTTGCACACAAAACTGAAGGGTTGAGGCTGACCCATTCGAACAGAGTATGGCAAGGTGATCCGACAACAATGATGAAGCATACGTTTGAATTGCAAGGCTTGAACTTTTGAAGACCACTTCTCCCCAAACAATAACCCCGATCTTGCCATGACGCGGGCTGTTCAATTGAGCCGTAGAACTCTAGCTCGCGCAAGTAATTCATCTTCTTCCTGAACATTGTTGGGTGTCCATCCCCTGTCTCTGACGTCTCGTGTGGGGCAGACCTCCTCAACTTCGAAAACCAGTGCTCATGCTCAGGGCTCTGGCGGACAACTGTCGCAGCTGCCTCCATGAGCGTCGCCTGAAAGCAAGTGTCGCCGAATCCGATGAACCATTTTTAGGATCTTGGTTTCTGGGAGGTTCGCCACAAAAAGTTGCCCCCAAAACGGAAACATCCGCGCGCGCACAATTCAGAACCGATGAAGCTTTATTCATCATGGGGCAACGTCAAGAGAGGCCTACAGCTGGCATGATCCTTCAGCGCGTTGATTCACTTTTTGATGCCTTGGCGTGGTTGGTGTCGATGGTCCAACCCATTAAGAGAACTTCAAAACAATGGGAAATTCAGCCTAGAACTTGCGCATCCCGAAGATGAACTCAGGAACTGAAACGCACGTCTAAGACGCGATTGACACTAGAACTCCACAAGCCAAGGAACAGCGAAACATTGCCGGACGGGTGATGCATCAGCAGTTTTGATCACATCTCAAACGGGTCACATTTTGAACTGCGAGAAGAAACTGCCAAATGACAGCGCCGTGGGATTGCTTTTCTCATGCTTGTTGCAAGATGGCCCGCTCAGTAGTTCAGGCAAATAACGCCGTCTGGTGCGCAAACCTCCAGGTTTCATCCAGCCAGCTGATACCTTAGCTGCATGGGATAGAGCATATGGAGATTCCCCAAAGTATGGACCAAGCACGGCGCAAGGATTCGGCAGGACGTAAACAACTGCTACGCCTTTGGCTTCCAACAAACCGGCATGGCTCTTTCCCATGCTCAAGTGGTGTGCAAACACTAAGCGCTGCCCCAAACATCGAGCTGCCACCGAAAAATTGCACCTAGCCCATGTGCTCAAGTGAGAGGCGTTTGTCAAAAGCGCAGCGGACGTTCTTGTGGAACAGGCCACTTGCCAACAGAAAACCGTGGAACTCAGACAGCAAAGAGCAAGGAAAACTTATATTTGCCTCCCGGCTCGAAGACTCACATCGAAACCAGCGACAATCCGAACACGAACTCACTTCAACTGCCAGGCCAATGAACAAGAGGACGCCGCCAACAAACACTTATTTCAAACGCAGGTGTGACCTTTGCGTGCAAGGCTTGAAAGTGCTTCTCCAGCAAACCTTCAACATCCTTAATCTTTTGCCCACTTCACAAGGATACTTTCAATATTAATCTGTGCCTTTCATTTACCATTCTTGACGCACATTTGGCGGAGAATGTTTGGGGAGTGCTGCCACGGAACACTTTGCACGCATTGTCGTGGAACACCTTTCTCAAGTCTGCATGGCTGGCTCCTGCCCGCTTGCATGCGTCATACAGAACCAAGGCCGTTTTGTCGTACTCCTCGCCCACAGCTTCATTTACGAACCAGTTAGACTCATAGAGAATGCGGTCAAAGCCGAAAGCGGCGATCGCCCTATCCATGTAGTCGCCGGGGCAGCTGACGTCCCATTGCTCCATCGCCCCCATCTTCATGTAGACATTTGGCAATTTGGAGAGGGCGTCGATCGCGGGGCCCCAAACATGCATCTCGCCGCCCAGGTTCCCGTTGTGGGCCAGGTGATCGATGACAAAGGTCATCCTTGGAAACTTGGCAATACAGGCAGGCAAGTACGGCGCCATGCGAGGTTGGCAGCAAAACTCCCAAATGAGGCCTGCCTCTTGCAGTGCCGCCAAGCCCTCCAGGAACTTAGCATCCAGGCAGGCGTCATCTGCCTGATTCTCCCATGCCATAAACACATATCGCGCGCCTTTCAGGCCTTTGGGCACCGTGCCGAATGCCGCCGCGATTTGTTCCAAAAAGGACTTGACCTCCTCAGCGCCCCTTTGCACGCAGATCTGTGCGATGACCCCTGCGATGGTCCCTGCGCCCTCGCGCTCCATCAGACCCAGCACCCACTTGGCCTCCTCCAGTGCTGGCTCGTTAAAGCACTCCACAAAAATGGCCCTGGACACCTGGAACTTTCCCTTGCCCGCACTCTTGCGGAAGTCTTCCAAGCGCCAGTCACGCCGGAAGCCGCCAGCCTCCTTGGGATGCCAGGAATTCTGCAGCCCTCCCGAGTAGTGCTCGCTCAAGTGGATATGAGTATCGATCACATCTTCCAACAAGAAGCTTTCCATGGCGGCAGCCCAACGTCTCAAGTTGAGCTCTCTCTTCTCATGAAAAACGTTGCACAAGCAATGTCTGAAATCCATATCTGCTTGTGTGTCCTACATCAATCCCTCCCTTAAATCAACTAGATATGGTCATATTTGCAGAAGCCCTTGTCTTGAGTTGCACATCTTGTCCCTGAGCCATATGATTGCTACTGCCTGTCTGACTTGCAACATGTTCAACCAAAAAGAGGCGTCCGACGCCAGTTTCTTTCGGAACTTCTTAAGTAGTCGAGAGATTCATGCTTGGATGGTGCTGGTTCAACAGCAACCTTCTATACAGACTAAGCCCGAACCCCTTTCGGTCAGGTGGGCCTCGCGGATGCCCAGCCTTAAGCAGAGATCTGCCCTGAAGCTCTTGAGATCTGCTGCTTGCCTTTTTTTTTCTCACTTCTTTTCTTTTCTTTTTTCGGGCATCTGGAATGAGACACCTGCAATGTTGGGAACTGGGTTCCTCTTTACTTCGCGGGCGCATGGCAAACATGTGGCATCTTTCCACGAGACTCGGTCGGCTTAGAACGACCCTTCCTAACGCTTCGCGCTGCGGAAACTTGCAGGCCGCCTTAAGGCCCGAACTGCCTCAGCAGCCCCTGGCTGCTCGTTGGCAGCATTCGCCAGGCTTGGGCGTCGAAGACCTCAATGCCAGGCCCTGCCCATCCCATGTTCAACACGCGGTTGGCAATGCTACAAACCAGGTTCGAGGTTCTGGTGGTTTTTCATGGCTTTTTCAATCAAACCCGAAACACTTAGAATCCACCAGATATTCTGCATGGCCATACTAGGCATTGTCCAGCGCTTCCTACTTTGTGGGAGCGTCCCAACTCGTCTCAAAGAAGGGTTAATGACAATCCTACGAAAGCAATTCGCTGGGAAAATCTGCCTCTATGTGTGTGCCACTAGGTGGGCTGGCGCCAGGGAGTCTACCGTCACAATGTCGTTTTTAGCTAGTGTTTGGAATTCACTCCAATCTCCCTCTCGGGTCCATGAATGCCTGTCAGCCTGCGCCCTCAACATGCCCAGGCCCCAAGCAAATATTCCAACGCCCCAACCCATCTTGTTCAAGGCCAACAAGCAGCCGGCCCGAAGGGTGGACGCTGTGGGCTCAGCTTCTGGCCCGGATGCCCTTGTGGGGGAGCAGCGCTGATGCAGTCGCCTCAAGCTGAGGTGAGCTTGACAAAGGATTGCCTCGAGGATAGGTGTTGCCGCCTCTCAGGTTTCCAAGTTCTGGCAAGAATGCTTTGCCACCATGTTGTTGGCTCGAGATCCTTGAGAGCATGCTGACAAAACACTCATCACGCGTGGGACGCGCGAGCTGGAGGGGCTCAATTCGTTGGAGTCCTTTGCCCCTTGATGCAAAGCCTCCTCGTCCAGCAAGTCAAGCGTTGCGTCGCCTCCCTTTCCGCTTGCTGGCATCTGGCCTGGCCCTTTCCGACATTGCGTGCGAACACTGGGAAGGCATTGTCAGGGACACGCGTGGCTTGCAGCGAATCAAACGTTGGCCCAAAGCCATCAGCAAGGTTTAGCGAGGCCACTTTTCAGCTGCTACAAGCTGTCATGCAGAGGCGGGCCTTGCGTGGCTTGAGTCGCCTCATGGGGGGAATCGTTGCAGCCCGACTAAACGCTTCTGTGACGCCGAGGGCAAGAAGGGCCAGTACGGCGACCCCATTCCATCGAGCAAGCCAACGAGCCCAGCTTCTTTCGTAAGTTGGCAAAATCGCCCGACGTCGTCACTCCCAGTGAAACAGGAGAGGCCGCTTCAAACAGGTTCAATCGCACCGGCCTGATGGCCTCTCAGCAGCAATGGCTGCGATGCCGATGGTCATGCTTTGTAACTCGCGTAGACCCTTCCCAAGCAGCCATGCTCACGAGTTGCGCACAAGTCCCCCTATATCTTAAGAACCCACTGCAATGACCTACCCCCTCCAAATTGTGGGATCAGTCACAGGTGTCACTGTCTAAAAAAACTTGAGCCCTTTCACTTAAACACCTTTGCAGAAAGAGTGCTTTCCAGCGACCACATCCACCCCCTCACCCGACAAGTGCCGCTCAAGCCCAGTCCTTGTCCAGGCCTGGACACCAGGATCCTTGCAATTCTGGGCATGGGCATGGATAAGATTCAGGTGTTCAACTTCCTGGTTGCCTGAAACAACACTTGGGCTGTTGACTTCGAATAGTCACATTTGCAACCTTGCTGGAAAGGTAGGGTTCTCAGGTGTGAGGAGACTTGCGCTATATTGGACAGATCTGACAGGCGATTTTCAGGTTCCAGTGCTTTTTGTGGGCCCGCAAACACATCGGCTCAACCCCATCTAGCTCCAAGGAATGGCTCAACTTGTCGCCTGCGCCGGGGCTTGGAAGGAAAACGTCACCCTCGGCGAGGCTAGTCATCACCGGTTCCTCAGAACGACCCGCGTGGCAACCCCTTAACAAGATTGAACATTGGAGTCTTGTGGGCATCTGTCAACAGGGACTCCCAAAAGAACATTTCTTGATTGAGGTCGACTTGAGCAGCCGGTCACAGGATCCGCAAGGCATCAATTGATTGTCAGCTGCAGGCCTTTCTGCTTCTGCAGCAAGCCAATTCCAAGACCAGGCCCAAGATTAAATGTTTAGGGTTGTGAACAAGAAAGTTCCCACCCTCGTTTCTAAACCCTCCTACTCCCACCATATCAAAGTCGACGGTGCAAGGCAACTTTCCTTGTGCATACACGTTGCCCCAACATAAAAGGAAGCAAGTGTTTAACGTGTCTGGCAAACCCTCACGAAACGTCATCTCAGCTTGGGGCTTGAGTATGGCCCATATCCAAAGGAATCACCTGCGCGGCCCCGACCGAAGTGCAGCTCCAACCAAAGTTGCTGTGACAATTCGGGCGACACATGCCCTGACAGAACCCATGCAGCAAGTTCTGAAGCAACCCATCAAAACTTGAACATGCATGTGCTCGCAGGGAAAGGCAAGGAACAGGGGCCCCTGAGATGAACAACAAACATGACATGGAACACAGAAGAGTCCAACATGTCATTGGTTGGAAAAGCGGAACCAGGCGAGGCACAAGGGGGATGACAGCAATGTGGTTCAAAGGTGACAGCCGCTGAGTCACAGGGGTAGAAAAAGAAGGAGGCGCTCAGCAAGGGGGGGTGGAGAAACCAATAATCCTGGTGCATGGTGAAATAATTCTTTAGCGAACTCGGCAGCGGTTTTTGCTTTGTCAGCAGGGAGATCGACAGCGAAACGAATGAAGCTGTTTGAAAGTTGTGTCCTGAATATCAGCAGTTTCAATGACAAAAGTTGCCCTTGCCCAACTTCCCTCATTGCTGATAATCCATGAGTAAATGCTAGACCCACCGCTGCAATAGGTTTACCAGCATAACAGCTTGTCACCAAGCTACTGGACCGAAACTAACCAATTAGCCACACCAACACGGCCGAAAGGAGCCGACTCATTATGGCAAGAGCGGTGCCACTCGAAGGTTGACTTCCTTTGCGATTCCGGCTTCATCTAAGGTTCCTTCACTTTACCTCGGGTCAACCGGCCTTGATCTGCTGCAGTTCCGCCACCAGGTCTACCAGCCTTTCTGGCCCTGTGCCCAGGATGTGGGGGTTCGCTTGCCAGGCAGTGGGGTTCCAAGCGTACCCAAACGTCCTCAAAGCTTCCTTTAGGCTCCACAAGCCCAAGGAACACTGGTTTCTCAGGGCCGCCTGTTACGCTCCTTTACCCACCCGCGTTGACGCTTGGACTCAACAGCCCTCAGGATTCCGGTTTCGCATGGATGTTCAACTTTCAGGTGGCGTGGCTACGAAATGCTACGTTCCCACGCCCTTTCCAGTATGCCCCAAGCAAATCAACAACAGTTCGAGACGACGTTCCCTGAACGGTCGGTCAATCGGACTGTCGTCTCTCAATTGCGAGCCCCCGCAGGCTCGACTCGGAAAACAAGCGGATTTCGCATGGCGTCTGGTTCATGCATTGCCACAGTAACTCTCAATCAAGAACCAAATTTTGAACCCGCTCCACTCGACAACCCACTCCAGTCGACAACCCCTTGGCCGAGCTGCAATCGTTCTCTAGACTCGTCGCCTCACCCTCTTCACCCTGCCTTCGCCCTCTTTGGCCTTGAAAAAGGCAGGGATCTCTCCCTCGGGCTGCGAGGCTGCCTGCGAGAGCCACTGACTGAGCTGGCAACTCCTTTTCCATGGCGGACTGAGTCCTTGCTTAACTTGGAAAAGGCGCGATCGCAACGGGCCCCGTCAACTTTGCCCATCTTGTTCTATGGTATGGGCATCTCAAAGGGGCCCCGAAAATGGTTGCTTTCATTCCCAACTTTCGCTGTTGCTTCCTTTCCATTTATTTGGCTGTGGGTCAATAATAGGTACCCAACGTGAAACCCTGGTAAATGGACACATGAACTAAAACCTGCGGTCCAATTCCTGGGTCTTGACCTTGCCCCAACCCAAAATCGACTCGCCCCATAGGCTTCGAGGGAGTTGGCTCCTGCAGCAAGGCGTTCAGCAGCTCCAGCAGCTGCGACAGCAGATTGGAGGCCCGAGCGGCGCGACAGCTCTGCTGCAGCTCTCTGGAGGCGCAGTTCACCTTGGGCCAAATGGAGCGCTCCCATTGGAAGATCCCAGAAGGGTCGCCAAAGAATGCTCGATTGATGGTTTTTTGGGTTCCATGTTCATGTTCTGCAGGGTGCTTTTTTGCAAGGGGGCACACTCAAAAATAAGACACGCCCACCTTGGACGAGGCTACACAAGAACCTGTTCGGATGAGTCTGGCCAACCTTGGGTCCTGTAGCATGGGACTCAGGACCCCTTTTTGTGTCTCTGGCGGGCCAAAGTATTGAGGTCTCAGTTCCCGGCTTTGCCAACGGTGATCACATTCGCATGACATATCAAAGGCTACACACAACCAAGGGCAATCTGCACACCCCTTGCAGCCCAGGCTTCTAACACACCAGAGAACACTCTCAACACACCTTCCTAAGAAAGCTTTTTGGTCTGACTCAATCAAGTCAAAGTCGCCAGGAGCTTCATCTTGCGGCCCGTCAAAGGCTCTGCCTTCAGCGACAGCAGGCGCCTGGCGTTTTCCTCCGCCACCTCGGTGCCCTCGCCCGCCTCCACCGAGGCCAAGCGCTTGCCCGTGGCCAACGGCCAAAGCCCCGGCGCCAGGCTCTGCAAAAAACGCATGGCGCCCGGGCACCGCACCAGCGCCTCGGTGTCTCGGTGCGCGTTGACGCCCATCTTTCTTTTCGAACAGCAGCCCAGGTGTTTCCCAAAAGAAAGGTGGATTGAGGGAACATGACCCCAGTGTCTGACTTGTCGAAAACCCTAGAAACAATCAACATGGCCACAATGAATCTGTGGGATGCAAAAGCAAAAAAGCGAGCTGCATATGCCATGAGCACTGCCATGCAAAACGAGTTGAAACATATATGGTGGCAGTTGTTTGACTTTTAGGTTAGCCACAAAAACATGTTGTTCTTTCCCCACAGTCTGCAGACTTTCGTCACCTTTCCCATCTCTGACCGAGCTTCAGGACATGCGTGCTTCAGGACATGCTGTCTTGTCAACAAGAATCAAACCAATGAACAACAGATGTGTGGCTCTGAACTGCACAAACCACACCCTGCCTGTGGAGGCACCAGAACCTCCGAGGGACGATACCTGAGTCGCGCGGAAATGCGGACCGCCAAGAAACATAATCACACCATGAGTACCTAAACCTCAGGCGATGTGCATCACAACAACTGCAACCGCTGCAGCAGCAGCTTCCTGCACCGTCAATACCAGAACCAGAGCCAGCACCAGCACCAAAACAAGGGCGCGCGACCCAACATGGATTTTCTGCTCCACCATCTGGCTGTGGGTCAAAAATAGGTACCCAAAATGGCACCCTGGTAAATGGAAACAATGACTAAAACCTGTGGTCCCCTGGTGGTTTAATTTTGAAGTCCTGTTGAACCCGAGGCGCAATTGATTCTCCCCCACCACCGGCACCACGGGCGCGTCTCCCAGTGACTTCACCGCGTCTTCGAGCAGGCGCCGCCAGAAGGGCTCCAGCACCTGACTGGCACCCGCAAAAAGGAAGGTCTGCGCACCTCTGGACAAAAGGGTTTAAACTACACTGATGCAATGCACAATCCTGTGCGCTCTCTCTCTCTCTCTCTCTCTCTCTCTCTCTCTCTCCCCTCTGTTCGTGTGTGCACATTGTAAACAACAACATAACTATGTATGATCACTCAAAGAACCTGCATCTCTTTGGCTGTTCCGATTTTCGTGGAGGCGAGCACGACGTTCCTCAGATTCTTCAATCTTGAATCCATTGAGAGTCCATGCCCATGAAAGAACCGGCAGACATCGGCAGAAGTTCACTTGATTTGAAGGCGAAGGGAGATTTGCACGTACCCTTGACTAGATCATGATCACATGAATCAACCTGAATGACAATTGCAGAGCGGGTCATTATAACCCCTCTGCATTGCCCTAGAGTAGATATGTCTTGGGATGCCTGATATCAGCTCGGCGAGCGGCTCTCACTCACCCAGAGAGAGTTGTCCAACAAGCAAAGTAAAGCCTTGGCTTTACTGGTGTATGCCTATGTAATTTACCAGTGTTTACGTCAATTTGAGCATTTGATATATTAGCCTAAACCGTTGACTACCTCATGAACCAGTACCTAACCAGCACTCACATCTTGTAATGCCAAACTCACAAAGTTAAACGTTTGCCTAGTTGCAGACCATCTGGAATCCTGGCTTTCGCTCCAACATGACAGTCTTACTTTTACCAACAACAACATCTGCATCGCAAAGATGGCTGAATGTCTCAAACCAGGGGCTCCCCTGAAAAAAAACACGTCATCTTCACCCCATGGGACGCCAACCGCTTGGACGCCAAAACCGGGCGCTTTTGGTCCAACCCGTCGCCCGGCGCCTGCCGGGCGTCCAGCAAGCTCAGCACGTTGCTCCGCCGGCTCGCCGTGATGGCCTCTGCCAGCGCCTCCGCCGCCACGGCGCGGAGCCACACGTTCCGCGGGTCCTGGCGAGGCATCACCGGGGTCGAATCGTGCGCAATTCGGCTTCAGCTCGGTGGCAGTTGGTGCCAGTGCGGGTGATACCAGAATGCAACATTGGCAACTTGGCAGGATTTCAACAACAAGGCCAGTGCGTGCATGGCGCAAGAAACAACGGTTCAAATGCTAGGCCAAACCCACAGCGTAATTGCTAATCACTTGGCAGGCCAAGTCAGGAGCTAATGATTGTCCATAGAGTTGTCCATGGTTCGAGCTTCATGGTTTGGCACTCATCTTGGTGGCACATGCAAGACGAGACACAAGTCTTGAACAACATCCAGCGACTAATAGATTTCGCAGGACGCAGGAAAGAAACACACACATTATATGTTTGTGTACATACACACAAGCCAATGTGCACATATCATTCACCCGCTTGAAAGCTCCAAGGCAAATGCCCCCGCCCCCCAAACAGCACCCCCAGCCTCCAGGTGGAAGTCCTCCCGATTGGAGGTCAGAGCCCAGGGCGCCTGCAAGGAGAAGCGGAAGCCCACCGCTCGCACTGGCAGGAAGCAGAAGACCGGGTCTGCTTCCGACTTCTCCTTCACCTGCCGATTCCCGAAGCAAAGCCAAACAACTTGGATAACGAGTTGCTCTTCACCAACCCGAATTCAGGAATTCCGAAAGACTTTTTTATGGCTGAGCTCGTCGTATCCTTAGAGCCATAAACGGAGCAAGTGGATTGGTGTGTTTTGTGCCATTTGTGGCTGGAGACATAGGTATCAAAGGTGTTCCCCAAGCGGCTTTGACCTGCAGGGAAACCAACTGTATGTATCAGCCTGGGGAATTTGCTTGTGGCCCATTCCGTTTCTTCGCTGAAACACAGCGTGATCCAAAGAAACCCATAGGTTCCTCAATCTTTGTTCAACGGGGTTCCGAAACTGGTGAACCAGGTTTGAGTCCAAACTTCAAGCAATAAATCGACAATGGATCACCACGACGAGGAATGCGACTAAGCCAGCCACTTCCATCTCCTTCCTGAAAGCAATGACCACCTTGCGCAGGGCAGCTACGGCCAGGTTCACAGCAGATTTGCCTATGATCGGGCCTCCTCTTGCCTCTTTTCGTCGACTCCAGCAGGCAGCAGCTCCTTTGGCACGTCCTGAGTCCAGAATAGACATGGCAACATTCCCAATGTTTTAGCTCTATTTCCTTGGTTGGATGTTCAGCCCACCTTGAACAACTTGTCTTAGTCCCCTGTAATTGTGGGTATGTCCTAAGTGGGTTGAACATGCAAGCAGCACAACCGCGCCCTAAGCCGGATACTGCCTTTTTGCGGTGCACAAAATAGTTGATCTCCTGGCAGTCAGCAAGGACTCCATCACATTGTATTGTGTGTCTGCGTGTGTTGTTTGATGGCACTCGAATTTGGGATCGTCTCAAAGGGAGGCCAGAGGGACATGGGGCTTCCCCATCTGGAGTTGCGATGTTTGTCCCCGTTGTTTTCTACAACTGGTCTGAAACTAGAACCTATCATGAATAGAAGTGATGCACATATCTGACTTGTGCTCACGCTGGCTATATCTAGAAAAGGCGTTCATGGACACGAGGACCAAGAGTCACGACCAAAGCCGTATTGACTGGACATGGCCAATCAAACTCTCCAAGTCATGGCAGTTGGGAGCACAAACAGCCCGTGGCAATGACATTGCTTTGTGACGCGAGTATGACCAAAACAAGGCAACGGCGTTGTTAGGAACCCCTGCGTTTCAAGCTCGGGACGCCAAAAGCGCTAGGCGGACGCCTCAGGTTTACCATAGTTTCATGGGTTACTGCACTTGGACCCGATCTCTCAAAACAATGCTATTGACAGTGTTTGCAAAGTCCTGCAGCTTTCCTGTGCGCGCAGCCGCTCTTTTTTCAGCTGTCTGCAGCTTTCAGTGTTTACTTGTTCAGCTTTTGGCACAGCTGCTGAGCGGGTGCACTGGAGCAGGTGTGTTTACCATTTGGAAGGCGTGTGTGCAGCGCTGAGCGGGTGCACTTGAGCGTTCCTCACAACTGCAAAAATGCCTGATCTTGATGATATGGGGGAAAAAAAAAAAAACACGACCCCCTCGTTGGGTTGACACCAAAATGCAGCAAAGCCCGTGGGTTCCTAATGAAGCCGCTAGCCAAAATTTCAGCCATTTGACTACGCGCCTGGCCATTCCTTCTTGAATCTGTGGTGTTTCGTTTGTGTAGCTGGAACTGCCAGACAAATAATGATATGCTGCATGTCTGTCGATGAGTCACATAGCCTGCAAATCCCATCTTGCCTCCAACAGCTGTGTAGCACCTGTCCAGGTTTGGTCACAGCAAGGAACAAACTTGCTTTTGGCGGATCATGCGAAAAGCAGAGAGTTGTTGGACTGGCATCAAGTTTAAAAGGTTGAACTGCAATGCGCACATCTGGAGCTTGAGCTTGGATGTGGCTACTGGGTGCGTTTTCGCAATCACATCTTGCAATGACCAACAAAAACCGTTAAGGCGTCCTTTTTTTCTTCTCCTTTTTCTTCTTCTTTTTTTATTCCCCTTTTTAAAATATTCCTAAAGAACATGTACAAACTGGATCTGCCCAAGACATCTCTGCAATCTCTAAACACCGTGAAGTCAGCACTCACGCTGTGGGCGCTGCTGTAATTGAGGTCGCTTCAATCAGAATTCACTGTTCCCCGAGTCGGGGTCTTGCCTTCGCTGTGGGATCGGATGAGCAGGGAGTCACCGCGCCTTACAAGTATCCAAGCTATGCTACCACAAGAAGCCCTGCCTGCTTTGAGCAAGGTGAAACAAATCAAACAAAACAAAATCGGAGGGGGGCAGGGATGACGGCATTCTGCGCATTTTTGCGCAGGGGCATCTTGTGGGTTCTTGGTCAAGCTGACTTGCATCCCAGATTTGAGTGTAGAAGCCGCAGGCATTCAGGTGTCCCACTGCGTGGACTGCTTTCTAGTTTCTACAAGGACGGTTTCTATTCATCTATGTTTCAGGCCAGCATGCTATGTGCCTGCTGTGCTGGCATTCGCCACGCTGCCAATATCATTCTGAGGGCTGGGGCCGTTCCACCGAGACGTTTTGAAACCTGAGCAAGGCCATGGTCGTAAGTGGAACATGATCAACCAAAATCCTGCGAAGCACACGCATGCGGCACACTTTGGGTAGCACTCAAAACAGAGAAACATGCTCAAGCCCCCCTCTCAAGTCATGGTGCAAAAGTTAACCAAGAGCGCATTGCCCTCATGCCGGCCTTGAATCAGAATGCCCTGTCGCATCCTGCCAGGCCTTGCAACAGGTGCAATGCTGCAAGCTGCAAAGCTGTTTGGCACTTTTTGGCGCAATTACGTACGTCATTTCGCAACCCCGCGATGGTGCTCAAACCTTTTGGCCCTTAGGCGTTCGCCCGCATTTGCCGATGTAAGGTCTTCAATTGCTTGTTCTCAGGGAATGACTGCTATACACAATCCTTTGTTGCTTCTTTTCAGGGAGCTCCTGGGTTCAAAACGCTTGGTACTCTTGGCTCCCCACCACGCGGCGCAATTGCCGCAGGAAAAGTAGCCAGGTAGGGCACCTGGACATCTGAGAAACAAGTCCAGCACTGTGGGAAACGGAATCCACTTCTGTGAAAAAGGGCTTCCCAAAGACTAACCCCCATACCAAGGGGGAGATTCCCTTGTATGAAGTGGGGATAACCCCCTTGATCCCACACCCTGAGCAGGATAGTGCTGCCACGTGAGTGATCCATTTCACCGGAGACTCCTCCCGTCTTATGTCTGGCCATCCGCTGCCGAAATGAAGCTGACTGCTTCATCCGAGGCGCGCCAGCAATCGCTGTACGGAGCTCCGGATCAAAGCCGCGGCCTCCAGGCCTGCGAAAGGGCTCGCCAAGAGGACCCAACAGGCGACTGAAATTGATGTTATGTCCACCAAACACATTTACTCTTTCCCCAACAACGTCTGCTTTCTGCCAATGCAGTTTTTGATGCCCTGGCCAACATAAAATGAACAACTGATTGTAGCTAAGGGAACTCACGCCTGATTTGCGAAGCAACAGGCTGAAGAACTTTGGTAGGCAAAGTGACTAATAAGAGAGTGACATTTATTTATTCCTCATTCAATGAAGCAGGGCTCCACTCTACGCCTTCGCATGGCGAACTGCGAGTGCTGTACCAGCTCTCATGAGAAAACCACAAAACAACGTTGAAGGACTGTTGTCATGTACCCTTGAGGCTATACCAGCAACTTTTCTGACTTCGAACTGTATGACCCATATCTCTTCTACAGCCGTTATAGCCTCAGGCTAGGCTACTAGGCGACGCACAATTAGACCGTGAACAAATTGTCAGCAGCTTCCCTTGTTTGGGGTCGCATGCACCCAGAAATTCTCGGACATGTTCGCCTCTGCTCTGCGCTGCCCTGGCGGGCCTTTTAACAGGGAAAGCCGATGAAACGGAATGGAGTTCTTGCGCAAGACACCTGATGTAGAGCCCACCTCTGTCTCCTGTGCCGGAAGAGCGTGAAGAACCTTGCGACAAAACCCATTTCCCCTCCAATGTCAATGTCCCATCCTGCACAACCTGACACATGTCAGATCTCACCAAATTTACACTCTTGCCAGACTCAGCGCAAGATGAATCAACATAGCTGACTCCAAAGAAAGGCCTTACCCAGCTTACGGAAGGTGCACTGCATGAAGCCGAGTACCGGGCCATCTTCAGTCGGCGGACCCCCACGAAGCGGAAGATACAGAACCGTTGCCTCGGCAACTCGGCCGGTTTGGGACTTGTTTCGCTTCAGTGGACATCATTTTACTAGCTCCAAGAAGAAGCTAGCCTCCAGAGAGTGTACTTCCCCCTGTGCGCGTGTGGCATGTAGCTGTGGCAGACTCATTTAGACATCAAACAACCCAACACAATCATGGCTGATATGACTTGTAAGCAATGTGACCCAAGAATAACTTACAAGAACTCAGATCCCAGGGGAAAAAAGCAGGGAATTGTGTGCGAGACTTGCCCCCAACTTTCAAGAAAGGTTTCAGTGATGTCAAGCTTTTCCCATGCCCAACTTACCATTCGGCTTCGATGTCACAGTCTTCCACATCTGTCAACTTCGCCACCATTCCGACACAAGCATCACACGGCGGCTGGGTGCAGCGCGGCCTGCGCCGTATTGGCGCTTGCCTGCATTCGTGGCCCCAAAGCCAGTCGCGCACTCTCCTGCCCTTCCCAAAACCTAGACATCATGTACAGCTTCATAGTGGCTACATGGTTCTGGCTCAGCCAACCAGCCTCTTGCAACAGGCTCGGTAGCTTCTGGACATCCGCCAAACCTTCGCTGAGGAATTGGCAGCCCGCTTGACGTTAAAAGTGTCCAATGCCCGTTGCCAAGGCTATGACATGATGGTCAGTTCCCGAAGCCTTGATACCCTTCTTTCAGGCTGGCAAGGAATTCCCGCTGCTCAAAGACAAGACATGGTGTGTCTTGATAGTGGTTTCCTCTGAACTCGACTTCCACCCACCCTCAGACACCCATCTCCTCTGAGCCCTCCGCTCAGCTCATCTGGTGTCACGTACCCCAAGCGCCCGCGATGCCGGACCTCGACGCAAGACTCCCAAGGCGCGTTCCGCGGTCAGCGCGCTGCCATGGGCCCGGGCGTCGAAGCAGAAGCGGAAAGCTCCGGAAAGGACCTCGGGCAATGTGCCCTTTCTCTGAACATGGCTAGGAAAATAGTATCAAAAGGTTTGGGGTCCCATCCAAATCGTGTGTTCCGTTACGGTCTGACCAACAGACCCCTGACTGGGCTGCTTTCAAAGAGCCTTGTACGCCATCCTAAAAGGGGCCCTATGCAAGCACATCGCCCCCACATGGCCATTCGTTCAAGCTTTTGCGTTCGATGTGCTCGGCAGCGCACGGTTGGTTGGTCGCTGACCGCAAAGACAGCCTTCCAGCCTGGGCCAATGGATTTGGTCGCACATGCCTTTAAACACTGGTTCCCTGGCCGCCAAGGAAGCACGGACACGGGAAAGCACGGGTGGACCGGGCCCCTAATTTTGGATAGACATGAGGCACATGACCACATCTTATTGGCAATGCAAGGGTTAGCTAGCAGGAACCGAGCGCTCTGCCAACACCCTTTTTGCCGATCTTGCCCTCCTGGCAGGACATGTGTCTACACTTTTCCGGATTCGTCATGTGGTTTTTGGAACAAGTTCCACTGGCAAGGGATGTTTTAACTACATGCAGAACGACAACAAGTTCAACATTGCAGAGTTGGGCCCTATGAGTTCAATCACTCGAGGGCACAAGACTAAGGACACTTTCATAGCAAGCAGGAAGGTTGCCAGTTCTTGAGGCGTGCCACAGCTTCCCAACAAACATAATTCTGATATCGGTCCCCGTGCCTGCTTCGTGAGTGCCTGTTGGTAGTTGTGTAGAATCAGGGCAAGGGGAGAGCAACGGCGACAGCAAGAAGTCAACACATACCGGTAGCAACAGTCTCGCAGATCAAGTGAGATCGGCCGGGCCTTGCCTGTGATGGTTTGGTGGACCTGGCGTCGCGATGCGATTTCTCCGCTTCTGAAGGTAGACACAGCTTCAGCCTCCGGCCTGTTGATGTCACAAAGCGCCTCCACATCTTTGCTGGTCATGCCCAACCTCAGGAAAGCGGCTAATTGCTGCTTCAAAGATATACGCACATTGTGGCATGGGCGGGACAATGCCGCAACTCATATTAACACGTGTGCATCTAGCTTCAAAGGCTTCGCGAACAATTTGCACGCCTCCACTTCGCAGGCCCTGGGACCTGATGGTCTGGAGTCGGAGCACCCGGCTCATTGTTGACTGCTGCAAAGAAAAGGGATCGGTCCTGTGATCGATTGGCCAACACGGGGTTCATTCTGATTGGTGATGGTTGGCTTGGAACACCATGGCTTCAGTGCCGGACTGGACCATCAGCAGCCAAACGCGCTCACAATGCACTTCTTTCTTGGCTTGGCATGTGAGACAGCGCTCCAGTATGCCACTGCATACATCCCCGGCACCTTCCGGCACTCCCCAACCAGGCATCATCTTTTCAGTCAACGGAGTTCACAGATTGTCGGCCTCAACTGAACCTTGTTGTTGACGTGCACAAAGATGACCCCTGTCCCCGACCGTCTGCCCCCTTTGGCATATTAGACAGCCATGCGCTTCGCTGGCCAAGTGCATGATCTTGACGAGAGGCGCAATCATACCTTATCAGCATGGGGTAAAGTTCAGATCAGCGTAGTGCAAATCGGGAGGTGGAGACATTGAACTAAAACAACGAAAGACATCTTGCATTCCACTAAACTCGAAGATACAAATTACCATTGAGCAATGTAGCAGTGCAAGCATTTGCCTTGCAAACAGAGACAGGGCAGTTAAATGGCCCATTCTGGTAGAGAGACGTCCAATACGTTTCAAGTGTCGGCGGCTCGCGAGAGACGCCCGTGAATCGAGCATTGAAAGTAGTCAAGACGTTGCTGGTAACATACATTCGTCGTTTGTTCATTGATTTGCTTGCAACCTTGAGTAAGCCTACGAAAGCACCGGAGGTCCATGCCTCTTGGCCGCTCTCTGCCCAAGTCCCGGCACCGATCCATACCAAGGCACCAGGAAGACTGCGCCAACAGGACAATGATCACCAGTGGCCACAGAGGGTAGGTGGAAAGCATCACATAGCCGAGGTACCTCCTTGTTTTGAACAACCCTCGAGCTCGCACGCACGCACAAAGAGATACATAGAAAAAATATATATATATATATATATATATATATATATATATTCGCCTCGGCCCCAAAGGGGCCAAGGGCGCTCAGATCTCTTCTCCAAAGAGAATCTTCGCTAGAATCTTCGCTTTTCCCCTCCCCCAACCAAATCTTGCCAGACCGCCCCCCCCCCCCACCCATGCCGGCTGGCCCAAAATCCTGTCCGGCGGGCCTTGAAATTTTCGGGGTTCGTCGGCGTCCAGCTCCATGGGTCCATTTTTGTCGAAAATGTGCTGACAATTTCGGACGTGTCTGAGACTAGGCTCAGGCCGCCCAACCAGCAACCCGCCTGCTGGCCAGGCCTGTCAGCCCAGCCCACCCAGCCTCAGGCCCAAGCTTGTCTGAAACAGGCCCAGCCCAGCCCAGGCCCACTAGGCCGGCCCCCAGCTCCCAGCCCACCAGGCTCAGCCCAGCGGGTTTGTCTAACGTGTCTGAGACTGGCCTCAGGCCAACGACCAGTCTCACGTGTCTGAGACTGGTCTCAAGCTACGCCAGCAACTAAGCCTGTCTGACGTGCCCCAACCCCTCAGTCCGGCTAAGCAGCTCAGCCCAGGCCGACCTCCTGCTCGCGTCTGGCCCCAAGTCATCCAGCAGGCCCAGCCCCTTCGGCGAGTCTGAGACTGGTCTGAAAGTATGCGAGCCTGAGACTAGTCTGACGTGCCCCAGCCCCTCAATCCGGCTGCCCAAGCAGCTCAGCCCAGGCCCCAGCCCCTTCGGCGCAGTCCGAGACTGGTCTCAAAGTATGCCAGCCTGATGTCTAACGTGTCTGAGACTGGCCTCAGGCCAACGACCAGTCTCACGTGTCTGAGACTGGTCTCAAGCAACGCCAGCTACCAAGCCTGTCTGACGTGCCCTAGCCCCCCAGTCCGGCTGCCCAAGCAGCTCAGCCCAAACTGACCGGGCCTTGACCTCCTGCTCGTGTCTGGCCCCAAGTCATCCAGCAGGCCCCTTCGGCGTCTCAAGGTATGCCAGCCTGAGACTAGCCTCAGGCCCAGTCCCTCAGCCCGCCTGCTGGCGTGTCTATTGGGGATATTTTTCCGGGGTACTTAAGCAAATGGAGGTTTGTATTCCCACCATGTACGTGTCTTGGGCTGAGCAACCGAGCAAGACATGTGTGTCATGGCAAGCCGCCAGCCACGTGAAATGGAGGTGCCCAAACACCCAAAGTTGGTCTTGGTTGTTCAGTGACACCAATTATTGTTCCCCTTTTTATGGAAAATGCTCATCCCCAGAAAGAGGTCCTTTTTTTCCAAGGGCACTGAGCAGCTGAGATAGTCTTGGTTTTGGATTTCAAACCTTCCGAGCAGGACGGCTTCCGAACATCGAACTAGCACGGGCGAACTGGTGCGGTCACAAGCTTTCAGTAGGATTCGGACCTTCCCAACACTGGATTTCGGTGTTCCTGACCCTTCCCTCAAACTAGGCTGGGCCGAGGCGGGCAACGCGAAGCGTTTACAATTAACTATGCATTTAGTATATATTTATTAATTATATACAGTCTTTTGAATTACTTCAAACCATTCATATTATATATATATATATGTTCCAATTATTTCCAAAAAATATATTTTATATATAATTTTCATATATACAAACATAAATACACCTTCAAACACAAGCACGTCGTTCCAAGCGCTGGTTGCCGAGCATTGTTTATGCAAACAAAAGGCCCTCAGCGCCCCAGTTGTGTCCTCGTCCTTGTCCGAAACCAAGCTCTCGGACACCAACACGTAGTCCAAACGAAGACCTGCACAAGACTTCCTTGCTGCGCCCCAACAAAAAACAAACACTATCTCATCGGCAACGTCCTTACCACACGTGTGCAACAACGTTTCATCCCATTGCACCCTTTGTGCTGGACCAAAGTAGTAGATCGCTTTCTTCGGATAGTTCACCCGCTGGAGAGAAACCAAGAACAGCAAACCTCAAGGATCACTGAACAACAAAAGGCTTAAAATTCGCTGAAGGGTCCTGACACAGCCAAGGACTTATAATAATGAAGGTGCAATGGCATTTATAATTAATAAGTTGCAGTGGTATTTAATAAAGGTTTGGCGGCGTGTGCAAAGCAGTCCGAAAAAGCACCTGGAAAAACACCACAGTAACCAATCAGCCACTTTCGCACGGGCCGCATTTGAGAATCACTTGTGCATCAGCTGATCTGCACAAGTCAGCTACTTGCCGAGAGCCAGACATGCATCTTCTTATCTGTGGCTGTAGGCGGCCCTGCTACTCTCCGAATTCAAGGAACTTTGAGAATGGCTCAGCTTCCTGAGCACTTTGCAGGGCTTTGGATCATTTTCTTTGCTCCGGGAACTTGATCAAAGCTTCTGCGATTCGGCGCTGGCCTCGATTGACCTTGCGGTTGCCTGCCCGCACGCTCCAGTAGGTGAAAGCGCCAAGAGCCTCGCGACATATTCTGCAGTCGGCTTTCTACTCCAAATACACGTCGCAACAAGTAACGTGAGGGACCCGAATGGGGCGAAGGACTTCCGGTTGCCTGTTCTTTTCAGGCAGTGTTGAGTAGTTGGGAAGAAAAGGGTTGAGAATCTGTTGCTTCATGTCTCGACGATGCGAAGATTGACTTGACAGAAAATCGGAAAGCGACTCGGGGACATCAACACTTAGAATCGAAGAAGCCAGACAATTTTCCGTGCGTGCCCAATATTGTTGGGCTTCCTTTGCCAAAGGACAAAGTGCTCAGTGATCGTGGCGCGTGTAGCCCAACACCAAACCTGATGTTCCCAAGAAGTACAAAGACGCGTACTAAGCCCATGGGGCAAATGAGAAGTGTGGGAGACGGAAAACCAGTCCTGCCGATTCAATGCTTTGTCAAAGAAAGCCCCAAGTCACTGAATGAGGCTCCTCCAAGTGGTTGGCCCCTCTTCGTGCTTGCATGATTTGTGGAAGAGTCTCCTTCTCATTTGTTTTGTGGGTTACACGGCAGCTTTCAGCGAAGGCAGTTTGCATTCCTGGTCCTACACTCTATCCATGTTTCCAGCAGAAGCAAGGAATGCCCGCCTCCGGATGGTACACGCAGAATCCATCCTCCGGTCTGATCGCTCCACGTGTCCCTAACAATAGAAGCAGTGTTCTCTCCGGGCACAGGCCTTTGTTGACCATTCCCTGGTAAAGACCACGCACGGAACAGCCAACTGCACGAACCGTTGAGTCGAAACCTGTCTATTCCAAACCAGCAGCTGTGAGCAACATTCACGCAACAAGCAGCTATGAACCTTGTCGCGGGCAAGGCCGCCTCAGTCGCAACGCTCTAAACAAGATTCAATGTCTTCGGTTTCTCGGTCTGGACCAATGTTTGATCGTGTGGGACCGTGGCACAGTTTTCTCTGACGACATGTCTGGTTGTTCATGTAAGCATGGAGACAATCCCTTCTGCATTCATGCGCATGTATTGTGTGGGATGCGACATTATTCAAGACGACCCTTCCCCCTCCCTTTCTCGGCTCCTTGAACCCACTCTCAAGGAGCTTTCCAAAGGATTCCCTCTCTTCAGCAGTTGTCCCCGCGCTTTTGGGCACGTGCGGCGCTTCCGCGTTCCAGATGTCCTGGTCCCGGTGTGCCACATTTAGGTCGCCCATTAGCACCACCTGCTTCTTCTGGGCCAGTGCCAGCAAACGCTCCTTCAGCTGCACGTCCCACTGCTCGATGCGCTCTGTCAAGCGCTTCAGCCCGTCCCCGGAGTTGGGCACGTAGCACAGCACCTCTGATTACATTTACAGCTTGTTCAAACCGTGCAAACATGATGCGCTATTTGGACGAGTTCCACTGGCTACCTGCCACAAAAATGACTGTCTGGCGTTTTGTTTCTTATTATTTTTTCTTCTTTCTGTCCTGCTTGCGTAGTTAATGAGTACAGAAGATCATGGACTCACAGCAATATAATGTGGCGGACTTTACGAGCAGAAGCACATGTTTTACCGGACCAGCGCATAGATGAAACCAAACATATCATGTCTCGAAACTAGAAACAAATGATTGGTGCGTAGAAAAGCGAGTCAACACACTGCACAATCCCGCTACAGGTTTCCACCTACGCAAACACAAACAGCTTTGTCTGCATCCAGGACAAACAGCGCGTTCCACTCATTTTCACTTCGCTCCAGGCCTTGTCTGGCAGCACACTACTCACTACGCGTTTCTCGCTCTTGCTCTCGCAAGACAGTTAAAGCCTTGAAACTCTGCTTGGCGCAGGGCGAATTGGGTGGCACGAGGCCAAGCCTTGTCTTCTCTAGGGCTTCTGTTGCCTGCCACGCAGCAGGATAGCCGACTCGTCCCACGATAACGGCGGCTGTTTCACAAAGCGCCGGCAAGGCAACGAAGATATCAAAGTCGAAGGCCATCGGAGGCGGATTGAGAAAGGGCAGGAGGTGGTCAACCACGTGCGCTGCCGCTTCAGGCCTCCAATGCGTCAAGTCTTTGGCAGCACTTAGCTGGCGATCACTAGAGCCAGACCTTAAGTCCTCAATCTTGCCTTCAAGAGCAACATATTCTTCAGCAGGGATCAGGTACTTGGAGAGCTCTCTACCCCGCAGCCGCAGCCATGGCGCAAGCCCTGCCTTTCCCCATATCTTTGGCCAAGAGTCGACGTCGAGGAGGAAGTGCTGGCTGACAAGCTCTGCTCTTGCCATGTTGTTGGTCAACATCCTGAAGACGAGCAAAATGGACCAAACTTGCACGCGAGCATCCAAAGCCTTGATTAGCCAAAGAGCTGCAGCAGCCCTTCCACCACAAGCTTCGCATTCAGTCAATTCATTGAGGTTTGACTCAAAGTTTGCTCTCATGCGCACTTCGATATCCACAAGTTGTTGGATATTTGGTTCAAGGGTCTGCACAATGTCCGCATTTGTGCTGATTGCTCGCAAGAAGTCCTGGTGAATGATGGCGATGATATTCATATCGCTCATGGAGGGCTGCAGCTTGAGACTGATGGCTTGCCTCCGCATCTCCGTAAGCTTGGCCAAAATGTTATTCAACATCCTGGACATTCTGTGCGCAAGGCTGTCTATAGTTTCCTGCACCTTCTTCAGGCTCAGCATCATGAGCTGAAAGTCCCAGCCCATCTGATCAAAATGTTGCCGGACCTTGTGGTCCAAATTGCTGAGGTCATACGTGAATTTCAGTTCCTTGACCCCTGTGACACTCATCATGATTCCAGCAGCAATGTTGATCCCCATGGCGCCGGCAAACACAAAGGGAGCAGCAGGACCGAACACTGGCGACACTTCCATCAACATATCTGTTAGTCCCTGAGTGCACAGGCCGACAGTGTCAATGATCTTCTTCTGCTGTTTGCTGCATTCAAATTTGCGTGTGTAGTTTGCAATACGATTTGCAATCTTTTCCAAACCATCAGCAGCACCTTTGTAGTTCACCTTGTCATCTTTGAGGCCTTTCATAGCTGGATGCTCCCTTTCAGCCTCGTCCCACTCTGGCCACCTCTCCCAGTCTTCCTCAGTGGGGAGGACTTCCTGGGAGTTGACCTGCACCCAACCAGGATCCCAACCATCGTCATCCCTCAGCACAACAGCCGAGTGGTTGAAGGAAACTTGGATGGCACGATTGCCCGTGTCCGTCTGCGAGGATTCGAACCGCCTTCCCTTGACACAAGCCAGGAGCACTAGTAGGAGGCGCAGCATTCTTCGCAACATGCAGAAGCAATTTATGCATCAGGATTCGCAGGCTTCAATGATCAATGGCTGCATTCAGAATGTGTGAAACTTAATGCAGAACCATCCAAGTGAAGTTTAGTCTTTCCAGCAAAGACCCAAAATAGCAAAGCAAAGCAATTGCCACACTCTCTTCCTGGACTGGTCTGGCGCTAGCTGCTGTTTGCTGCAGTTTTAGCTGGCAGTTCGTGCAAATTGCGCACGTCTCATTCCTTGTGCGTTAACGTGTGTTTTAACAACAGAGCGGTGTTCTAAATTGCTGCCACGTTCTGATGATACCACTACAGGTTCTACGAAACCTTCCTCTGCCGCGCCACTTCCGCGCACCCACACACACACATGCACTTGCAGAAAACATGCTACAACATAAACAAGTCTAGGCCAATAAAACCATCGGCACAAATGCACAAACGCAGAAACGCACAAACGCACACACACACACACACAAAAACGCACAAACCCACACACGCACACACGCACACACACGCACGCACGCGCGCCACACACGCGCACACGCACACACGCACGCACGCACGCACGCACGCACGAGCGCACACACGCGCGCAAAAGCGCGCACACAAGCGCACCCGCGCACACACACAAACGCACACACACACACACAAACACGCAAACACCAACACAAACACACACACTTAAACTCCAAATGGAGAGTGCTAATCTTTCGAGTACAACTGATGAGTCTCGAGTACAACTGATAAGTCTCGAGTATGATGAGGTTCGACTCGCATAACGCTTGGCTTCCCTGTAGTTACTTTAACAGGGACACACCGAAGCAACGGCAGTTCAGGGGGGGACCAAAAGGACATTCAGAACAACACAACCATCTCGGCAGGTACGTCTGACTGATCAGGTCAGATATCAGCGCAGGTCACGACCCTCTTCGTTGGGTCACCGGTCGTGACTGCGGGTGACCCCCCTGCTGAGAAACCGAAAGGGTGGTGACAGGGCATTCTGTCACTCCGCACACACACGCCCCTCAATGAGGGGCGAGAAGTCTCCTTTTCCGCAGGAAGATCACATGCTCAACCCCGTGTCCCTATCGTTGACCAAAAAATCCACCGCGGCGAGGGGAACGAGAAACAGCCCTAAACCGCTCAGAAGACGGGAACGAGAGATCACCACGTTGAGCATTACGAGTGTCGCCATAGAGGACTGAAGCGAGTTGTGAAGCAGTCGAGCGATCACCATGAGAAAACGGAGTAGCATAGGTGAACGTCTCCTCAACTGGAATGGCATCGGAATTCCGAACTTCACCAAGAGATTGATCATGCGAATGATGAGTTGTGAAGGACTCCATTCGAGACAGAATGCGCTGGTATCCCTGATGCTGCCAGTCGCGGATGGTCCATGCCTGACCGTGCTCACCAGTGCGCCCGTTGGGATCAGTCACCCGCTGCCATTCCCGAAAAGAATTGTCTGGTAGATCAGGTACAGTTTCTCCGTGGTGCCATCGCTGAGGCTGTCCTGCAGTGTAGATCCGCACCCACTCCTGATCCTGCCAGACCGAGTATTCGAGCCATGGGTGCTGCTTCGAATCCTCGATGTCCATGTCGAAGTAAGAGGCAAGGCGTATCGCGGGCTCCGATCCAGCTGATAGAGGAACAGGCACCATGCACAACCATGTACAAGCAACAACCAAGCAAGGTAATGCAAGTGTGGAAACCACCCTTATTTTGTATGCTACCCCACTCGCGTGCGTCTAGTCCTCAGTTAGCTCGAAGATAGGTCTCGCCTTGGCTTTGCAGCTGTCGGGAGGATTAACAGGCCGGTATGGGTCGGAGACCCCAACAGTCTCCGATGGTGTGATTCCACGTGATGCACGTACAGGTTGATGAAGTTGGGAAGCGTGACGTGCGCGAGCTGTCAGTTGTTGAGAAATCCCCTCTTGGAGACGAGTCAGTTCTTCGGTAGAGAAATCCGCCGCATCCGAGGATCTAAGGATCGCTTCTAACATCTGCGGTGACATACTCAATGCCGCGGATTGCGTGGCCACGCTGTGATGATCAGGAAAAGACATAGAATCAAAGTCATGACCAGCTTGAGGGGCAGCGACTCTCCGATAGCCCTCTGTGGCCCAGTCTCTTTTGTACCACATGGTGACATTGAGCTGCTCACCGTCTTGGTCCGGGTTGGGAGCATAGAACTCCCTCCACTCTCTATACGTGTGCGGTGGAGGTGGAGCATCATGTTCTTCATGTGGAGTCCATGATCCCGGATGAAAGATCTTGACCCACTGGGCATCTGGTTGTTGAGGATCCGGACACCATTCCAGCCACGGCATGACAACGCAAACCCGGAAAGACAAATTGATAGGTACGGCTGCAGACAACAATTACTGAAAGAGACACAACTACCACAGTGCAAGAAATCACTTTTGCAGCAATGCACGGCTCCGGTATCGAAGTCAATCTCCCGAATCGAATTGAACTGAACAGACTCCCCAGGAGGCGAGGACGAGCATCAGCCACCATCCGAGTTGGAGGATGCCGATGAAGAGGACAATCCAGCGTACATGAGGTCCGGTGCGCCCGAAGCGAAAACTGGCCGCGCAATGCTAGGGTGTGGGCGACCCAGCCGTTGGTATCCCCTGGTGACCCAGTCTCTATAATGCCAAGTATAGAAGGATGCATAAGATACCGGCTGCGAAACAGCACCTGTATTGGTGCCGCCTGTGCTATCCCTCGGCCAATACACTTCGAAGTGGTAAACCTTGCGCCATTCCCGATAGGTGGTTGAGTCATCCGGGGCTGGTCCCAAGGTGTTCTCGGCGACTGGATGCCACGGACCCGGTACATAGATCCGAATCCATTCTACACTCGTATTCGCGGGGCCATTGACGATGTCGTAGTCAAAGTAGCGAGGCAGGACCCATCGTGCTGCGCTATACATTGTACAATTGAACATATCAACCAGGCAAACCGCTCAGAGTCAAATGAAAGCGGCGAACAACTGGAGACGGAACGCACAACACCAAGCAAGACAACTCAACATGGAATCGCACACAAAGCAAGCACAACCGCGTCATTTTATCCGACATGTTGCTCAAGTATCACTCCGAATCATTCCAAGGATCATAGAATGGTGGTGGTGACGGCTCTCGCCACGCCCCATCCGGAACCGATGAGTCTACCGAGGAATTGGCGTCTGCATTCACGAGCATCGCGAGTCCAATGGCTGGTAAAGGAGCTCCAAGTCGTTGATACCCTCGTGTTTGCCAGTCTCGGTACTCCCACACGTGGTAGGACACATACGAACTGGGCGTGACAATGGGATCCGCTGTTGTTCCTCCGGTGCTGTCTTCGGACCAGTACACTTGGAAGCGATATGACCTGCGCCACTCCCGATACGTGGAAGCGTAGACCGGGGCGAGCACTGGAGCATCATCGGGAACGGGTCGCCACGTGCCCGGTGAGTAAAATCGAATCCATTCCACTCCTCTCTCGATCTGGTACTCGAAATATTGAGGGTTCATAGCGGCAAGACAGGCTATCGCGCGGCCGCTAAAAGCAATCGAAAATCTGCGGCGAAGACACACATGCAATGACAACCGCGCGCAGCTGAAGTGTCAACCAAAGCAATGCAAGGCAACTTTTCAAACTCAAGGTGAGACACAGCAGCGAGGTTTGTAATATACGACTTATACGACGCCTAAGCTTCACCGCCGTTGATGCCGCGCACACCTGCAATGATAATGTCCTGGTCGTCTACGAGCACAAGGGGAAAGACATTTCCGCCCATGGCGCAGGAAGGCATGACAGTAATGCTTGCAATTTGCCGATGGGGACAGCGATGGACGGTCAGCACGTTTGGAGGGGAACACGGTAAAGGGCCGCCGAGATCTCCGCGGTGCAGAAGCGGATGCTGTCCGAGATCGTTTGGATGAACGCCCTGGACTGCGTAGCTCTTCATCACGGGAATTGTCAGTGCTGTAGATCGAGCGGAGTGTGCGCTGCGATTTCGATGTGGCAGGGCAGGATTGTCCGCGAGGAGCTGAGATCGAGGGGCTCCGTACTGAGGGCATAAACTGTGGGTGTAGAATCACCGGTGGTGGTGGCGGTGGAGGAGGCGGAGGTGGAAGAGGCAGTGGGAAACTTGGTGGGGGCGGAGGTGACGTAGTCTGCCGAATGGGTCTGTCAAGCAGGGCACCAGGTCCATGAAACTGTAACCACGTCGGCTGCGCTCCATGGGTCCAAGTAATGTACGTCTGTACGACTTGTTCCGACATGATTTGAGCAACCAGTCATGCATTCAATTCACGTCAGCGGCAACACCCACAACGGCAAGCAATATTACCCTGGTAAAATGCCAGTCAAGTGCAAGCAAGCAAATTTCATGTGATCAATAATGACTGCAATCCCAACCGTCGCAACAACCTGCAGCGCTAACCGAATACACCGCCACGGCCTACCATTTAGTCCTCCTGTGGTCGCTGTTGCATTTGATGACCGGGTTCCTAGCCGCGAGCCTCAAGTTGCTGATAGACCTTCCATGCCTGCTTGACTTCCTCAATGGGCTTCTGAAGGAACCGAGCAATGGTTTTGTAGGTGGGCCTGGAATCCTTGTCTTTCTTCCGTCGCACCATCTCATCCAGCTCACCCTGTGTCCATGCCGTGAAAGGTTCACGGTGTGCATTGCGAAGTGCAATGGTGAATTCTTGTAGAAGTTCCCGAGGTCCATGAACCACCGTAGGAGACGGTCGGAACGACGAGGCACCTGGATGTGGACGCACTGAACCATCAGAATCCGAGTCAGGTGTCGTAGGCGTCATCTGTCCCGGTTCTCGTCCGCCGTGTGGGGCTAAGGGAGCAAGCGGCCGTGGTGGTGGCAGGTGATCCAACATCGATTCAGGCCGACGACCAGAATTGTTGTCAGCGGCATCCCGATGTGCCGCACGAGGCGGGGATAAGGCCGGTATATACCAGGTGGATGAAGTGTCCAAAGGTCGGGTTCGAATTCGAGTGGGAGAGCGGGATCGGTCAGACGAAATGCGCTCTGTGATGATGCGAGGGCGCAGCCCGTGCCTGGAGTTCCGTGGTGCCCTGGGAGACACTCTAGTGTCTGACGGATGGCTTCGCTCGGTCATCAGGGCAAAGTTCAGGGTGTCCAGAGCTGTCGCAACTTGGGATGCAAGGACATTGAGTACCGCCACCAGGTTATTCACAAACTCGGCTGACAACTGCATGGCAAGCAAGTAAGGCTGCGGAACTGCGAAGACATGATGCTTGCGAACATGCGTGCGCCGAAATACTGAGGTCCTTTTGCCGCTGGTGTTCCGTCAACGGTCATACGACAGACCTGATGGTCGACACGCCGGCATGGCCTTGACTGCCGGCGGGTACTTCGGATTGTAGGCATGGCGGCGGGACGTGGGAACCGCGTCGTCAGGTCGGCCAGGAAGCCGCCGGTGATGACTGCGAGATCGACGCCGATGAGGCTCCCGATGTCTGGACCTTCTCCTCCGTCTGTGCTCCCAGGAAGTACTGACACTCACCGTGCGGACGTGAGCAGGGTGCTCCGTACGGTTGTCTGAGGTGGCCACAAGAGTGACCGGTGCTGTCATGTAATCTGGCCGGACTGATGTTGCCGGCAAGGGCGGTGGCGTCGTAGATGGCGGGGGTAGCGGCGGTAGTTGGCCGTCAGGAACCGGTGGCGGTGGTGGCGGCTGTGGATGCCGCTGCTGGCCTTCAAGACGTTGCAGTCCGGCCAGAAGAAGACTGATTTGCGACGAGATGGCAAGCAGCATGTGCCGACATTCACGTAAAAGGTCCCCATGATCCATCACAATGCAGGTGAAGATGCGACAGAGAGGGCCAAGTCAATCAGTAATCTACTCAAAATGCGGCGACGGCAAGCAACACAACAAGCATGCAACACACTTCATCAAGACATGAGCCTCAGGCAACCCCATACGCTTTTTCCGGAAGAGGAGCGTCATGATGTACACCATGAAAGTCAGGGCACAAACCACGGTGGGCCTGTGCAAAAGGGTTGTCAGACTGCATTGCCATAGTCGTTCACCAGAACATGCCCATGTAGCTGGGCACCGCAATTCGATGATCGGAGTTTCCACCTGCCATCTTTGGCGTGAATGCAGTCATAGTAATGGGAAGCAGCTATGTCAGCGTACACTCCGCCACGGGGTATGGTGCAATGCTGTTGCCGGAGTCGTGCAGTTCCACCAATGCACACGGGGCGATCCGTGTGAATTCCCGCGAACTGCGCTGCTGATTGGACTGCCGCTTCCTGAGATTGAAGGCTGCCCCTGCAGTAAAATCCCATCGGAGGCAACCAGACTTCGTTCCAGTTTGAGCACTCGCGGTTGGGGGAAGGATGCTCTTGCCATTTTGAGGGTCTGATCAGCTCTTCATCACGCAGGATGTTCATGGCCGCCTGCATATTGGTATTGTGGGACCAGAAAAACGTCGACTGTGACTGAGTGCGATGCTTGTCCGGCAGCAATCGGCGCGGCTCAAACGAGAAGATGATCCCGAAGAGGTTCTTCTGGGAGTTGTTTTTGTCCGTCGAGAAGTGGTGATACGTCCGTGCAGTCCTGCGGATATATGGCCATTTTTCTTCGCAAATGCCAAGCTGTACGATGAGTTGCTGCGGCAGTGACTTCGGGGAGATCTGGAAGTAGTCAGACATGTCTCTGACCACTTGATCCGTCCAACGTCCCGGGACGCCATGTGGTGGCGGAGAAAACGGAAACTCCGAAATGGACTTGACCCGCTGCTCATCTTCGATGATGCTGCGGCGATGCGGCATGAGGCTCCTGTAGACCGTCTCCCACGATTTCTTCCACTGCTCAGGTTCAGGAAATACTAAGGCGGCAATCGAGGGCAAGGTGTAGTAAAGGACATCGTTCACTACGATGGCAATTTCCTCGACCCGGCAACCAGTGCGCAGCTTGAAGCGATGACTGCCAAAATCGGGTACATGCTGTCGAACTGAGAGAGGAAGCAGCACAATGCGGTTCTCGGATGGACTGACTTGAGCGGGAGGCAACGGAGGCGAGCGGGGCCTCCTTTGATCACCATGAGCACGCCTCCCATCACTTTTCCATTCACCCCAGTCCTCCTCCTCATCTGACTTTCCCTGTGGGCCTGGGGTGAGCTTGATCCGGGAATGGCGGGACCTGGGTGAGCGCGAACGTGACCTTCCGGTGTGATTGCGTACCGCTCGGATGTTGGCCTCGGATCCAAGTGCCGGAGCGTCACGGGATGGGCCGTGGGATTGTACACTTTGCTGGTGTGCTAGTCCGTGTGTCCGGATGAACATTTGCATCTCATTGCCGTTGATAAAGTTGGGAAGGTGCTCCAGCGTCACGCGGCTCGTAGTTTGCACTGATCCGTCTGAACGTAAGAGACTGGTGACCGTGTGCTCCGCCATGGTTCTGAGCCAGCTGCGTGCAGACACAACGCAATACATCAACAACAATCACAAGCGTGCGCAAGAAGAGACAACATGACAAGCTCACATGCAGATTCTGTCCCGAGTCGACGCCGAACGTCACGGAGAAGGTGGGGGTCGAAACCTTTGGCCTCATAAAGGCGCTTGAGAGCGTTAAGTCCTTGCTGTTGCTGAACCGCAGGTTGTGCACCACGTATGATGAGCCAGGAGCGAGAAGACCAAGAAGAATAAGTAAACATCTGATCATTGGCACTCCGAATTCCTTTGATTTGGGAGGGATGATCAGGTAGCTGTGGTGTAATAGTTCTGGAAGAAGAATCACATCGATAGCCCAGCACTTTGTCATCATGTTGAACCTCAAGCATCACTGGTGGGCGATAAAATTCCAGGGAAAGAAAATTCATGAGCACGGGCGAGTGTGGGGCAGAATCACGAAGTAGAATGAAACGATTGTCGACGTAGCGCTCATGCCAGATCACACCGATATCGGGCATGCGAAAACGCAGAGAACACATTGTCTGGTGCCAGAAGAAATCCTCAACCGTGGCAACCAGATTGCAGAGCGGTGGCGCGGCTGGTGATCCCATAGCGACTCCCCGTTCTTGGCGGAACAAGTATCCGTTGATCTCGAAGTGACTGTTGTCAATGACAAAGTCCAGAAGGTGCCGGAGATCTTGTTCATGAAAAGTTCGAGGGATCTTTGTTTGACGGCGCCATTTTCCTTTGAACATACGGCGTCGATGATCAGACTTTACTTCGAACACTGACCATTGAGAGGATCTGCGAAGGCCAACAACTTGATCGTACCGATGGAGAAGCACCTGTAGTGCCTGGTGGAAGCGTTCCGTAGGAATGGACGTGAAGAAGCCTGACAGGTCTTGTGACACCAGGTGGATGTATTCATCGGGATCTGCCTTTGACAGCGACTCCACAGCTGCTGGACAAGTTCTTGTACTGAAAGTTGACCTGCAATGTCGGGAAAAGTAGCTTTGGTAAGTTCAAATATGAGGGCGCCGAAGACCGTGAGGAAGGGAGCTGCCCACGTGCGAAAGAATGAAATGATGGGTCGTGCTTTCTGCCAGTCCTTGGTCGGCTTTGGAAGGATGCGAGCTGTGGGCAACGGTGCTTGAAGTCGAAGTCCCCATGCATATCGCTGACGTAGGAGGGAAGGTACCGTAGTCACCACTTCAGAGCGAAAAGATGCTGCGGATTCACGGCATAGCGAAAAGACATCTCCCGAGCAAAAGGTCTTCCGCATCAGTATGGCAAACAGGGACGGACAAATCACATGTGCGCGGGAGGGGAAATGATCCGCGGGGATTACAACCCACGATGACAGAGAAGCCACGGTGCGCTGCAACGATGTCGATGACCAATAAGCACGATCTTGAAGGTTAGCTCGATGAGTGTCCATCAACTGAGTCAAAACCGGCTGCAGATCAACAAGAAGACTGGAACCATGCACATGCCAGCGACGAGCAAGTTTGCGAAGTTGCGTAGTGAAACGTTGATGTAACAAGTCGACATCACCGAAATACTGATCCTTCATTGACGCGGCCATGATTTCCATGTCAATGTCCGCATTGATGCGTGAGAACTCATCAACCATTACAGCATGTCCATGTGCTCGGTGTATATGGTGATCATCGATGTCCAAACAGCGACACGGAAAAGATGTTTCAGGAGTCCATCTGCGCTGCCATGTGCGGTAGTTGTAGATCTTGTCGCCCAACGTGGCACTGCGAGTTTCCACCACCCGGATCTTTGGAAGGAAAAGGGAGGGAAACAAATCACGATGAGAAGCAATCCAGCTTTGTAACCATGTGCCAAGTAGAGCTTTCCAATTCCGGACATGTAGAGGCGGTAGGAGTAGTTGTGTCAAAGTGGTGGGTGATTGTAGCTGTCGCTTGCGTAACACCTGGGCGAGGAGTTTCTGCGCCTTGGAGCGGAAGGGCTCGTTGACAAAGACGGAGAGCCGCAGAAAGTAGTAAAGCTGATGGCTTGGAACGATGCACCTGTATTGGATCCCAGCTGATAGAGAATAGAGTAATGGGCCTGAATGTCATCCAGCATGTCGGGACGTAGTTGCCGTTGAAGATCCGGATGTAGTCGTCGTCGAAAGCGTTTGTGCAAGCCGAGGGAAGTGGGAGACGACAACGAGTGACGTCGAAAATCAACGAGGTGTTCCCGGAAGCCCACCTTTCGCAGAAGTCTGTGTACCCAGGGTGCATTCAAATGCGGGCGTAGCAGGTATTGCCATTTGCTTTCCTGGGCCCAAACCGAGGAAACGGGAAGTTTGATCTCAACCGGAACAGCACAGAAGAGCCAGTAAGTATTGGATTGCTTCCAGTAGTGAAGCGCGGGTTCGAAGAAGGCATGACGTCCCCGAAGTAGTTGTAGAAATTTGCGACTGCGTGAGTGTTCACGTCGTAGAATATCCTGATCAGTCGCACCAACGTAGTAAGGTGTGTGCCATGGGGAAAGTCGGATGTAGACGCACGGTTGTTGATGATGACCTGGATCGTGAATGAAGTCATAGAGGTCCGGAAATCGTGCCCGCAATGAGCGAAGATGTCGCGTGTCGGCAAAAGTGGAGTGCATAATTTCACACAAGAGAGAAGCCTTGTAGAAGTGAAGGACTTCAAAGAACGGCGGAAAGTAGCCATGATCTTGGGAAATGAGACGTTGTAAGAAACTGATCAATAAATAGGCAGTGCACCGACATCTATGAATCTCATACCTGTTGGCCACAGTGTGTTGAGAGTGTGACATAGCGTGATTCGGAATCTGAAGGGCAATCCGGACCACAACTAAGACTTCCAGAATGAGGCCCAACCACGGTAGTTGTGTGATTGATTCGTACTCATCAGCTGGTATCGACGGTGGTGGTAGTCCAGGGAAGCAGTATTGCCAGCACGTAGAGAACATGGTCAACGAGTGTAAAAAGTTGCCCAGAGACTGCCATTGTGCAACATCATCATAGATTCCACAGCGGCGAAGCTCATCCAACATGGTGAAAATGCAACCAATGAAATCTACCATAAGGCGGCAACATGGATACAAGCTGCACAGACAATCACGCACAAGGCAATGCAAGCACAACCAAGCACAAGATCAAACTGATGCAACGCAAAAAGATGACGGACGAGTTTTAACCTTGACTCATCCGTGACACGGTTGCCGCTCCGGGCTCATAAGAGAACGAAGGTCGTTAAGATGCCTGCTCATCCGCTGAGTAAGCGAGCGGTCACGATGAGGTGACTCAATGCCTTCTCAGTGAGCTTGGTGAGATAGCCGGGCTCCAGTCCCCACGAAGCCGCCATCGCCCCGAGAGTAGGAGCGTCGCCTTTCGGCATGCGTTGACGCGCTTGAAGGAGCGTTGACGCGCTTGAAGGAGCTGCGTCGCCATGGAATCTAATGACTTGTTGCCGTTGAGCCGGGACGGGTGATTGGCCCACTTGACCAGTGACGTCAAAGTTGTGGTTGTGGGCGATTGCTTGAGATAAAGGCGTGGCTGGTCACTGGTCCATGTGAAGTACTTGACAACTTCTTCCGGCGTGCTGTGCATGGTGAGCAATTGTGACGCCGCCGGCTTGGACGGCGGTGAAGACACTCCGTGAAGAGACTGAATGATCCGGGGTTGCACCGCGCTATCAAACGACTTGCCATCAAGGGCCGCTGCGCTGACTGTAGGGAGGGAGCTGGCAGGTGACGAGGATTGTGTGTGGTTGACCGGTGGCGGTGTAACCAACTCTGCATCATCTTTCTGGCTTGCCGTTGCCTGATCAGTGGGACGAGGTCGAAGGTGTGAGAGAAGCGTGGTGTTGCTGAAGAAATTGAAGTACCAAGCTGGCCAAATGGTCATGAACCTTGATCCGCTGATTGAAGTCATCGATGTTGAGACCCAGCGAGTTGGCAAGGTCCTTTTCCAGGGTGAGCAGGTTGATCGACTGTGATCGTCGTAGTAGTTTGGAACATGTACTCCAAAGTAAGGCCTCGGTGCGAGTGCGAAAGCCTTCCCACGTCACGAATCTGCCGTGAGCGAACGGTCGGAGCAGCCAGTTGGTGAGGCCCCCATGAATCACCTGAACCAGGCGAACGTCACGAATATCCATGCCTGACATGTCGCGCAGGTTGCCATGCGGAGTGTTGGCAACGGTCATGGGCAGGCTGAAGTTGTAGAGCTGATTGACATCAAACATGCCCTCTCCAGGTGTCCAGTCAGGCGATGGTGTAAGCCAGGCTTTCTGAGGACGAACCGGTAGAGCCGCAGGAGGTCCAGGTGGCGGTGTAGGTTGCGGGGTAGTGACCGGTGGTGGCATCACGGGTGGCATGAACTTCATTGGCGTGGGGTCTGGAGGGATCGGCATCATGTAGTTGATTGCTGGATGTTGGAATTGCTGTGTGGGACTATGAGTCGATTGAAAATTGGTGGGCATCATCGGGAAATTGTTGGCAGAGTTGTAGCCGGAATTGTGTTGCCAAGATACCAGGTTGTTCCAATCCATGCCTTCCGAGACGTGGTGGTCATTGTGTTCACGTCGGTGTGCTTTACGAGCCTGAGGAGAAGTACTCCGATCACGTCTGCGCCGAGTCCTGGATCTATCACGATCATCACGTCGAGACATGGTTACACAATCGACTCTCAATCTTCACGCTTCCATCTTGAGAGACACGTATCAGACAACAAGCAAATCCATGCAACGGCAAGGTATCAACGAATCCAACAAATGGCAAGCAAACGCAAACATCAGTGGTGAGACGTCTCTATGATCTGACCGCTGTCTTCCCTTTAGTGAAACCTCGTTCCTGGTTAAATGTGAAATTCCGCTGTTCTATGATTAGCACGTTGAGGTCAAATTTTCCGACAGAGCCGGCCCGGGGTCACACAATGGGTACACCCGAGGATTCCCCACGAATGGGGTGTACACACTTAAACTCCAAATGGAGAGCGCTAATCTTTCGAGTACAACTGATGAGTCTCGAGTACAACTGATAAGTCTCGAGTATGATGAGGTTCGACTCGCATAACGCTTGGCTTCCCTGTAGTTACTTTAACAGGGACACACCGAAGCAACGGCAGTTCAGGGGGGGACCAAAAGCACATTCAGAACAACACAACCATCTCGGCAGGTACGTCTGACTGATCAGGTCAGATATCAGCGCAGGTCACGACCCTCTTCGTTGGGTCACCGGTCGTGACTGCGGGTGACCCCCCTGCTGAGAAACCGAAAGGGTGGTGACAGGGCATTCTGTCACTCCGCACACACACACACACACACACACACACACACACACACACACACACACACACACACACACACAC